>JBCNJP010000008.1:57723707-57747540 GCA_039602395.1 Deinandra increscens subsp. villosa | reverse complement strand
GGCCAAGGAAAAACCTTCATCCTCAAAAAAGCAGAGAGGTATGATAAGAACACACTAAAGTTTGTTGTGAACAAAATCTTTGAAAGGACAAACAATTTCCAACAAAGTGATAACAAAAAAACTCCAAAAAAAGAGCAATGCACGACCACCCCACCTACATCAGTCATAGCAGCAACAATCACATCCACACCGCCAAAACGACAACGAATCAACATAAAAAAAGAATTGTTCCCACAAGAAGGTAGTTACCTATACCACCAATGTTTAGTTTACATCAGTAAACAACTTAAAAGACTAACCTCTTTGAACAATTTCACAGGTGAATCATCCACTACAAAGAAACCAAGAACCGCTAACAAGAAGGCAACAACCTGATGGCCAGTAACAAATAGTTCGATTGATGTAGTACTAAGATATATATTTTAATGGATGTTGATCAGAATATTTCCAACTATGTTGCTTTTTAATTCTGTAATTAAAATTATTTCTATAGAATTCAACAACACATAACCCTTTATAATATCCTACAACTATATCCTTTTATAATACATGCCCATATAGGTTGTAAACATGGGTCTTCTATATATAAAGATTTAAACATAAATCCCCTTTAATTTAGAAATGTAATTCGTATATGCAGCCTTTTGTGCAATAACATCATAGCTCATAGCTAGAATGCAATGTTTCACATTAGTTTTCTAATGTGAAAACTAATGTGAAACATTGCTCTCCGCAGCAACGCGCGGGATGCAAATCTTGTTTCCCCTATTTCACATTTACCAACTTCTGGTTTTACCATCACGTGCTTCACTATTTCTCTTCCTCCTCACGTGCCCACCTTCACCCTTCTTCTTCCCCAGTAACCGCTGTTCTTTTCTCCTTTCCCTTACGCATCCGCCATTCACGAGTTCCTCCACCATCCTTACTTGGCGCTTCCCTCCATCCAGGTTTACGCGATTCTCTTCAACTTTCAACATCGATTTCGATTCAATCCATAAACATTCACTCAATTACGCTTTCTTCCATCAGCGATTTACACGACTTACTGCAATTGCACAGGTTCTTACATCTTTTACTCGGATTTTTCCAAGTAGGGTTTCATCCATACGTCATTCTTCCGCTCACAAACTGTCATAATTTCTATCATTTTCATTGTCACACGAATTTTTCTTATTACAGGCTCATGTAACTTTTATTAGGTTTTCTTTCCATCATTCCCTCTTCGTATTGTTAAGATTGCATTAGAAATCAAAATTTCAAGATTACAGCGACCATAATTTTCAATTTACATACTGATAAAAACGCCTATATGCATACTTCATCATACATCTGATTCAATTCCTAAGTTTATCAACTGTGTTCATCACATCATATTTATATATGATTATAAACCCTAGAATTTAGAATTTCAGTGTTGTATTGATAAAGAACTTTTCATTTTAAATTCTCATACTTCATTATACATCTTATTTAATTCCTAAGGTTAGAAACTGTGTTCATCACCAGATTTATATATCTCTAAAAGACTTCTTCAAAACTATGCTCAAATGCACCTTTATTTGAGATAATATTTCAAATCCATCCATTTTACACCACCAACGGATCCAGGGCTGTTGACCTTAATCATGTGATATGAGTTTTAATTTTTCTGAGTTATGATTTTTTTTAGATATGGGGCATGACCACATTATTTATTATGAAACTTGAAGCAGGCCTGCTAACTGTCCTTAATTTCTAATGATGTTTGCAAGGCCAAATAAGTATATAGTAGTTCAAAATTTTCTTCTTTTGTTATATATCCATTCATGTTTAAATGAACAAATAAAGCCACTACCGCCTAATAATTTTGGGGTCTTCATATTTGTCCATTTGTTTTTTAAAAAGACTATTTGGGTGTTCACTTAAAAAGTCATCTGCTATATTCATCTTTAACAATCTTCTTACAACAGTTGATTTAGCATAGAATATATCATCGGATCTGAATCAATTGTCCAATTACTAATGATTTACTATAGAATTGATTTAGCTCAGGCTTAGAAAGTATGATCTTTAGTGAATTTGGTGTTCATGTTAAAATGTGTAGGTTTGAATTTATATATGTCTAAAAGAGTTGTTTAAAAGTATGCTTCTTATAGGTTACTTATAAGATATTTTTGTTAAAATTAATACAATGAGAGTTAGTACCTTTTTTGTCAGAATATATTATGAGTAAACTAGCCTGATAATTAAGTAAGTATTCCCTATGTCTATTATTGTATATATTTCTAACTACTCTACTCTTAATATGTTACTTTGATTACCTTATCACATTTTTTAAATGAACAAAATCATTATTAAGTCATGTAATCTTATTATGCTAATCAGATTAGATCAAGGTCTATTATTACTGATCTGCTTACTATAGTTTTTTTTTATTGCATTGTTTCTAAATGAAAGCATGTGTTACATATGGTTTTACCGATATGCAGATTTTATACAACATTTTCTTAACATACCATCTGCAGATGCATAACAATATGAATCAACCTACAATAACAGAATCTCTTAAGGAGCATAATTAGTTGGAACTCCCTTAAGTCGGATTGGAATCGCTATATCTATAACAAACCTGTCATTGGCTCGAATTTTATTCACAATTTTTAAGAGCGATTTCCAATGGCACAAACACGTTAATTTGTCGGATCAACTGGACCCGAAAAGAATCATTCTGTCTCAAACACATTATAACACCAACAACACCTTCTGGCATCTCTATCCCTCAGATGTGTCTTCCGTAAACGAAAAAAATTAACCAAAAGATAACCTAAGTTTTTTTAACCAGGTCATTACCCCTCTCAAAGCACACAGTCAATCCATCAGGTACTTCATCATAACTCTTAGTTTTTGTACTCATTTTTCATATGTACTCATGGAATAAAATATATCATTGGATCAAGAGATCTATTTTTTATTTTTTTTGGCCAATCACATGTTCACCCTTCTTTATGAACATCTACATATGAAAAATCTAATTTGAAATCTGCATCACTGTTTCAATTCTTTCAAAAGTTTAACATTTTCTACTTTTTATTAGTATTTAAACCGGAATGGTGCTTAAACTGCATCAGGGTTTCAATTTGAATCCCATTGAGACCCAACAGAAACAGAATATTTCAAAATTTTCAACATATGAAAGTTAACCTTAAAAGCAACCAATTGTAACCAGCCAATGGGTGTAAAAGTTACATAGAAAAAAATAAGTTGTTATACAGAAGACAACTAATTGTAGACTATGTACTCATATCCTCCGTTACTTGCATAAAAAGAACATTTGCCTATTACTTTGTATTATGTGAGATTGATTTGTCTCTTTTTTCTTTCTGATTTCACATCTTAGATTTAATGCTTCATAAATTACCTTCATATTTCTGTTGATGCAAAGATGATGTATATTGGACACTATCCACGTCTATTATGGTCTAATGTATATTGGACACTCTTTGTATGCAGGTTTAAACTGTGTTAATGTTCAGTTGTCTCATTGCTTTTTGTAAGTTTACTTCATTTTACTTCTCTAACATTACGTGGTAAATGTGTTCAGGAAAAAAACTGTACATGTCTATTATGGTCTAATGTATCTTTCTGTTCTATTTTGAATGGATGTTTGCGCTCATGTGTGTATGACAGTTGAAGCTAACTACTCAAATTTGATGTCTATTTCAATGATATCAATGTCTGCAAATACAAATCAATTGATAGGAGAAAAAATGATTTTGTAACTTGGTACATCGCACACCGATTTTTGAAACACAGATTTGATACACACTTGGCACAATCCAAAGAAAAGCCTTTTAGCTTGGTAGCTGCAGCTATTCCAATCTGACCAAAGGGAATTCCAACAATTTTTTCTATTTTCATACACGCTCATCCAGTAACTACTACAATGTCAAGTCCATTGCAAAGATGGTTTTCTCTATAACAAATATAGTCGTGTAACTAAATTCTAATCATACGAAACACTTACGCAGTTTGTATCCGCGGCAACGCGCGGGTTGTAAATCTTGTCAACAACTAAACTTCAACATATCATATTAATTTCTCTAAATATAAAATACTTCTATTGAGTTAAATGAATTAAGAAAGAAGATTTAGCTTCCCTTGAAACCCTTCATACCATACAAACATTAACATACCTCATCAACGTTTCTGAACAACCCAATCTCTCGAGCTACCTAGAACCGACTTTGTGGACTCGAGCAAATGATTGCATCGCATCTATAGTGTCTTTGGATCTCCTCGAAATCATCATCCCTTGTGATGATTACAACGCTAGCTCAGAACACAACTCAAGCAAAATCATCATCCACCTTTAATACAAAAGAGAAGAAAAACATCAGACAAAATGATAAAATTCACTGAAACAAAATACAAACACCTTGTTTGCAGAATACTTTTATGGTTTTATATCATTGTTAACTTGCAGATACTAATCCATTAAGACGGATATCAGAAAAAACGATAAAATTCAATGACATATACACAAACACAAAACTGAGAAACGTGATATGCGGCTGAAGAGTACGAAAATGGAAGTCAAAAATGTTTCTGGTTCCCAACAATTTTTTTTCTTTCAATGTCTACTCCCATACCAACGCTATTAACCCCCAATATAATAGCCTAAACTTTTGATATCTCCAAAATAAAAAAATGAAAGTATTTCTCAGTTCCAGAAACCCTAGCAAACGATCGAATCGTGGAAGTTCGCCAGAAAAGAAACCAAAAGAAATTAAATACAGTATATTGGCAACTGAGAAAGATTATAAAGAAACCTTACCTCCAGTGCCGGTGAAGTAGTCCGAGCCATCCGCCGAATGGGTAGTCGGTGGAGTAGAAAAGTGCATCTATGGAGAAGAGAGAGAGTGAAAACCATCATCCACCACTGGTTCCGGTGAAGTAGATAGGCGGCCTTCAGAGATGCAGATTAACGACGGTGTGCGGCGATCAAAGCAAATACGGCAACAGGAAAACCCTTTCACACACCGGATTTACAGAATCCGGCGCACGACAACGAAAGAAGACTACTCCTCGACGCGGCTCCGTTACGTAGATCTGATCGCAACTGCCAATTGTTTGTTTATGTTTTTCGTATATGGAATACGGCGTCATTCTTCCTCTCCGATCTGGTTGATCAGTAAACGTGGATGGAAAAACAGAGCTGAGAGAAAAAGAGAGCTTGGGGAGAAGAAATGAACGAATGAACCTGTACTCATAGAGGGAGAAGGTAAGATTTTGAGTGGAACAACACATGTAAAGGTCACTTGTACACAAAAAGGTATTGGGTTGTAAGATAAGCAATGAAAGTTGTACGGTATGTTTTAAGAATTGTACAATGAAGTTGTATTTTGTATATATAGTGTAATATATGGAATACGGCGTCATTCTTCCTCTCCGATCTGGTTGATCAGTAAACGTGGATGGAAAAACAGAGCTGAGAGAAAAGAGAGCTTGGGGAGAAGAAATGAACGAATGAACCTGTACTCATAGAGGGAGAAGGTAAGATTTTGAGTGGAACAACACATGTAAAGGTCACTTGTACACAAAAAGGTATTGGGTTGTAAGATAAGCAATGAAAGTTGTACGGTATGTTTTAAGAATTGTACAATGAAGTTGTATTTTGTATATATAGTGTAATACATGCATACATTATATTGTTTATTACATTTCTGTTATGTATTCTTGATCACGCTCATTTTACTCCCCAACGAGATTGAAGGACATCAAATGTCTTTTTCACATCCTTTTTTTACTGACTCATAACGTGTTTTGAATTATATCATATATGTGAAGCTTTTACAAGTGTGACCCGCTCAGGATATATTACGTCTGCAAGATAGTATCTTCGTGTGTATTTTGTGTTATGTACCATGAGATTGCATGTGGATGCATTAATTACCCTCTAACACTTCATTGAATATATCATTCATTTCTTTAAAAACCGGTTTGAACAGCCGGTTCGATCTGGGTCCGGTCTTCGTGTCGGTTTTTTAAAGTCCGATTATTTAGATTAACCGGTTTCACTTTCAGTCGGACGGTTTTGGCGATTGGACCTGTTGAACCGGTTTCACCATACCGCTGTTCTTGACTTTAAAAAAAAAATCTCTAATTGTTTGACAAGATCCTTCCAGCCGCCCCTTCTTCCAGATCTGGACCCATCGTGAAACCCTTCTTCGGAAGAGAGTATTTTTGAAGAACCGTTGCCCCTTCTTCTAGCAACCTCCGACAGCCTCTGACTTTACCTCCGCCTCTACCAGCCGCCAGCCTCCGCCTCCGATAGCCAATAGCAACCTCCGAAAAATGTCTTAGTCTTAGGTTAACTTCTGTTCCTTGTTGATCGTTTAACCTTATTCAGTTTCTAATCATCTTTTGTAGTAGGACTAGTTATTATGTGATTCTTAATCTTGTGAATGAAATCTGTATATCTCAGATTTGGTTTATGTTTCTTTAATCCGTCATTATTGCTTTTCTTTGTAGAATGTGGATCATAAATCTCAATCTCATTCTACAGTTCAGTCAAGTATAAGAACAAAAACGGATAAAGCTTGGGACTATGTAGATTCACATAAAGATGAGAATGGGAAAGTAGTTTACATATGTCGTTTGTGTGATAAAATTATGTGTGGTGTTGGTATACATAGAATGAAAAGAAATCTTGCACACATTAAAGGTGATGTAGGACCTTGTAAAAGGTACCGGCGAATGTTAAATTTACTATGCAAGGTATTATTAAAGAACAAGAACAAAAGTCAAAAAGAAAGACTAATGAGCTTGAATATAACATTGATATCTTGGATGAAGATGAAGAAGGTGATGAAACACAAAGAAAGAACCAAGCAAGAAAGGGGAAAGCCGGCCACATCGAATTTGCATCCTTTCTTTATAAAAGGTACAAACGATCCTACTCAACCCTCTATTAAAAAGGCTATGCAAACTAAGGAAAGATTGTATGACGTTGACTTGGCCCTTGCAATGTGGTTCTATGATGCATGTATACCAATGAATGTCTGCAACTCACCTTATTTTCAAATTGCAGTAGATAAAATTACTACCAATGGTTATGGTTACAAAGCCCCTTATTATCATGCTTTGAGGGTCAATTTGTTGAAAGATGCAAAAACTCATGTTTCATGTTTAATAGATTCGTTTAGAAGTGATTGGATTGGAAGTGGTTGCACAATTATGAGTGATGGGTGGAAGGACATTAGGCAACACCATCTAATTAATTTTTTGGTATACTGTGAGAAAAGGATTTTATTCATTAAATCTGTTGATACTTCTGATGTAGATAGCAATTCTTCTAAATTGTTTGCTAAAATTGTCGAAATGGTTGGGCCAAAAAATGTAGTTCAAATCATAACGGACAATGCTGCTAACTACAAACATGTTGGTGAATTGTTATGTGATAGATACCCTTCTATGACTTGGTCCCCTTGTGCAGCACATTGTCTCAATCTTGTCATGAAGGATGTTTTTGAATTAGAATATATAAAAAGTTTGATCACTCTTGCATCTAGGGTTACCGTTTTTATTTATAATAAGTTATCAAGTGGCCTTTCAATTGGTTAAGACAAAGACCCGGTTGGACAGAAATAATTAGGCCAAGTAGAACTCGTTTTGGTACATCTTTAATTGAATTGAAGAAGAGTTTTGTTGATCACAAAAATGATTTGCAAGCTATGGTTGTTTCTAATGAGTTTAAAAAGATGTTGAAAGTGAGAAATACATTTGAGTGTAAGTCGTTTGTGATGAAAGAGGAATTCTGAAATAATAGTTTGATCACCGTGAAAGTTATGACCCCTTTCTTAAGACTTTTGCGTTTATGTTATATGGATGAGAAACCTTCTATGGGGTATGTTTATGATGGAATGTCTCGAGCGAGGAAATGGATTGAGGCATTGTTTAAGGGAAGTAAGCGTTATACAAGCCATATACGGATATACTTGATCGTCGTTGGGTAAATATGTTGAATGCTAGTATTCATCGAGCGACATATTGATTAAATCCCGCTTTTCAGTATGATCCAAATAGTTTTTGCAAACGCTTGCTATTCGAATATTAAGTCAAACCGCATCTTTCTCGGGCTGTGAACGTAATTGGAGTGTGTTTGAAAGGATCCACACCAAAAGGAGAAATAGGTTGGAGCATCAACGACTAAATGATCTTGTATTTGTTCATTATAACTTGCGTTTGCAGAATAGGTAAGATATATATATATATATATATATATATATATATATATAGGGTAAGGTTCCTTGGAAAACTACTATTATTTGGAAAACTGGAAAACCAAAGGAAAGTTATATTAAATGAAAGCTATTTGGGTAATTTGACAATTTTTTTTTTTTTTTTTGGTTTCACATATATCCACATGATAACTTTTTAAAAAACAAACAAAAAAACAAAAAAAAAGACAAAAAAACAAAAAAAAAAAGAGAAAAAAACGTTTTTTTTGTTCATCTTGTCCATCCGACTATGTTGCATATATGCAACATAGTATGTTGCATACGTTGCATATATGCAAAATAGTATGTTGCATATATGCAACATTGTATGTTTCACATGTTGCATATATGCAAAATAGTATGTTGCATATATGCAACATTGTATGTTTCATATGTTGCATATATGCAATATAAAAAACATACAATATTGCATATATGCAACATAGTCGGACGAACCCATAAAAAAAGAACGTTTTTTTTTAGTTTTTTTTAGTTTTTTTTTAGTTTTTTTTTATTTTTTTAAGGTCGTAAGGTGGAAATTAGTTGGATAGACACGGAAATTTAAAAAAGAAAAAAAAAGGAGACACCAAAATGACCTAAATAGCCTTCATTTAATATATTTTTCCTTTGGTTTTCCAGTTTTCCAACTAAAACTTAGTTTTCCATTGAACTTAACCCTATATATATATATATATATATATATATATATATATATATAGGGGAGGGACATATATATATATATATATATATATATATATATATAGGGGAGGGACATAATCAAAACCTCTCCGAGTTTGGAAAACCGTGAAAACCAAGTTAAAAAATTCATTTTTTCTTCCGATTTTTTTTATGGTGACTCGTTAAGTTAGAAAAAACCTCCTTTAAGCAAAAAAGTAAAAAAAACGCCTAGTAATTTTTTAAAAAAAAAATTATTTTATAACCGATGTTACATATGTAACATTACCTTGTTACATATGTAACATCGGCTTTAATATATATATATTTTTTTAAATTACTAGGCGTTTTTTTTGCTTTTTTGCATAAATGGGTTTTTTTAGCTTAGAGAGTCACCATAAAAAAAATCGGAACAAAAAACGAATTTTTAGCTTGGTTTTCACGGTTTTCCAAACTCGAAGAGGTTTTCATTTTATCATTCCTCTCTCTCTCTCTCTCTCTCTCTCTATATATATATATATATATATATATATATATATATATATATATAGGGGAAGGATCAAATAAAAACAAGATGTTATTGCGAAAACACGAAAATAAATATTAAAACCTCTATAACTTTTTCATACGTTAATATTTATAAAAAAAATTGCACCAAAATCCTTAGAATTATGTTATCTTTAGTTTTGGGAAAAAATTAAAAAAAATCAAGTTTTTTTTATTATTTTTTATTATTGCACATGTGCAATAATATATATTTTTTATTATTATTGCACATGTGCAATAATATTAAAACTTTTATAACTTTTTCATACGTTAAAATTTTTTATAAAAAATTACACTATAAACCTTATAATTCCGTTATCTTTTATTCTAAAGAAAATAAAAAAATACACGTTTTATTTTTATTTTTTATTATTGCACATGTGCAATAAAAATATATTATTGCACATGTGCAATAATATTAAAACCTCTATAACTTTTTTCATACGTTAATATTTTTTATAAAACAAATGCACCATAAATCTTATAATTCTGTTATCTTTAATTCTAAGAAAAAAATATAACGTTTTTTTTTAATATTGCATATGTGTAATATAATTAATACTTAATAATAAAAAAATCACAAAATTTTAATTGTTTAATTTTTTTTTCAGAATTAAAGGTGACATAATTTTAAGACTTTTGGTGCAATTTCTTTTATAAAAGTATTAACGTATGAAGAAGTTATAGAGGTTTTAATATTTGTTTTCGTGTTTTCGTAATAAGATCTTGTTTTTATTTGATCCTTCCCCTATATATATATATATATATATATACTTTCGTTTTTAACATAATAATACGAGTAACTACTATGTGTATTTCACTTGTTTTTTAGGCACCAAAGCTCTAACAGATCATATGATCCGATTGATTATGAGTGCATCGAAGATGCGGATTTTTGGGTGGTTGAAGAAGAGCCCGAAGGGAACTTAATATTAATGATATAGAAGACATGCTTGATGAAACCGAACCGGATACTCAAACACAAGGTTTGACTCTAATATATGTTAATAAGTGACTCTAATGTAGTATATAATTTTTATAGTCATTGCACTACATTATTACTTCTTATTTGGTATTGTAGAAAATGATGGTGATTATACTCTTGTTGATGAGTATGGAGAATAAGATGATAGTGAATTTCATCCATTAAGCGATCGCGCACTTGACGAATACAACACTCCTATGTCTAGCTCCATGATGGTGCTTATGCTTTTGTTTGTGTTGGATTTGTACTTTCTAATTTCGATATTCGTATGGTTTCATGTACTTTGGTATTGTTCGTAGATCAACGTATGATGCATGCATGTGTTAGTGAACACTTGATACGACTTGAAGTATGTTAGACGTAAATTCCTTATGCTTGACGTGTGATGAAAACATGGTTTCAACGTGAACTTTTATCATATGCGATAAATATATATATATTTTCGTTTAATTATTTACTACGTGACGCATGTGTATGAACCTATGATTGGTCGACTAAGGTCAAATTAATTGTTGGTTGTACGCGTGTACAAATCCTAAGTCTCTTACCTCGGTGGGAATGACAAGATTTTGTAAGATCCCCCCGTCGATCTTACATCGTATACGCATGAGAATAAATAATTAATTGTGACACATGAATATTTATTGCTATGTGACATGTTACATGATGTATACGTGTTAGGATAAATATTTGAAAACATAATTTAATCACCAATGTGTTGTTGAGTCAACTTGTCTGTTGTCCGCGTTTGTCGGGACAGTCAGTTAACACGGTCAAACACTTACACGATCATGTGTCTTAAGTGAAGTTAAGAGTTCATGATTCATTTACTTAAACTCTACATTATCCGTTATTAACTGTTTTACTTTTGGGCGCCATGGGCACAAAACATTTGAACTTATTTTATTGGTTTTACACTTCGGCAATTCTGAAAACATTTTGTTTAAACTTTTGGACTGTCGGACTTTGGTTTTAAATGATTTGCTATGCATATAGACTGTTCTGTGTGTCTAATGACTGAGATCCTGGTCCGTCCTGCGTCCAATGCGGTGTTCTCCGCTGGTAGATTTTTGAGGGTGTGACACGCTATCATAACGGCTCGTTGCAACCTATTTTCTGAAAACCCTAAATTGAGCCTGTAAATAGAACATGTTGCCAATGTTGTCAAGAGTTCACGAATACACGACTTTGGAGGTTGCTGATACACTCATAGACGTCTGTTCCAGATCTTGAGAGAGTTCCAAGTGTTGAAGATTCATTCCAGGAGGTCTAGAAGCCTTCTAATCAAAGATCCGTCACGCTTAACGTTTCGGTTTGCTATGTTTATGTTTAGTTTCTGATTTCATATGATTTCTTTACTGTATTACAGCCATGGTAGGCTAAACCTATTGATGTCATCGACCACGGTTCGGAATGAGTTGGACCGGAGGGGTTTGATCTGTCAATGCGGATGTGATTAGCAAGTTGTCCGAAGCATGCTGTGAATGAGAGCATTTGTCTGGTTCGGCCACATATAGTTTTGCTGATCGGACCAAACCGTTAAAGTTGGTAAACCCAGAATCACTCGAACAAGCACACACAATTGAGAGAAAGGAAATTGGAATTGATATTACGAACTACTAGAAACTGATTACAAAGAAGTTTAACAAAGCTTTTTATACTCCTAACTAACAATAACGGTCATATAATGCGGATTAAAGAAGTTACAAAATAACCCCCTAGACTTTGATTGGAATTATAAATGAGACTAAAACTTAACAAACTCCCCCCTAATTCCAACAAATGATAACCCAACATTAGCATCATGCAATAGAGGTCCAATGGACTTATTAATGTGTTGAGCTCCCATTCACAATGGAATCACTGAGAGTATAGAATCACTGCAGCTCACTTGAATTCATCCACACCAAGCAAATTTCTCAACTCCACAAACCTTCCTCTAGGAACAGCTTTGGTAAAAACATCAGCTCTTTGCAAACCACTTCTCACAAACTCAACAATGATCTGCCCTTCTTCAATGCACTCCCTTATGTAATGATACCTAAGGTTGATGTGCTTTGATCTTCCATGAAAAAAAGGGTTTTTCATAAGAGCAATTGCTGATTTGTTATCCACAAACAGCTTCACACTTCCTTGAGAAACTCTTGTAATTTCTTCTAACAGTCCCTTCAACCAAACTGCTTGGCAAGCTGCTGAGGTAGCAGCCATGAATTCTGCCTCACAGCTTGAGAGAGCCACTGATTTCTGCTTAGAAGAATACCAGGAAATTGCTGACCCATTAAAGAAAAAGACATTGCCTGATGTACTTTTGCCATCTTCAGAATCCATTAGATGTTTGCTATCACTGATACCTTCCAAGTTCTGCAGCCTTTCTTTCTTGTACATCAACCTAAAATTCAAAGTACATTTGACATACCTAATTATATGTTTTACTGCTTTCAAATGAGCCTCTTTTGGTTCCTGCATGAACCTACTTACATACCCAGCAGCAAAACTAATATCAGGCCTAGTTTGTGTGAGATAACTCAAGAACCTACTAACTTTCTATAGTTGGTTGCATCCACAGCCTCACCACCCTCTTCCTTTTGCAACCTTAAACCAGGTTCCATAGGTATTGCACTCTCATTACACTCTTCTAAACCTGCTAATTTGACAATCTTAGAAGCATAAGAGGCCTGTTTTAGAACTATTCCATCATTCCTTTGAAGAACTTCTAAACCAAGATAGTAACTAAGAGTCCCTAACTCTGTCATTTCAAACTGTGTTTCCATTTCTTTCTTAAACAAGTCTATCTCTCTTTGATCACTGCCTGTAACAAGGAGATCATCTACATAAACACACAGCAACAAACTTAACTTACTCTTCTTCCTATAGTAAACAGCCTGCTCATGTTTACACCTCACAAGTCCTAAATCCTTTAGTACCTTGTTCAACTTAGTGTTCCAGGCTCTAGGAGCCTGTTTGAGCCCATATAATGCCCTTTCAAGCTTATACACTTTATTCTCAGATCCCTTCCTAATATAACCTTCAGGCTGCTTTACATAAACAGTCTCACTTAGTTCTCCATTTAAGAAAGCTGTCTTAACATCAAGATGACAAATTTTCCAACCCATTCTAGCAGCATAAGCTATCATCATCCTAATAGTCTCTCTCCTAGCCACAGGAGCAAATACCTCCTCAAAGTCAACACCAAACTGTTGAACATACCCTTTGGCTACCAATCTTGCCTTATGTTTTGTAATCTTACCATTCTCATCTCTTTTTATCTTAAACACCCATTTCAAGCCTATTAGATTACAACCCTGAGGCAAATCAGTTAATACCCAAGTCTGATTTCTTTTAAAGGAACTAATTTCCTCCTTCATAGCCTTCTTCCAATCAGAACTCCTAATTGCCTCTCTAAATGTAACTGTCTCCTCTTCTTGTGTTAACAATAACTCCACCAACTCAAGCTCCTCCTGTCTTTGTTGAGTTTGTCTTATCCTATTGTCTAAAACAAAATCCCTCAATCTCACAGGTACTGCAGTCTTCCTACCAGTTCTCCTAACATGACCTTCTTCCTGAGTGTCATGTTCTACATGAGAACTTCCTGCACTATCTTCCCCATATGCAGCTTCATATCCTTCTGCAGCTTCATCTTCTTGAGCATCAGGAATATCCCTTTGTTCCCCTGGAGTATGCACTACTTGATCATCAACTATTTGATCAGTTTCTTCAGGAACATCAACATAAAAATCTTCCCACTCTGAGCTACTAGTTTCTTGTACCTCATCTTCTCTAGTTACAGCACCTAGTTTCCAATCCCAAAACTTACTTTCATTAAATACTACATCCATGCTTACCACTATTCTACCATTCTGAACATCCATCATCCTACTTGCCTTAGATCCTTCCTCTACACCTAAATACACCATAGCTTTGCTCCTATCATCAAGCTTCTGAACTCCTACTTGTATATTCTTAACATAACCAATACAACCAAACACTTTCAGATAATTCAGAATAGGCTTCCTTCCTTTTACTATAGCATGAGGTGTGTAATCTCCCAATATCCTAGTTGGTAGCCTATTCATCACATAGACAGAATCTCTAACTCCCTCTGCCCACAAATCCTTTGGCAAATTTGCTGCCTTCATAAAACTTCTAGTCATATTTAGGACATACCTATTTTTCCTTTCTATAATCCCATTTTGTTGGGGAGTATAAGGAGTTGTAAGTAACCTGGTAATCCTATTCTCTTCACAATACTGCCTAAACTCATGAGAAGTGAACTCACCCCCTCTATCTGTTCTTAATGCTCTGATGTGAGTATATTTTATACCGGTTTCTTACAATTAATTCTATAATTTTAATGGTTATAATATATTAATTCGCATTATATTTCCTACATTTTATACTTTATGTGTTTTGAGTTGTTTTAGAAGAATTGGAGAATTGAAGGTCAAAAAACCCGAGCTTTGGAGGATTAATCTAGTGAAGAAAAGTTGGTTCGTGAAGGCTCGGTGTGTTCGGGAGTGTATTAGAAGTTGCTTGGGCTTTGGAATAATTCAAGTGGATCAAAATATGAAGATTGGGCCTTGAAACAAGTTAATTGGGCTAGAAAATAGTGATTGGGCCAAAAATACCAAAGCCCAGGTACCTCGGAGTGTCGCGAGGAAAACTTCCAAAACCCTCGCGATACGATCCGGGTCGATGTCGGCAGATTTTCGAGATTTTTGGTATTTGACGTATTTAAGCAGTTTTTAGGTTTTTTCTGAAGGAACTTCGGCTGTGGCCAACCAGAACACTCCGAGAACGAATTCTTTCATAGTTTTTGATAGTTTTCTTATTTTTTAATCATTTAACGATGTTTGTGATGTCCGACTAAGTCCGAGTGATTACCGACGGTGAACGGTTAGCATGTTGCTATTCTATTTCAGTTATTCTTTGTCTATTTTCTGATTCTATAAACATAGTGACAATGTTTGATTCATATGGATGTTCAATTTAATTCTATATATCTTGCGTTTTGATTGCATATGTGCCCCCTTCTCCCGGACTACCTTTAATAGCATAGCTCTAGGACTATACTTAGCTCATACGTAATCTGAATGTTTGGTCGAATTGAATTGAACTGAATGATTGAATTGGATTAGAAATTAGCTAACCGGGATCCTGAGGTTGTCACGTTTTAGTTTTCTGTTTTCTAGTTCAAATCAGCACTATTTTTCTTTAGTTTTTAATCCATTCAATTTTAACAGCCAAGAGGCAACTTTTTATATTTTCAGTATTTAGGTTAGTTTAGTTAATCTAAGTTAGTGACAGTAATTTAGATTGGGTAATTAGGATCGCTAATAACCACCAACTCCCTTGGTTCGATACCCTAGCTTGCTCTACTACAGTTTAAGTTAGGTATTTGTATAGCGGTCACGACACCCGTTATCAAATTGGCGCCGTTGCCGGGGAGTACGTGCGCTTGTTAGTGATTTTAGATTTTTTTAGTTAATTTCTTGTTTTGTTTTTTTTCTAAAAACTCAAAAAAAAAAAAAAAAAACCAAAAAATATTTTCTTTTTGTTTCTACAATTTTAATTTTGCTTGTCTAGTAATAAAAAAAAAACCAAAAAGATTTTTAATTTTTTGCAACTTTTAATTTTTTTTAATTTCGTTTAATTTCAAAAAAAAAAAAGATCATAAAAATTGTCTGAGTTGCCAATTTTGATTCCAGTGCATCTATTTTATTGTTTAGATCAGTGCTACGCATTTGGTTTCGTTGTTTTTGTTTGTTTGCAGGTGCTTTGAGATACTCATGGTTAAGGAAGAAAAGTGCTACAATTGCGGGAGTAGATTTCACAGAATCAAGTTTTGCCCAACGTTGCCTTACGGGATCAAGATTGTCGAGGACTCGGAAGATGAGGAGGAGTATGACGATCCACGATCGTATCATCAATATCAGGGATCTCAGTCGTACAATCAGGGATATTCCCAATCCGTGAATTATAGTTATTTAAATCATGATGTTTATTCTAATAATAATTATAATTCTAACTTTACACCATTTGCAGGATATAATGATGGATATGGGAACGACTATTCTCAACCAACATACGAGGCTCAACAGTATTTTGATGATTTTGACCAAGGGTATCCACAGTACTCCCAATATCATGAGCAACAAAATTATTATAATGTTGGGTATGAAGCAGACGTGTCAAATCAGGGTTACTATCAAGATGGATATCAAAGGGATTCATATGAGTATGGTTATCAAAACCCGGACCAGGAGGAAGAAAGTGGTGCTCAACTTAGTGCTCAGTTAAGTGCAATGATGGAAATGTTGGATTCCCTCCTCGAGGGCCAAATGGCTTTAGAGAGGAAGTTTGATATCCAAGAAGAGAGGCACGAGGCATTGTCAAAGCAAGTGGCACAACTGACGGAAGACATGGCCAATCAAGAAATCGAATCATGGGAACAACCACCCAAAGAAAAAGAAGTTTGGGAGGCGACTGATGTGGTGATTGAGGAGGTTGAGCGAGAAGAGTTGCCTTCAGAGGTTGAGGTGGTTGAAGAGAAAGGATCAGAGGTTGAGAGTAACGTGGAACAAGCAAAGTACAAGATTGTGGTTGATGATGTAGTTGATGAGCAAGTAGGTGAGATCCTAAAAGGTACAATTGATCCCCTTCCCTCTTTATTTATTTTGCAGGTAACTGAAGAAAAGTCGGTGAGGAAGAGGAAGGTGGAGGAAGATGATGTTGGCCAAATACAACTCAAGAAGCTCCGCGGTGGTGATTTGGAGGTGCCATGTGTGAAATCGCAAGTGTTAATTCGACACATCAATTATCGAGCATACGTGGGAAATTCGGCAGGTAAGTGTGCGATCCATGATGAATTTGTTTTTAATTTTCTTTTTAATATTTTTCACATGTTGAATTTCAACAAAAAATTTAAGAGGCATGTGAACTACCGAACGTGGATCGGTAATGTGCTCGGTAAGCATGGATTGAAAAGGCTGAAGATGAATGTCAAATACCGAGCGTTCGTCGGTAATGCAGTTGGTAAATGTGGATTGAAGCCACCGTGAGCAAGAAGGTGTGGTCTGGCTGAAGACCGTAAATTTAGCGCTTTCTGGGAGGCAACCCAGTGGTAGGTTTTATTTTTATTTGTTATATTTTATGTTTTGTGTGGTTGTGTCTTTGTGTTTTTCAGGAATCGGATCGGTTTTGGGTAATGGAGTTGAGCAAAACGAGGTTCCAGGTATGTCACTTTTATAAATATATTGGAACTTGAGCTGAAAAAAATTAATTTCCTGTGAATACCGTCCCTCGCGACCCGCGAGGGAGGTGGAGGTAGCCATCGCGATGCGACGACTTTAGCAGCCAGATATTTTTGCTTTACTTTTAATGCTTGAATCCGGTACGTTTCCTAATTCTACTTTTTTCGTTTTTATTTTATTTCTTATTTATTTTTGTTGTTTCTTTGTTCACATTGAGGACAATGTTTCACTCAAGTGTGGGGAGGGGAATAACATGTTTCGTGTTAATTTTGTGTGTTTTAAAAAAAAATCCAAAAAAATTAAAAAAATTGAAAAATGTCTTTGGATTAATTGCTGGTACATGGAAAATGATAATAAATTGGGAATCGGTTTTCAAAAGTAAAATTAAATAAAGAAAATGAAAGTGGTAGAAAATGAGAGAATGGAAAGCATTGCTAGTCTGTGATATGTTGGTAGGCCCAACTGACTTAGGAATAACTTAAAATGCCCATTGTGTTTATTGTTGTATAAATATGTAACTAAATCAATCTGTTAGTGGGTTCCCATTTTAGGGGTGATAGGGAGATTGAAACTGATGACTAGGAGGAAAAATACCACTTTAAATTAGAAACTTATATATCCTTAGAATAACCTGGCACGCTATGATCTTTTTGCGAAAGCAAATCCGAGAAATAACGGCGCCCCATCTTTCCATTTTTGAGCATATTAGGTAATGAACTGGTTAATAATTTTAGAGTCAGGAACAAAATACTCATGTACAAACTAAGGATAGTATCCCGTGGTGCGTGCCTCTGATGATTTTCTGGATCTCGCGGGCAAAATACTCATGTACGAGTTTGGGGATAGCATCTTGCAAAGAGTACCTCTGATGATGTTCGTTGGTAATCATAGTTAAAATTAACCAATTAGAAAAAAAAATGAAAAATGATGAAAAAAAAAAGAAAAGAAAAAAAAGAGAAAAAAAAGGAAAAAAATAGCAAATTAGAATAATAAATGCTCAAAAGCTTCACCATCCATCTATTCCACTATTCTTTGGACATCTGAGTATCTGATTTAAAGGTGGGTGGGAAAAATATATAAATATCATCTTAAATACCCTTTACTTTGACTGAATGTGATTCGGGACTAGATTGAACTAGAACCTTCTGAATGTGGGACACATAGGCAGATTGATAACTCTATTCGGTAAATTATAAACACTTTGGGGGCGAAACAAAAGGTCAGTGGTTGGGTTAAGTCGGACTGAAATACTGGCAATTGCAGTTAGTCTATGTGATTACATTAGGGTTGTGGAATTGATTTGGTGGATGAGTTAAAAGGTAAATGATTTTGAGATTGATTTCCCAATTATGATTCCATAGCGGTTTTTCCGAGACGGAAAAAGATTAGTGTGGGGATGTGATGTGAGTATATTTTATACCGGTTTCGTACAATTAATTCTATAATTTTAATGGTTATAATATATTAGTTCGCATTATATTTCCTACATTTTATACTTTATGTGTTTTGAGTTTATTTGTGATAGGTGATGCATGTTGAGTTGTTTTAGAAGAATTGGAGAACTGAAGGTCAAAAAACCCGAGCTTTGGAGGATTAATCTAGTGAAGAAAAGTTGGTTCGTGAAGGCTCGGTGTGTTCGGGAGTGTATTAGAAGTTGCTTGGGCTTTGGAATAATTCAAGTGGATCAAAATATGAAGATTGGGCCTTGAAACAAGTTAATTGGGCTAGAAAATAGTGATTGGGCCAAAAATACCGAAGCCCAGGTACCCCGGAGTGTCGCGAGGAAAACTTCCAAAACCCTCACGATACGATCCGGGTCGATGTCGGCAGATTTTCGAGATTTTTGGTATTTGACGTATTTAAGCAGTTTTTAGGTTTTTTCTGAAGGAACTTCGGCTGTGGCCAACCAGAACACTCCGAGAACGAATTCTTTCATAGTTTTTGATAGTTTTCTTATTTTTTAATCATTTAACGATGTTTGTGATGTCCGGCTAAGTCCGAGTGATTACCGACGGTGAACGGTTAGCGTGTTGCTATTCTATTTCAGTTATTCTTTGTCTATTTTCTGATTCTATAAACATAGTGACAATGTTTGATTCATATGGATGTTCAATTTAATTCTATATATCTTGCGTTTTGATTGCATATGTGCCCCCCACTCCCGGACTACCTTTAATAGCATAGCTCTAGGACTATACTTAGCTCATACGTAATCTGAATGTTTGGTTGAATTGAATTGAACTGAATGATTGAATTGGATTAGAAATTAGCTAACCGGGATCTTGAGGTTGTCACGTTTTAGTTTTATGTTTTCTAGTTCAAATCAGCACTATTTTTCTTTAGTTTTTAATCCATTCAAATTAAACAGCCAAGAGGCAACTTTTTATATTTTCAGTATTTAGGTTAGTTTAGTTAATCTAAGTTAGTGACAGTAATTTAGATTGGGTAATTAGGATCGCTAATAACCACCAACTCCCTTGGTTCGATACCCTAGCTTGCCCTACTACAGTTTAAGTTAGGTATTTGTATAGCGGTCACGACACCCGTTATCATGCTCTCACTCTCAGATTCAACTTAAGTTCAATACTGGTTTTGAAGGACTTAAAAACACTAAAGGCTTGATCCTTAGTTTTTAACATAAACACCCACATAAACCTTGAACAATCATCAACAATGAGCATGAAATATCTATTTCCTGCCTTTGTTGCAGGGGTTATGGGACCACACAAGTCAACTGAAACAAGTTCTAGTGGTTCTTTAGCTCTATAGGCTGATACAGGGAAGCTTTGTCTTGACTGTTTTCCAACTAAACAGGCTTCACAAAGGTGTGATGGTTGAGACAAAGTAGGTACTCCTACCACAAGTTCCTTCTTTGCTACCTGTTCTAATGTCTTAAACCCTACATGACCAAGCCTGCCATGCCACAGCCAGGCTTGATCTTCTAAAGAAGTCTTAAAACACATTGGCACACCTGTTTTAAGCTCTATCTTATACAGTCTATTGGGTGATCTCTTTACCTTCATCAATAAAGATCCATCTCTCTCAGATAACCATAATTGATCATTCTTCATCCTTACTTCACACCCTACTTCTGTAGCCTGACCCAAACTCAGAATGCTACTCCTAAGATTTGGTATAAAATATACATTTGTCAACAACTTCTGCTCCTTATTCTTACCTTCTAAAATCACAGAACCTTTCCCTTCAATCCTAATCCTAGAACCATCACCAAATGACACATTTCCTACAATGTTCTTGTCTAATGTGGCAAAATGAGAAAAGTTCCCTGTCATATGATTGGATGCCCCATTTTCTAAATACCAAACGTCCTTGTCATTCTCTTCTGACTCATACCTAGAGGGAAAAACTTTGTGTTCATTCAGAAACACAAACTCTCTTTCACTCTCTTCTTTGGACATCATCAACAATGTGGGTTCATCATCATCCACCATCTGTGTAAGATTGATCTCAGGATCCTTAAGTTCTACCTTATGACAATCACTAGCATAATGACCAAACTTATCACATTTGAAACACCTAATCTTACTCTTATCCTTCTTAGTCTTAATGGAATTTTTTTGTCCTTTACTATTCTTATGGCTATCATTTGCCTTAGTAAACAACCTATTTCCCTCACTAGACTTAGAACTTCCTGTGTTTCTATCCCCTTTCTTGTTCTTAAACTTGGCATCTTTATGCCTAGATTGCCACTCAGTGTAAGATAGCAGTAATTGATCATCTTTTGTGGTACCATTCTTAGATTTTGACTTCATTCCAGTCCTCTCTTCAAATGCCTTTAATCTCCCTATTGCCTCTTGCAGTAATATAGTATCTAAGTCTACAAACTGCTCTATAGAAGCTACTATATGTATAAATCTTTCAGGGACAGAATCAAGGAGTTTTCTTACCAGAGTTGAGTCTTGAATTGGAGAACCCAAACTGGCAAATTGACTTGATAGTGCAGTTAATCTTGCTGCAAACTCATCAACATTCTCTGACTCCTTCATCTTCAGGGCTTCATACTCACTTTTGAGGGTTTGAAGCCTTGCCTTCTTGACCCTGTCAACTCCCACATATCGAGTCTTGATAGAATCCCAGACATCCTTTGCCGATTCCATACTTGCAAACTGCAAGATCAACTCCTCAAGGAGTGACTGATACATATAAGCTATCGCAACATTGTTCTTCTTAGTATCCACCTCAGCTCCTTCCTCCGGTTGAACAGTCTCCCATAGGCCATGAATCTTGAAGATCACCTTCATCTTGACAGCCCAAACGGTATAATTTGACTGTGTTAGCATCGGACACTGAAGGGGAACGGTTGTGAATTCTTTCACTGACCGATTTGCCCCCTGTACCACCGCAGCACCGTCCGTCATCCTTTGACCTAAATTTCGATCTGGAGATGAAATTGGAGACCTTCGCGGCAAGATTGTTCTTTGCGATGAACCAGACCTTCGCGGCGACAACAGGAAACGATGAATCTTGATCGTAAAGAAGAGGATCAGCGATCCCCTTTCTAAATTTCTGATAAATCGAGAATTTCTTATCAGTGATCAATCGGTCAAGAAATCGATTTCTGAGTTATGTGAACCCTCGTTATGATCAACCATCGGTGTCGTGTGTCGGTATGTCGTGTCATAGTTCCAACGTGCTATGTTATGGGCCATAGTGACGTAAGTTAAATATTAGACACAAACTAATACTTAAGACCTAAACGTGTTCTTAGGTCTTCGTTAAGCAAACAACACTTGGATTATTTAGCAAGTGTAGCAGTGCAACCAAAGGTGAGTGTCACTAACCCGTTTACTGTGAGCCCGTTTGGGACACACCGAATAACTTAAGGAAAAACAATGCTGACAACCTTATGAGTGCTATGCACCTCTTTTATGAACTTGAAACCTTATGAGTGCCACGCACCTCTTTGATAAACTTGGAGTGTTTTATGGGAAACACTTGTGGAACTTAAACAAACTATTTCTGAAACGAAACTGAAAACATTTTGAGATTCATGAGAATCCGGTAAAACGTTTTAATATGGCTAGTGTATGTTAAAGTCTAAACCACATGATATCACATGATTTCTAAGGATTGCCTTATAACTGAAAAAGTCCTCAACTTAATTGTACCATTAATTGTAAAGAGAGGGGATGTTGGGTAGATCTACTGGAGTTTGACAAACTCCGCCTCGTGACACTGGAGGTGCACGGAGGTACAATATCAGCCTATCTGAATGTGATCCCGAGAGTACACGGGGGAGGCAAAGCCGCGATGACGTATGTCCGCAAAACAAAATAGATGATGGCGATGCCACTACAATACTTACTAGTCAGCTTTGGTACAAACTTCCTTAGTGCATGGAACAACGGATTAGCTACCCGCGATATCGGTTGAGCACTTTAATTTTACAAAACTAGTACATACCCGATAACGCATGTTACGGACATTACTTTTACTAAATCACGTTACTATGATTATGGGCTGGTGTATTATCACTGAGCATTGCTTTTCACAAATAAATATTACATAAGTATATGTTGACACAATTATGATTATGAGACCGGGCCACTGCGTGACAAGCCCACTGTGAACTCACCAACCGTTAGGTTGACACTTGCGTGGTTTAAACTTTTGCAGATCGCTGAGGAGTATCCGGAGCGGGTTGGCATGGCACATGAAGACATTTTACTTTTGTTTAAATCAAATTGGGAATTCAAAACAACGATTTTGTAAAGCACGTGGTTAGTGCTAAGACAATATTTTCCGCTGCGTATTTTGAGACTTTAATTTATGACATATGTTTGGACTAACTCTAATTCGTTTAGTATTTGTAACTAATGGTTGTGGTCCTGGTTTGTTCGCACCCTTAACGGTATAAACTCCGTTAGTGGTTAATTGGGGGTTGTGACAAATTGAAGTTGGTAAACCAGAATCACTCGATCATACACACAACAGAAGTGAGAGAAATGAAATTGTATTATTACTCTAAGAACTGATTACAAAGAAGTTTAACAAAGCTTTTTATACTCCTAACTAACAATAACGGTCATATAATGCGGATTAAAGAAGTTACAAAATAACCCCCCCTAGACTTTGATTGGAATTACAAATGAGACTAA
>JBCNJP010000008.1:57676781-57723207 GCA_039602395.1 Deinandra increscens subsp. villosa | reverse complement strand
TGCGTTAAGGCCTAGCATCCCTAAGCAACATACTAGCAGATCAAGCAGTTTCATGAAGGTTTAAGCATGCTTTTTAAGAAAACTCAAAGAAAAGGCACAAAAGAAAGGTTTTGGGACTCACGATTCGATCAAGGAATCGAATGGGTGTTGTCTTGAGGCTGAGATCTTGATGTTTGGTTGTGTTTCTCGACTGACCAGATTTCCAGAGGTGTGTGTGTGTTTTGGAGAGAATGGTGCAACAAAATGAGGCAACTAGGGCTTTATGTTATTATATAGCAGGGCCTAGTTTCGCTGGCAGTTTCGCTGGCCAGGCGAAACTGGCTCTGATCACAAGTGAGCCAACAAGCTGCCGGGCGACATTATAGTTTCGCCCGGTAGTTTCGCTGGTTACCCAAAAGTGGTCAATTTCACATTCTAAGCAAGATAAACACGATTCACAAATTGTCATGCTATTCATAATATTAAATCATGCGTTTAAATCACATTGCACATAATGACATCAATAAATGAACACATAACACATATGGGCGGGTTCGGTGATCAACCAAAGGACGTGGACGTATTCGGCCTAGTTAAGCATTAGTTACTAAGTTAACACTTATAACGTAACTCACGGAGTTTGTCTAACGGAAGTTAACCTTGGAATTCTCGGATGTCACAAATATGCAATAAACATGACAATAAACATGACCTTTTCAAGTTCTTTTAACCCCATTTCAATTAATTCATGACATTTCTATGATCATATATAAAGGCATGGAGGCCTCATTTGCTCACCCCCTACCCGCCATCTCCTACACCGTGTAAGTCATGAAAATTTTTAATTTTGTGTCATCTTTGTTGACAACCCCCTCTTTGAGTCCGGCGGGAAGAAAATGTACCGCCGGAACGATTGACTTTTGTTGCTTTCGCCGGCGTGAATAAAATGTAACGTCGGCGGCAAACGGGTTGTTTTTTTTTAATTCAACTCTTTTGTTATTCTACTCTACTAAATGTTCTTCATTTTACATTTGCAGGTTGTTAATTCGTACCTCATACCAATGTCGTTGGATATCGTTTGTTGCATGGTTGGAGAAGTGGAGTGCTATGTCTTCGTTTACGCAACCGATACGGGTGCATTGGTAACATTTAACAAACTAAGAACCAAATTACCTAAATAAAACCTAATTCATAATTTGTGCTTTTAAATCACAACAGAATAATCAATCTCAAACTCCTTATTGAAAACATATTACCAGATGGGAGAATCATGAAATTCAAAGCATGGATATGGAGTTTTGACCAAGTGTATTTAAGAGTCGGTAATGAAAATATCACTCTATTAATTAAGGTTCTAAATCCTAAGCCCTAAACTTCAAGAAACAATTTTGAAAATATTACCTCTATTAAAATTCCCTGTCATCCCCCTTTTTGTTTCAAAGCATTTTAAACGATTCTTTATGATGATAAAGTCAATTGATTTTTCCTACCATGAAACACTTATACAACAATAATGATTTTCAGAACACAATATTATGATGATAAAATCGATGTTGAATAACAGGAAAGGAATATCAAACCATAGACGTTACCTAAGCTTATATTGTGTAGAAACCCCTGAAATTGAATCCTTCGTTTCTAATCCCTTATCCTGAAAACCTTCCTCTTCTTCATCTGAACTTTATAAACTGTAAAAATATCCATTTAAAAATAAAATGATGTTATGAAATATCTATTTAGAAACGTCTTCATCTTCTCCTTCTGAAGTTTATAAAAATTGTAAAAACCATGGTGATAATACGAAATCCATTTAAAAAACAAACGACAATCATGTTATGATATATCACAGCAGAAATCCAGGGTTTGTTCATCGGAATTTAGGGTTGATCATCAGTAACTAAACGGACATTTAGGGTTTATATGAAAATCGATTTAGGATTTATATCAAATATCACAGCAGAAATCCATCATCGATAAGTAAATGACATTTAGAGTTTCCAATTGAGTTTTCGTGTAATCGAATATCTAAGAAGAAATCGAGGGTTTGTTCATCGGAACAAACCTCCAAGCGGCAATTTGAAACTGAGCATACCTTGAAGCAAGAAAGCGAGAATCTAACACATACCTTGAAGCGAGAAATCGAGGATGATGATTACTTCTTTGGAGCGGTAGTTTCCTGCCGTTAAATCTTCCTGGGGTCGACGATTAGAGAGAAATAAGAGGATTCGGAATTGAAACTGAGCAGCCAAGATTGATTAGGGTTAACATACCCATCGATCGAGTCGGGTTAGATATTAACGGATCAATTCGAGGGTCCGCGTTTTTTAAAGATATGTGTCCACATTCCTCCTATTACACATTTATCAACTATTGGATTTATATCACGTGCTTACCTTTTCCTTTATCCCCTCACGTGCCGAACTTCACCATTCTTTTTCTTCAAACAACCACTATTCTTCATCCCCTTTCCTTTTCCCATACGTTCTTCGCATCCTCCTCCAATCCTCTCTTCTTCGCAATTTCCTCTATCAAGGATTACGCAATTCCCTTTTACAACTTCACACATCCAAGAAGCCCACTACTACTCATATCGGAGAAGGAAGGAGATTGGATACGGTTTCTATCAATGCGTTAACCCTAAAACGAACCAGAATTATACAAGGTATAGCGGTCTTTTTTCCATCCAATTCGAAATCTGTTGGAATGATTTTTCAGTTTTCCTCACGCATCTTTTGTTGTTTTACTGCTCATTATATGTATCTGCTTTGTTTTATAGAATTATGATGTGGTGTTTTACTTTTAAATGAATGTACCATTTCTCTGTCATACACTCCATCGGGGTAAAGAAGAAACAACGTTTTCTTAATAATATTCATGCCCTGTCAAAAAGTCTATTACTAGATTGATAACTGGATACCATGTAGGAATTATATGAGAAATTGCTATTATATTGTTGACCATCTAAACATCAGTTCCTATTTCAATTTCTTGAGTAGGATTTTGTAATCTGCGATTGAAATGGTTCGAGGTCTGAGAATTCTTGATTTTTTTTAATTTCTTCTTAGCTTTTGATGGAATTAGTGTAATTCCAATTCAAGCATCCTCGCTAATGAAATTAATTCTTATGATAAGTTTCCATGTTGCTCTTGATTATAATTTATACATCTATATCATGATCAATCTCGAGTATGGTCCTATATATTTTAGTAAATTGCTTTATAGACTGGTCTTCAAATTCATTTGTTTATGAAAGGCTTTTACTGTAAGTTTGCGTCCTTCTTATTCTGAGGATAAAAATTACATACTACGTCGCCATCAAATAGGTTCAACGTCATTGCTGTATGATGAAATTTTGAGTAATTAAGTGTAAAAGTTGATGTAATCTCATAAGATCATATTCAATTATGCTGTATTATTATGGTGCAAATGTTTACTTTACCCTAAAGGTCAAAACCGAAGGAAAGAACATGAAATTCTTGAATTTATAGAGGCTTTTATGATTAAATGATCAAGAAATTACATAATTCATTCTTGAATGTTGACACGTAACAAATTGAAATTTTTAAGTAATTTGAACAGGTTCTTTAAGAAGTATTGTATCATAAATTATTTCCTTTGTTTGTACATTTCATTTGCATCAATGTAGCGCTCCCATATTTGCTAATGCCATCTTTGTTAAGACTTGAGATAATGGTTACTTATTTGTATTGTTGAGTATCTTTGATAATATATTCAATTTGTGCAGGTTATTCTACTATCATTTTCACTCCTCATAACTAATAGCACTACAGGTTCATTTCTTTTTGCTGTCATAATCAAGCAAACATGCTCCACAAAAAGAGTGTAACAAAAAGCTTAAGCTGGTGGTTGCATTACTCTTCATGATGTAGCTTGGTACAATAATTTTTTCTCATTTCTTTACTTAACTGGATATTTCTGTTCAGTAATATTGTTACAATTTAAACGTATGTTTATTTTTATTATGTTCCCAAAGTAAACACATGAGACATTCTCAAATAACTTTTTCTCAGATGTTCAAATGTCATAAACGTTTTATAAAGCTCAAGGTATTGAATTTGATATGAGGATGTTCTAAGTTAATTTTTTTTATTCTTTGGTTTGTGTTTGCTTTGTTTTAATCACTTCTGAGGTCAAACCAAGAAGAATTGGTATTTTGTTTAAGTTTATGTCATTTACGCTTTTTGGTTTTCAACTCCCCGCAGCAAAGCGTGGGTAGCCAATCTTGTGTGGATACAATTTACAAAGTAGCGGTGACCAAACGGAAGGCTGTAGTAATGCCACCTCATATTGAAAACTTTTTGTTTATTAGAATATAGTAGAAGTAGATATTTCTACGTTTTTATAAAATTTATATTTCCTTATATGTATCAACTTTACAAAAATGTAAAAAAGAGTTTTATGTATCATCAAATAATATTTTTTTCCCACCAAGTTGTTAATTAACATTTAAAAAATGTCGTTTTGTTTGGAAGACACGATAACAAATTAACTGATATCATCATATTACACTACCTTATAATCATCACACACACTCATGATCTCTAATGCTCTTTAATGCATTTGGATAATTTCATTTGTAGCTATTTTTTATTTTATCTTTTAGGAATTTAAGATATGTCAGAATTATTTTATGGAAATTCTTTCTATTTCAATTTTACTTTTTTCAAACTAACATATTTGTTTGTCTGCTATGTTTCGTCTTTTCATAGCTATATCATTTTCATTTCATAACCCTACAATATGTAAGTGAAAAAAACTCCACTTTTAAGTAAATCAATTACATATTTTTTATTCTACTTATTAGAATATGAATGTAGTTGACAAAAAACTACAGTTCCTATATTATTTTGTATAAATAGGATACGCTACCCGGATTGGGACGGGTATAAATTACTATATAAATTGACGCATATCCAATTTTGGGTCCTGATCACATCCAGTTTATATTAGCTAATTTGGACAAATCTAACTTTGGCTCATGATGACATTGAGTTTATATTAGCTAACTTAGTTAATTATTTATATTTATATTTTTAATCAAACCATATAATAAAATTGAATAAGGAATCATCAATACTTAGTTAAGTATGATTATTAGTATTTAAATTAAAACTATGTTTTCAAGATAAAAAACGTATCAGAAATGACTCGGGTGATAAATAAAATAAAATATCACAAGGTTCACACTACATGAGAAAAAATACCACCGCCATACCAAATATAATGACACTCGGACAAAATGCAAACTACACCCGACAACACACAATTATTATTATGTTATCTTACAAATGATGACTGGTATTAAGAATGTCTTACCACATGTTCTTTCGTATATCATTTTAAATTATGGCTGACAATGGGCGGGGTATGAGACGGGTATTAGTAATCCCAGTCTCATACACAGGTGACATTTTTACTTTCTATACATACAATGTCTGATATTCCATCATTATATATCATCTTTTTAATAGTTAAGTTAATATTACTAATATGAGAACTTCACTTCTACACTGTAGCTCCTACCTAAACTGTTTGTTGAAAAATACTCAGTCACCCACCTTTATAAGCCTGCATCACATGTAAAAATTGAACCTGCTGACGAAACAGAAGAACAAAAGGTTACCAATTTTACATCTTCTACAGAATTTTATTTTACTACTCATCTTAAGGTAAACACAGTTTTAATTTATTATTATGATTGCCTGTATATACCATGATTTAATTACCCATTATTGTTCTTGATATAATGAAAATATTTTATTTTCTTTTTAAAACCATACGTTATTTAGTTAAGAACTATAACTATCTCTAAATTAATATTCTTCCACTCCATTCACATAACTACTTTATATGCCAATCTCAAAGCCTACACATATAACTGACATATCTTGGACACCATCAGCTTCACACAATCTTACAAGAAGGTGTTTTATATTTAGTAATACTAATGGTGATATAGTATATGTGATGACACCAATGAAACAATACCACAACCAGATGCCTATATGATATTCATCTATTAAATTACACCAGATCTGTAATTTGGCATGTCAAAATTTAGGCATGTGGCTAATTTATCTTGCATAGTTCTCATGATCTAAACATGGTTCTCTTTATTCATAGTGTTTGCATAATAAGTAATATTATGTTAATTAATTACGTCACACCCATGGCATCTTTTATTTTACCAGATAAATATTTACTAAGAACTATAATATTCGATAGCTACTACGTAATGACTTTTGCAATCAGGTACTAATTTTCAATGTTGTTAAATTATACGTTCTACGATACAGTTTCCACAATGGAGGTTCCAAGGAAGGTCAAATGCAATGAAGCTTTATGCGACCAAACAAAACGCGATCGTTGATGTACTTTTGGAACACCATCCACAAACACAGCAGCAGGTCCCAATAGGTTTTACTGGTCGATGCTGGCTCCTGTTCTATATTGAGAACCAAATTGAACCTGGAAGGTGGCTTATTTCCACGGACCATGGAAGTGGTGAACAACATGCATAAAACTTGAAGTTACTATCTTCACAAACGTTGGTACTGCACTATACCAGTATCCCGAAAATCAATGCAGCCTGTCCATACCCACCCATATTCACTCTGATGGCAGCCCCCACTACTTCAAAGAGCTGACAACACACAACCTGGAAAGTCAGCTACTGGTATATTCACGTCAGAAACAACAGTTTAGTTATATATTTTAATACGTAATTACGATTATCAATTTAATGATATGTTAGAGTAATAAATTACTCTTGCAGTCCATTCCTAAAGCACTGTTCTGGAGCCACAACATCCATGTTTCCAATCAAGCAACTTTAAAGTATGGACTGAAGGAGTTCCTGGTGAAGATTCTATGGGCAGGTCAAGATGGCAGCCATCCTCGGTTAAGGATGAAAGCAGACTGGGCCGCATTCTTCCACCTTACGGGCCTTCCGAGACATAAGATTTTGTGTTTCCAACTTGACAAGGAGCGTGACCAAGCGGATGACACTACCATATTCCATGTCTGTTAGTCTTTGTCTCTTTCGTTCCATGTAAGTGGCCTGATTTATGAAACTTAAACTATTCGTAACTTACTTCTGCACCATTTCGGCATATCTCCACGCCGTTTATAACTAATTATTCTGTATGAAAACTAATACGATCGTTGTTTCTAAATCACTTATATGTTTGAACTCATTCTGGTGGTTAGTTTATTTCGTTTATGTACAAATTAATACTACATTCATATACATGCTTTTAAAAGAATGTTCATTTTCTTGGGATGAAGATATGAAGTGAAGAAAAAGTTGCCAAGAAAATATATTTGGGAAATGAATACATCAAATCCTCTGCTTTACGAAAAAAAAAACACTTAAAAAATCAAGATATACACTAACTTATTGAAGAATATTATATTAGTATTTAGTCCGCGCCTTTTTCAAAACCCTTCAAATATTAAAAACAAGAAGTTAGAATTGGTGAATAGATATCGCTAATGATATATAATAGTGATATATAAAAATTAATTCTCAGGATAGAAAAATGAAAATATACAATAAATGTTACTTAGTTTTCATGGTATCTAATCAGTGCCTTTAGCAAATAACGATGGGATAAACTAATAACATAACATTATATTAATGAACGAATACAAATTTCTATCCATCAACTTTGTAACTAAAAATTTCCTAATGGTGCAAATTTCCCACCTTCATCATTAACAGAATTAAACCACTAGAAATATTAAAACCAAAATAAATAACAGCTTTTAAACAGAAAGATTAGTTGCCTAAAGATTAGTTGATTATACACCCACTTTATTAATAATAATTTCGTTTAAACAGTGTATGTCACATTGTTTGTTTGTCATTTGTATATTGCACGCAGCGAACTCATCCACACAACGGGCTTTCGATCCGTTGCTTAGAATACATAAGAACTACAAAAAATAGTTACAAGGCAAGTGAACGGACAGGCGGTTGCAACTGAAACGACAGCCGGTTACCCAGGCGACCATTTAAATCAACACTTCTATCTCCTTTCTACAGAACCGACAGAAAAACAGCCGTCAATTCCATGTCACCGGCGAAAGGTAAACCTTTTGTTAACAATTGTTACATGCTCTAAAATCAGCGATTACAAGATAAGTAACATTGTTCGTCTTCTTCGTGCAGACAACGCTTACAGTAATACAGAGACCACCGAACCCCGTCCATCTCCCGTTAAAGGTACAAAACCAACATTCTGATTTCGTTCTATCGAAGTTATTTTGGGACACACACAACTTTGCATGTCAGGTATCCCAATTTTACAAAACAGACTGATGAAATCGTCGGCTTTTGAAGCATATGCCTTTATATTTTCTTTAATAAAAAAACTTACATTGAAACATCAAGGTCGTCGTATAGTCATTGTCCCTTACATTGTATTGTTCATCTGCTGCATGTTGCCATAAGAAATTTCTAAAACTTAAATGAACACTAACCCATTTATTCTACGTAGGCAACTGTAATCATGGACAGTACATATCTTTTCTGATTTTCTATTCTTCCTCCTATACATAAAGTTCTAATTTGCATATGATTGATCTTACCTGCTTTTTTAATTATTGTCCGTTAACGAATATTTGTTTTTTGTTACATCTGCTTTCAATGCACAGTGTTGTTTCTCTACAACATGTTAAATAGGATTATATTATCACGGGGAAAACAATTAAGTGTTAGTTGCTCCAAAACAATTTTAAAACCTACTTCATGAGTCACTTTTATGTTAACAGTTCCAATAGCATGAGCATCACAGCAATAATAAAAGGATATGGCTGACTGAAAAAAAGTTAATGATTGTATGGATCAGGTGGTACTCAAAATTCATTTTAGGATAAAACGCAATTTCAATTTATAACAATTATCTACGTTCACTTTAACGAATCATAATAGAAATAAAAACACATTAACTACTCATGAGTAACAGCCTCTACCTACACGTCTACAACTGTATCTATGCTTTGTAATGCTATTTTCTTATTTTACGCATGTTGTTTATAATTAGGAAATGGAAGACTATGTCCGTAACTTCTTCATCGCCAACCAATATGAGACAAACGCTGAACTGTCAGCCGTGATAATGGTGGTAGAAAGGTTGCTGTCAGAAAACAAATAGGCATTGGACGCGGTTCTTAGCCTTGATCCCTCTCCCTTCCGGTATCATGCGGCCTCAATGCTGAATGATGCGATTCGTACCAAACAGGCACTGTTACGGAATCTACGGAACATACGCAGGAATGTCGAGGCAGCAGCACGTGATATTGATAATCGGATGGACTCCAATTTCAGCCCGAACATGTAACCGTTATTTGTAGTTTTATTTTATTTGGTGCTTAGACACCCCATCAAACTTTGAGACTACTCATATTAAATGAATCTATCTAACTTTATAATTGTTTGTTGTCTCCGATTATGGCGCATTACACCTAACTTCATGACTCTTTTATACACTTGATATTACACATGCCAATTAGCAATGATAGGTTGATTTGTTTAAACACATTACATTTGGCCCTCCTTAATCTCAGATTCTTTACCTACACTGTTATGTTTATTCGCAATCACCGGCGTGCTAAAAACAATTTCACATATATAAACATAATGACCATGTTAAGGTCGGCCAAAGTTCCCCCCCCCCCCCCCCGGTCGTGCATCGCACGGGCCTGCGCACTAGTTCATTAAGAAATAAAATGAGCAAAAAACGCTCTTTGCATAGTTTGTAGTATTTATATTTCAAATCATAAAAAATAAAGTTTTGAATAAAAGATTGATATTGTTGCATTGTTAGCCTTAGCCCTTAGCCACTTTTTTTTTTCAAAATATCCATACCCTTAGCCCATGCCTACCACACAACCATCTTTAAGCCCTCGTAATGATTGTGTGGATTTCAGTGAGATCGGTGGATGTTTGATTTCTTGTCAAGCCTATACTATTTGTTTGTTTTCACTTTGGCACGAGCGTTCACTAAAAATTTATACATATACTAACTCGAGTGTTGAGTGATCATCTGTGAGGTATGTGAGATTGTATAAAATTAAAAATTTTAGTAGGTCTTCTACAATTGTAAATATTTAAGAAAAAAAAAGGTGTAAAATCAATAAAAGTGAAAGTTGGAAATAAATAGAGGCCGATTTTAAATAGTCAGAATCCTAACACACGGATTTCATTTCTCTTCTACCAGTTCCCTGGGGAGTGTCAGCCACATTTTTGAGTTTTGCTTGAGGACAAGCAAATGTTCAAGTGTGGAGATATTTGATGTGAACAAAAAGATATATGTTTTTATATCAACTATTTCTCACTTTTTAGGTTATTTCTGATTAATTATTTATAAACATTGCGATATTGTTTCATTTGTAGTTTTTCAGTTTAATCCAGGTTAAAATCACTAAAGGAGTAAAAAAAATATATGGAAAATAGAAAGGAAAAAAAAAGACTGGTGATATTTGGCCTTGGCGTGGCCCATGCCCTACTTAAACACGGCCCGTATCATGCTCCAATAAGCTTCTAGAAGTTGACTTTTGCACCTGACAACCATGGCCCGTGTCCACTAACATACACGCTCCGTGTCAAGTACATTCGAGATATGCAGAATCTTCAACTCGACACGACCCTTGTCGACCGTACGAGTTTAGCCTATAAATATCAGCTCTCCCCGCACTTCTTCCTTACTTAGTTCTTTCTCCCCTCTAGTATATAAGCATTCGATTTTTCTTTCTTTTGAGCTACTTATTTTGGCGTTTTAAGTTTCTTCGTCAAGATTGTAAGAACTATAACTTAATTAGATTTTGATTTGAGTTTGTCTATGAAACATTCATCTTCTTTTAAGCAAATCACTAAAGTCATGAGTGGGTATACTCTTACACTCACTTGGGAGAAAACAAACCTTTGGCGGGTTGGTAAAATGAGTTACAAACTAACCTTAAGGTGTGTGTTAATGATTTTGAGAAAAAACTCTTTATATTGAAAGTTTATTATTGGTATTTTTAAACAAACGTGCCTTACGTATTGCGGACCATTTGTGTCGTCGAAAGTACATTAGTCGTTGAGTGACACCTGACTAAAGGATAATGCATGATCCGTGAACCCAATGACTCACACCTCATGCAAAGCAATGCATACGGGACTCACACGAGAGCAGTTTTAATGTGTTGGTTGGGATTTTGGGTTTATAATATTTCACCACTTCATATACGCGAGAGCGGTATGTTTGTGGACTTGGCTCTGGTTACGACTGATCATGCATGCGTGAGAGCGGTGCATAGGAGGAAACAGACCCTTAGCTCGTTATCAAGCTTTTTACTCAATAAATTAATTTGGGGTCTGATTTTTTCCATTGCGGGTTCATGACAACGTATCCGACCGTAACGATACTTTTACCATAAGGTCCTACAAGTAAATTACATTCACACACACTATATTTTTTTACTTAATAGAACGGTCCTCCCGGGAGTCGTGCCTACTGGTGAACAATGGGGGAACGCATGGTTAGATTTGAGGCTGAAAGGCGGTCCTTTCTACCTTCGTATAACAATCTTAAGGGAAGTTTATAAACAAAACGGTTACCAACCCCGCCACTAGCGAGTCCTCCCAGGTGATACTATCTTCAATTGAATATACGTAAAACCCACTTTATCTTATTATTTTATTTTATTTTTATAGTTAAAAATCTCAACTTTTGGCTTAGTTAGACGTTAATAAAGGTGAAGTATCAAGAACCCTCCTTCTTGTGTCCTTCAACGACTTCGGTATCTTACCATCACTATACTAGTTTGTGGTGTACGGTCATTGTCAGTTATCGTGTTTTTTTACCAACTTAAAAGGAAATATTCGTTTTGAAACTGACGTATAAATTATCATATTTTTATATACACCATGCACACACCATTTACCACTTGGAAACACATAATATAACACTCAACAAGATCAAAGAAAACTCAATTGCTAGCTAGTGACCTAGTTAACGTTCTCATAGCTAGCCAACTAGCTAGACATACATATATTATTAACTCACAGGGAATAACTTGAACTCATGCTTAGCCACCTAGCTAACAAATCCGAGAGAGTGGAAGTATATAAAAAAATAATTGAATTGTGTTAAGTAATATGTGAAAAGAAACTTTAGCACTTTGGAAGATCGACCGGTGGAGGTAAAAGCTTTTGGTTTGGAAGTTTTCCATCTAGGACTAGCCAAGCCATCTTCAAACCCCAACTTGTATGAACTTCCAAATGAATGCATGAACCACACACCTACTCAACACGTAAAAACAAACAAGCAGAGAATTAGAAAATATATAATTAGATTGTAGTTAGATCAAGAAGCACATTAAAACAAATTAGCCTGGGTTATCCGTAAGAAATCGTATAGCAACCCACCTACAAGAATACCCGAATTGTGTTTCTTTCAATAGGGTCCATGAGACTGAAGTTTTCTGGGTCTTTTTTAGGATTATAGTTTCCAAACCCTTAACCAAACAGCAAAGGAGTTGAAGCCATGGAGTTGGAGAGGGTGGCTTTCAATACCAAGAATGTTGGTATCTTGCATGAATAACTCAACACTAGTGTTAAATGGAAGAACCATAAGTTTTGTACCATTGATCATAAAGGTACTATTGGGAGGAGTCCCGGTATGCTTAAACTAATGTAACGGGTTGGATGGAAAATAAGGACTATAAAAACTCTCTGATTGACCAGAATAATGGGAATGGAAAAGGGCAACCTTTGGCTGTACAAAGGTGACATTGTTAATAGACATAGCAAACCTAGTTTCGTTTGGACGTTGGCAAGTTTTGTTTTGTTAGCAAGGACTCGTACCAAGTCCTATAATGATAATAAGGACTATAAACACCCTTTTTTTTTCTTTTGGTCAAATTTCTGCACAACATTAGCAAAAAAGTGAACATTTTCCAAGCTTCGAAGTCTATTGGAAAACTGTGTCACAAATGAAGTGTCATTTGAAGATGGTAGTGTTGGTTTAAGGAGTGGAAGATTTTTGTTCGACTCATATTCAAGAATAACAGCAACTGTGGAATTATCAAAGGTTCCTTGTCCGGTTACATAAGGTCTCGCAGACATAAGAATGTTGGCTCCAGAAGGTTTTGATATTGTCTTGAGGAGGACATTGGTTGTTTGACCAAGAGCCAGTATAAGTGTTTGAGTGTTGAAATTTTTTACGTAAATTGCATCAGCTTCAACAACTGTGAGGGTGTGGTTTGCTATGCTAAAAAGGACTTCATCATTTAGCACTACATTTATGAGTCGAAGTAGGCATGTCTTCCTGGGCTTAACCTTCAGTTTGAACGTATCTGCCATTTGAACTTATGAAATATTTACTAATTCAGAATTCAGTATTCTATCGCCATGCGTAGATATAATTGAATTACACATGTAATTAAGAAATACGCACCTTCGGCAGAACATTCATTATATAAAGGACCCGGAAGCCCATTGAAGGTATAGACACAGAAACATTTGAGCCCCACTGGTTTGTGTTGCTTGGGCAATTATTGTTGGAAATTAAAGTTAAACTCATTCTACTACTAATTATATGATGCATACTACTTACTTAAGTTATATTAATATAGTTGCTGTAATAATAAAGTCAAACAGAAAAAGTCAATGTCGGTTATATGGCAGTTATGAGCAGTTAATCGGTTAAGGGTTAATTGTGTCATTTGGCATATACTGACCTCTTACTATATGTATCTTTGATTCCTGTAATGAATGCATATCCTTTACGTATTCTAAGTTTTACTCTCTCTCTGTTTGACCATTCAATCTGTGTTCATACTATCAAATATTCACTTTCCAATTCACCCACCAAATCCAATCATGTATAAACAGAAACTCAATCAACAATCCTTTGATCCAAGATTACACTTGGTACAATGCAGAAGTTGATGAGATTGTAGACGGATTCAAAATTAGTCTTATCGAAAGTTCAAATGAAAGCAAGAAGCAGTCAAAGTACCTAGGGACTTTCAAGGACGATTATGAAGATGAATCTGGACCAAGAGGCTACAAGGATTTAGATGCTTTCTATATCAACGATGAAGATGAAGATGGCAGCTCTGATGGTAGTTGGAAGAAGACAAAATCCATTGAAGACATCTATGAAAGAAGCAAAGAGATCATTGAAGATGTTGAAGCAATGGAAGACTCAAGCAAAGGATGAGTTTAACTTTAGGGGGGAAATTACTGTTACCCAGGAATTAGATGAATGAATAAGATGAATTTAGAGAGAATGATGAAACTAAGACTTTCAATTAGGGTTCATTGTATTCTTGAATGTTACAGACGATGATGTTTTATAGGGAAGAAGAGACCGACATATCTAACCGTCGTATCTCTTTTTCCTATTACATATTTACAGACCAGCCCTTATACTACTAATATATACATAATAGACTCTAAGTTTTTAACTTTCTAATATTTACATAAATAACCTATAACTTTAAGAAAGGTGAATGATCAGGATTAACCCAACAATTATGGCTTCACAATCTGTATTAAACCACTCTCCAAAGATGATGGGAACTTCTCTATAAGGGGGATGTCACATCCAACTATCAAAGAACCATGAGAGTAATAAAAATCAAGTAAGACTTGATAAAAACGTCAAGAAATCAGATGATAGAGAGATTCAGAAGATCGACCTTCAAGGCCAGAGGAATCAAGCTCACAACAAGTAAAACACAATCCCCCTGTCATTAACCTTGAAGACTCTCCTCCTCCTCCTCTAAACCAAAGTCAAAAGAAGAAAGTACCAGGATCTGAAACTGAGGAAGTGCAGACTCAACAAAGAAAAGAAAACCAGAGTCCTGTAAACCACCTCAACCTCCCAAAGGTACTATGACTCCTCCTCCTCCGACTTTATCATTCTTTCAATCATTCTCCACCTCTCCTGCCACAACAGCAGGAGCTCCAACAACACAAGCCGGCCCCTCCTCTCAATCTAAATAGACAGTGGATAAAGGCAAGCAAAAAAGTTATATCCATTGATCAAAGGGGAGCAGCACATGTAAGGGTCACTCCTCAACCAAGTGCATCAGTCATCTCTCAATATCTCTACACCGATGACTATATGCAAAGGAAAACCAGAGAAGATGAGATCTGATATGAGATAAGAGAATTCTCATACCTATATAGAAAAAAATCTGAACAGATCCCTCGAAGGAGCCCACTGTCAAGACAGAATGCTCATCTATATCTAAACAACTTGGAAGTGCAAGAAAACTGGATTTACTTAAGTTCAATGATTACAGAAGTTGTTGAAGTAAAAGAAATAAAGATCAGAGACACATCTGGCTACAAATACTTCAACATCTACTACATCGCAAGATCTGATAATCCACGAAAAAATCTAGAAACTAAAGACAGTGATTTGGATAAGTCCAATAAACATTACACTACGTCAAAATTCACCTTTGGGCACGGAAAAAAACCGTGACCAAAGGTGTTTGGTCACGTTTTTTTTTCATTCCAATCGACACCAAAGGTCCCGTCACCTTATGTACCCTACGACCACGTTACAATATCAGTGGCTGAAGCCACCTAGAAGCGTGACTAAAGGGTACCAATATATATTGTTGTAATCAAACAATTCTTCTGGAAAGCGTGGCCAAAGGGTTCCAACGATCACATGTGTTTGTTTAATGTGGCCTTTGGTATTATATGGTCACATATATTTGTGTTTTAGCCACATACATTATAAAAATACGTGGCCAAAGGGTTGCTGAAATCATACATTTTGTCACAATACGCGTGGCCAAAGGGTGGCAACGGCCACGTTAAAATATCAAAAGCGTGGCCTTTGGTATTATATGGTCACGTATATTTGTGTTTTAGCCACATATGTTATAAAAAAAACATGGCCAAATGGGTTGCTGAAATTATAATTTTTGTCCCAATACGCGTGGCCAAAGGGTGGCAACCGCCACGTTAAAATATGAATAGTGTGGCCTTTGGTATTATATGGTCACGTATATTTGTGTTTTAGCCACATATGATATGAAAAAACGTTGCCAAATGGGTTGCTGAAATCATACATTTTGTCCCAATACACGTGGCTAAAGGGTGGCAACGGCCACATTAAAATATAAAAAGCGTGGCCTTTGGTATTTTATGGTCACGTATATTTGTGTTTTAGCCACATATATTTCGGGAAAAAAAAGTGGCCAAAGGGTAGTTGAAATCAGATATTTTGTCCCAATACGCGTGGACAAATGGTGGCAACGGCCACGTTAAAATATAAAAAGCGTGACCTTTGGTTTTATATGGTCACGTATATTTGTGTTTTAGCCACATATATTTGGAAAAAAAAAAGTGGCCAAAAGGTAGTTGAAATCATATAATTTGTCCCAATACGCGTGGCCAAATGGTGGCAACGGCCACGTTAAAATATAAAAAGTGTGGCCTTTGGTATTATATGGTCACGTATATTTGTGTTTTAACCACATATATTTGGAAAAAGAAAGTGGCCAAAGGGTAGTTGGAATCAGATATTTTGTCCCATTACGCGTGGCCAAAGGGCGGCAACGGCCACGTTAAAATATCAAAAGTGTGGCCTTTGGTATTATATATTTTCTTAATTACAATTAATTAAACTGCATTTTAATTAATATAGAGAAACCTTAAAATCATATTATAATTAAAAATTAATGTACATATACTAATCAAATGTCGTTCAAAAAATAACATACACTAATCAAAGTTTAATTTGTATAATAATTAATTATAATTTCTTTTCCGTGCTCGTCTGTTGCTTCTGCTGGATCCGTGTACTATGTTTTCTGTTTATCAGATCTTGAGTCAGCTGGTTTGTTGTTAAGTACATTTTCGAGATCTTTTTCCGATCATTATTTACATGGAAAAATGACAAATAAAACCGATCAGATATATATATATATATATAGTTAATTAATTATTTGGATACGATTAACTAATGTAGTAATTACCTGTGGTTGTTCCAGTACTTTTTGAACCGTAGAATGATCAACCGGCTGTGATTTATCTGACTTGTTATTAGAATGAAGGATCATTCGTTTCATTGGCCATGCAATAATATAGTTATTTTCAACCTCCGAAAGCGTTGTTTTATCATCTACTGGGAATGGTAAAAATGTTGCACCTTTATTGACCTGATAAGCTTTAATTCTACGGCAACCAGGAGGTAATGGACTTACATGAATCTTCTCATCTTTTTGTTTTGGTAATAATTCAGCCATTCCCACGACATTCATTGGATCCCCCTCCATGTGCAACGCCGCAGTTTCGCACCGCTGATCAGAAGTGACATAATAATAATAATAATAATAATAATAATAATAATAATAATAATATTAATTATAGCATATATATATATATATATATATTAACAATCAATTAATTAAAGTCAAAGTAGAATGAAAAAATTGTGGTATATACTAATCTATATACCTCTTGGATTACTGGCTGATCGATAGGAGCTGCAATGGCATCATAATTATTTGGTTTTTCCAACCGATCACTCTTCTTAGGAGGTACTTTACGAGCTGCAGGTTTTACTGGTTTTGCATGTCTCTTATTCTTTTCCTAAATTGACACCATGTAATTAACTGATTTGTAACATATATATTAATTAACAATAACGTCAAAGTGATTTGTCAAATCCTTAATTATATATATATATATACCACTTCCTGCTCTGATGCCCCAGCAGTACTGGCTGCAGCAGCTGCTGCTTCTGTTATTTTTCTCTTTTTCCCCTAATTAAAGACAGCATCAGCATTTAATTAAATGATAATATAGCAATTAGTTATAAGGGAAGTGCACAATTGTGTAAATTAAAATTATTAAATGATCATATAGCAACTATCCCGATGAACTCTAACTATCCTGATGAACTAGGAACTTCCGGATCAACTCTAACTATCCCGATGAGCTCTAACTATCCTGATGAACTTTTTACTATCCTGATGAACCTTACCTATCCTGAGGAACTTTAACTATCCGGATGAACTCTAACTATCTGGATGAACTATAACTAGAGACGCATGTTCATCCAGATGAACTAGAATCTTCCAGATCAACTCAAATTCAGAACTGTTTCAAATCCGTACCTTATCGGCCGACCTTTGAGATGAGTTTGATGGAGTAAATTGTTTCCGCGATGTATTGTGCGCGGAATTGATCATGTCCTACGTACAATTAATTCAATTAGTTAATTAATTAATAAATATGCGCTCAAGGGAGATTGATCATATCAGCAATAATATTTAATTACCGTTGTATTTACATTGGAATGCTGATTACAACTATTTTTAGATCTTACAGTTGTAGTAAGCGGCACCTCTGCGGACTTTACCTACGGAATGATTTAATGATTTATAATAATTAATTGATAAAAAGTAAAGTATATAATATAATTAATTATAGGTATATATATAATTTGTCCCTTATAGAATTTACCGCTTTATCAACTTTTTTATCTTGAATCATGAGGTCCATAAACGCCGTAAGCTTATCAATTTTATCATGTTGTGCCTTTAACCATATCAGTGAGGTGCTCAACCTCTTGATCCTTTTTCTCACGCATCTGTTTTTCATTTTTTAGTTTTGCCTCAAGTTTTTAGATCCGTTCTTTCGATCGCCCTTTTGGAGCACCCTGCCAATATCCACGGGAAGTCACTCCATACCCGATACATTTTAGGTATCCACCACTTTCCTTGCCAAGGACCAATGTCAGGGCATCCGTTCTCGGTTCTACGGTCACAGATCCCGCATTTATTTTTGTTTCATTCTCGGCCTGCAGTAATTAATTTAGTTAATGTAATGAGGTGCTGTTAATTTTTAATATGTGAATAATTAGGTATATATATAGCAATTAAACTTACTATATCATCTGCTATGCCCTTCACCACAGGCGTTTTGTATTCCCCCACTTTATTTACCCTTCCTTTCATCCACCTAAACGCTCGAGAGGGGCAATCATCAGCTGCAATTTCTTTGTTTTGTACCTTGTATTATAATAATAATATATATCAGACTTGAAACATACATTGCACGTTCTTAACCATGACTGGGTGTAACACACTTAGCTTATTACCAGTTTTTCTCTTAGATAGACATATCCTCCACGTCCCATTGTATGATCATAAACATACTGTGCTCGAACCTCTTTGCACTCTTTGACACAGGCTTTCCAACAGAACAGTAGGATATATAATTATAGTCTCATTAATTAACACTTAGCTTAATTAATGAAATCTGCAATTTGGATCGAATAAAAACCTTGAATTCTTCAGATTATGTATATGCTACAAATCTATCCCAGTCTTCTTTTTTCACAATAGTGCGATACATATTTGGAACTTTCTCAAGCACGGTGGGTTTTGCTAGATTGGGACGAATGTGTTTTTCGAACATCTTTCTTCTAAAACTCCTTAGCAAAACCCACCAAGCCGTACCATTATAGCATTCCTTCGACAGTCATCAATTTTGAAATATTTCTAAAAAAATAACATATGGAAGGATCCTTTAGTCACATGGAATTCAATACCAAACTTAATATGAGAAAATGTTTAATCTGTTTCATAACCTGAATCGCTGCCCATATTTTGTTCTTGTCCTCTTTTGGCACCTTCCTCCATTGTAGATACCTCAATCCAACCTCTGCCCTTACAATGTCTCCCATAAAACTCGAAAATTTTGGTCTATGGTCCCCGCCAATCCTTCCCGGCGCATCAAATGTTAGTGGCCATTTTTCCTCACCATTTTTCTCAAATTTGGCACGCCACTTTACCAACCGCGTCAACCCCCTCTTGTTTGCTTGGGGAGCAAAGGCTTCCTCATTCTCAGTAACTTGGAAATCATTTTCGACGTGGGCATCATTGTCGACTTGGGCATCATTGTTATCCATGTCCTCTTCCGAATAATCGTTATTGTTATCCATTTCTGCTTCATCCGAATAATCGTCATTGTTATACATTTCTGCTTCATCCGAATAATCGTCATTGTTATACATTTCTGCTTCATCCGAATAATCGTCATTGTCATATGCTTCACCTTCAATGTCCATTGTTAAATCAGATGAATCCTGTAGATGACAGTGAAATAAATAGAGAATTAATGAAATAAATACAATGGAATAATTAAGATGAAATAATTGAGATGAAACAAATGATCTCCTGAAGATGACAGTGAAATTAATACTGACGGGAATTAGGTAGTGATCTCCTGAAGATGATAGTGTGATGAATCCAGAACTGATCAATGAATTAAGTAGAGAAATTTTTAGTGATAGGGAAGAAGAGAGTGATGAATTATTTTTGTGATAAAATTTTGGTGAGGGGGAATAGGAACTGATCAATGAATTTTGGGGAAATTTGAAAAATGGTGGGAAGTAATTTGGGGATTAATATGATCGATACGGGTGAAAGCATCTCACCAAATAAGGACGTGACAGCATTTAATTATCGGATTTAATATAAACTCAATTAATTCCAAACATAGATATAATAGTATTTTAAACATAACTTTAAAATGATCTTTAAATGTAAAATGGAATATTAAGAAATAAATTTAATGATAATTGTATCCTAATGAATTTGTATACCTAACGTGAGTAAAAAGATGTCAAGTACTAAAGACACACCACACAAACACACACACACACATATCAATGTGTTGTAATATATACATTATCGGTTATATATATATATATAGGGTGAGATTCATTGTAGACTCATTGGTCCCAACTGACCATCGTTTCCCCTAAACACACCTTATTGGGAATCATTGGTCCTAAACACAACTTATTGGTTACATACAAACCTTATTGGGCCATCATTGGTCCTAAACACAACTTATTGGTTACATACACACCTTATTGGAACTCATTGGTCCCAACTGACCCTCGTTTCCCCTAAACACACCTTATTGGGACTCATTGGTCCTAGACACAACTTATTGGTTACATACAAACCTTATTGGGCCATCATTGGTCCTAAACACAACTTATTGGTTACATACACACCTTACTGGGACTCATTAGTCCCAACTGACCCTCGTTTCCCCTAAACACACCTTATTGGGACTCATTGGTCCTAGACACAACTTATTGGTTACATACAAACCTTATTGGGCCATCATTGGTCCTAAACACAACTTATTGCTTACATACAGACCTTATTGGGACTCATTGGTCCCAACTGACCCTCGTTTCCCCTAAACACACCTTATTAGGATTCACTGGTCCTAGACACAACTTATTGGTTACATACAAACCTTATTGGGCCATCATTGGTCCTAGACACAACTTATTAGTTACATACACACCTTATTGGGACTCATTGGTCCCAACTGACCCTCGTTTCCCCTAAACACACCTTATTGGGACTCATTCGTCCTAGACACAACTTATTGGTTACATACAAACCTTATTGGGCCATCATTGGTCCTAAACACAACTTATTGGTTACATACACACCTTATTGGGACTCATTGGTCCCAACTGACCCTCGTTTCCCCTAAACACACCTTATTGGGACTCATTGGTCCTAGACACAACTTATTGGTTACATACAAACCTTATTGGGCCATCATTGGTCCTAAACACAACTTATTGGTTACATACACACCTTACTGGGACTCATTGGTCCCAACTGACCCTCGTTTCCCCTAAACAAACCTTATTGGGACTCATTGGTCCTAAACACAACTTATTGGTTACATACACACCTTATTGGGCCATCATTGGTCCTAAACACAACTTACTGGGACTCATTGGTCCCAGCTGACCCTCGTTTCCCCTAAACACACCTTATTGGGACTCATTGGTCCTAGACACAACTTATTGGTTACATACAAACCTTATTGGGCCATCATTGGTCCTAAACACAACTTATTGTTTACATACACACCTTACTAGGACTCATTGGTCCCAACTGACCCTCGTTTCCCCTAAACACACCTTATTGGGACTCATTGGTCTTAGACATAACTTATTGGTTACATACAAACCTTATTGGGTCATCATTGGTCCTAAACACAACTTATTGGTTACATACAAACCTTATTGGGACTCATTGGTCCCAACTGACCCTCGTTTCCCCTAAACACACCTTATTGGAACTCATTGGTCCTAGACACAACTTATTGGTTAGATACAAACCTTATTGGGCCATCATTGGTCCTAAACACAACTTATTGGTTACATAAAAACCTTACTGGAACTCATTGGTCCAAACTGACCCTCGTTTCCCCTAAACAAACCTTATTGGGACTCATTGGTCCTAAACACAACTTATTGGTTACATACACACCTTATTGGGCCATCATTGCTCCTAAACACAACTTGTTGGGACTCATTGGTCCCAACTGACCCTCGTTTCCCCTAACCACACCTTATTGGGACTCATTAGTCCTAGACACAACTTATTGGTTACATACAAACCTTATTGGGCCATCATTGGTCCTAAACACAACTTATTGGTTACATACACACCTTACTGGGGCTCATTGGTCCCAACTGACCCTCTTTTCCCCTAAACACACCTTATTGGGACTCATTGGTCCTAAAACAACTTATTGGTTACATACACACCTTATTGGGCCATCATTGGTCCTAAACACAACTTATTGGTTACATACACACCTTACTGGGACTCATTGGTCCCAACTGACCTTCTTTTACCCTAAACACACCTTATTGGGACTCATTGGTCCTAAAACAACTTATTGGTTACATACACACCTTATTGGGCCATCATTGGTCCTAAACACAACTTATTGGTTACATAGACACCTTACTGGGACTCATTGGTCCCAACTGACCCTTGTTTCCCCTAAACACACCTTATTGGGACTCATTGGTCCTAGACACAACTTATTGGTTACATACAAACCTTATTGCGCCATCATTGGTCCTAAACACAACTTATTGGTTACATACACACCTTACTGGGACTTATTGGTTCCAACTCACCCTCGTTTCCCGTTAAACACACCTTATTGGGACTCATTGGTCCCAGACACAACTTATTGGTTACATACAAACCTTATTGGGCCATCATTGGTCCTAAACACAACTTATTGTTTGCATACACACCTTACTGGGACTCATTTGTCCTAAACACATCAAATTGACCCATTTGACCCCAAATTGACCCATTATTTAATTTTTATCTTAATTCTTTAAGATATAATTTAATTAGAATTATAATTCCCCAAAATTTAAGGTTTTTGTAGATCCGTTCTGTTTTTTGTGTTTAGGGTTTTTGTTTACCGAAATGGAGATTGTGCGAACAGATTACATTTTTTACCTAAAATTATGCATCAGTTGTTGATCGGATTGCAATTGTTGATCGTCTCTGTTTTCGAGGATTGGGTTTTTGTTTAACGGAATGGATATTGTGCGAACAGATTACCTTTTTTACCTAAAATTATGCATCAGTTGTCTGATCGTCTCTGTTTTCGAGGATTAGGGTTTTTGTTTAATAGATTGATTTCATAAACAAAAATAGACAAACAAGTATATAACAAAAAGTGGATTTCATACTACTGATTCCAATTCCATACACAAAATTGTTTCCTAATTTACATGTTCATTCCTAAAAAAACAAAAGACAGAGCAGTTGCGGGTTGAGGTTCACGGGAACCTAGATTATATCTCCTCCATCAACTCCAAATGCCTACTCATAGCTTCTTGTCTCTGTTGAACCAACATTTGAAGCATGGCATTGGAGACGTGTATCTCTTCCACCAGAAAAGTTGCCATCTGGTATCTTATTGGACTTGGTGGCTCTGTAAGTACTTGGTTGAGCAGGGCCAACCCGTCTAAGATACTCTGTCTCTCTGCCCCGATAATCAGCCCGTACCGGTTCAGGGTAGCAACAATCATTATCTGCAAATAATGTTCAACTAATTCTTTCAAGTTTGCCATTTTGAGAAGGATTTGAGCGTTTTGAGAAAGAGTTTGATAAGGATTTTGAGAAAAGGTTTGATAAGGATTTTGAGAAGGGTTTGATAATGGAAGTGAGAAGTTTCTGATTACTGATCAGGTAGTATGGTTATATGTGCAAATCTCTTGAGTATGCCTAAGCTCAGATGTCTAATCACTAGAGTATACCAAAGGTGTTATTTTATTGAACACTGCACATTATATTTATTAGAATTTTGGTTTTCCTACAAAAATTAATTTCACACGTTCTCCAAGTTAAACTGAAATTTCTACACGATATCAAAAAACCACTAAAAATTTAATCACACGATCTGAAATTATCCGAAATTACTTTCACACAATCTCAAAAATCAAATTAACAAGTCAAAACTAAACGAAGAAAGTCAAAATTACCCAATGAGTTCTCTTTGCATATCCTGTTGAATGTTTTGATTTTCTGGTAATCAAATTAACAAGTCAAAATTAAACGAAGAAAGTCAAAATTACCCACTGAGTTCATGAGGATTGAGAGAAGATGAACTAGAGTTCTTCAGGATTATAAAGAGTTATTCAGTAATAGAACCGGATGAACTAGAGTTCTTCAGGATCAAGAGTAATTATTCAGTAATAGAACAGGATGAACCGGATAAACTAGAGTTCTTCAGGATGAACTATATATACTATAAATAACCAAAGTTGTTATTTCTGTTCGTAGTCTATTGGATATTCCCATGTATTTAAACCCATTATCTAGTAAATTAAAATCATTCTGGTTGAATACAATTCTTTATACACTAATATTTAGTCACACAACCTAATATATTTATGTAGAAGACAATAACCGGATCAACTAGATCTCTTCAGGAAGAAGAGTCAAAAGACACATCGGATGCATAACACATAAATAATTAATTACATATATAATCCAAAAGATGTGATATCAGTTAATTAATTACAAATATATATAATAAAAAAAAACAACATAAACTTATTGGTTATATACACACCTTATTATTATAATATTAATGTTTTCATCCGGATTGAGAGAACTAGAATTCCTTAGGGAGAAGATTTCATTCGGATTGAGAGAAGATGAACAGAAATGGATGAAAATAGATTATATTAAATTAAAAATCAATTCATTACATATAATTAATTAGTAATCCCAGAACAATTTTCAAACCAGAACAATTACTCTTAATTAATCCGGAACCCTAAAAAGGTTAATCATTTCCCACACCAGAAGAAGCTTGAAATCTTATCCGGTTTCATGTAAGTAGTGTTCGAACGCAATGAACAAAAGGTCTTCCTTGGTTTGGTTCTCCTCTTCATTCTCTTTGCATATCCTGTTGAATATTTTGATTTTCTGGTCCATGAACGACGCTTGTGTCACGGTACTTGTCACGGTACCGCTCACGGTACTCCTCGTAACGCTTCATAGCATTATGAAACTTTATGTTGACATCCAGCCAAAAGAGAATCGTGTGTTCGTCACTAGGATCACCTAATTGATCGGTAAACATCGACTTAATTAATTAATATATATAAAAATGTATAACTGATCAAATAATCAAATGATTGGTATAAAGAAAAATTAAGAAACGTACTAAGTAAGGGAGGGTTTATAGGCAACACATAGTCCCTATACTTTACGTCCACCCAAGCTCGGTACAACCCTAGTTCTTCCTGCTGGGTCCATTCTTCTGCCATCTTGGAAGAGTATAAATTGGATGGGGAGAACGAAGAGTGTGTGAAAGTGGTGGTCTAATTTAATGGTTAATTGATTAACTTGTTTATATAGCATGGTTGAGGGTTTTGAAATTTAAAAACAAACAACGAAAAAGAGAAATTAGCCTTTACTAGTTACATCACCTGTTTGGATTTTTAAAATTTCAAAAATAAACGGTAAAAAAGTAACGCAAAAAGGATTCGAACACGGAACATGGTATGTTAATCTAAAGCGCTTCTACCACCTGAGCAACACCTGAGTTTGAAGCTGCTTTTCATTATAATTTATTTAAATATGATTCTAACTTGGCCCGCTAAATTCTAAAAGAGGCGGGATAAATTAATGAGCGAATTCAATTGAAAATTTCACATATCACTCTCGATTTCCCCATTTACCCGCTCCCCATTTCTCCATTGCTCATTAATCGACAAAATTTTCCCTCCGTCATATTACTTCTCCAATAAACAGGTTCACAGTAAAGATTATTGAAAAGGGTTTTCAGTATTGGCAAAACAATCGTTTTTAATAATCTTTGTTGTTGTATCTGTTAGCAAAACAAACATGGATAACTCTTGGATGCTAACTAGTAGAACCACGAAATCATATGCCGATGGAGTTAAATCATTCTTAAAGTTTGCAGTTACAAGTTTGAAAAAGACGGAAATTCCATGTCCATGTGTTAATTGTCTAAACCATTACTCTTATCATGTTGATGGTGTAGAATTTCATTTGTTTTCAAAGGGATTCGATCTGACTTATACAAGGTGGATTAAACATGGAGAGATACACGAGCCTGCAGGAGAGGAGCTTCACACGAAATCATTTTTTGATTCCGGAGTGCCATTGGATGCAGCCGAAACAATTAAAATGGTCAGAGCTACAGAAGAAAATTTCACTGAGGACCATAAGAAGTTTCAAGAACGACTCATGGATGCTGAGAAGCCCCTGTATGTAGGATGCCATACCTTCACAAAGTTATATGTTTCGGTTCAACTACTGAATTTGAAGACTAAGCATGGAGGATCAGATAAGTTTTTTAATGAACTTTTAGTTTTGCTGAAACAGATGCTACCTGAAGGTAATGATATTGTGAAAAATACATATGAGGCCAAGAAGATTTTGAAGTCAATGGGTGCAGGGTACACCAAGATACATGTGTGTATCAATGATTGTATTCTTTACAGGAAGGAGAACAAGGACCTAACTGTATGTCTAACTTGTGGTGAGTCTAGGTGGAAGGTGGATGAGAGAACTAAGAAACTATATGACAATACTCCTGCAAAGGTAATGTGGTATTTCTCCATCATTCCAAGATTGAAACGACTGTTTCAAGTGAAAACCACAGCGGAGGATCTAAGATGGCATGCCACCGGTTCCAAAACACCCGGTGTGTTACGACACCCATCCGATTCACCGGCATGGAAAGCCATAGATGACAGATATCCCGAAATCGCTGACGATCCTAGAAGTCTTCGTCTTGGCATTTCAACTGATGGGGTCGACGTGAATAGAGGCAACAGAAATCACAGTGTGTGGCCGGTTCTATCTGTCATTTACAACCTTCCACCATGGTTGTGTATGAAAAGAAAGTTCATCATGCTTTCGTTATTAATATCGGGAGCGCCTGGAAACGATATTGATGTGTTTTTGGAACCATTAATCGATGACTTAGAGCTTTTATTTGAGGCAGGTGTGGAAACATATGATGCGTATGCGGAAGAACAGTTTACTATGCGTGCAGTTGTTTTATGGACGATTAATGATTACCCTGCACTTGGTACACTTTGTGGTTTCCCGTACAGTGGATTCCATGGTTGTGTGGTATGTCGGGAGCAAACTAAATGCATTAGGCTTCCTTTCTCAGCCAAGAAGTGTTATGCTGGTCACAAAAGATATCTACCATATACGCATGCCTTCCAAAAGCAAACAGAGGCCTTCGATGGTAAACAAGAGTTGAAAGATGCTGCAGTTCCTATGACCGGGGAACAGATATACAACGAAGTTCAACATATCAGGAACAAATGAGGAAATGGATTAAGGTGTACTGATTCAGAAATCCTAGACACCTCAACCGGAAGAGGGGGGAAGATTGATAAGAGAAAAAGAAAGAACAAAGAGAAGCCACCATATTGGAAGAAATTCGATATATGGTTTCGAAGACTTAGATATTGGAGGCATAATAGTGTCCAACATTGCATTGATTTCATGCATATTGAAAAGAATGTGCCTGAGAGTCTTGTTGGAACTCTGCTCAACCTTCCTGGAAAGACAAAGGATGGACTGAATGCTAGAAAGGATCTGAACTTTTTGGGGTTAAGACCAGAGTTGCAGCATAAACAGAACAAGAACAACATAGTACTTCCTGTAGCGTGTTACACGTTACAAAAAGATGAAAATGAAAAGTTTTGTGACACGTTGTATAACTTGAAGGTTCCACAAGGCTATTGTTCTAACTTTTCTAGTTTGGTTAGTCTAAAGAACAAGAAACTTGTGGGGCTCAAGTCACATGACTTTTATATGCTGATGCAACAGTTTCTGCCAATTGCAATTCGGTCAGTCATGCCTGAACCGATAAGATATGCTATTATCAGGCTCTGTTTTTTTTTCCTTTTCAAATTAATATGCAGCAAAGAGATCAACGTCGAAGAACTAGATAAATTGCAAGCAGATCTTTGTGTCACACTATGCCTGCTTGAGAAATATTTCCCGCCATCATTTTTTGATGTTATGCTTCATTTGACGGTGCACCTTACTAGGGAGGTAAAATTATGTGGCCCAATATGCTTTCGATGGATGTATCCATTTGAAAGGTGTATGAAGGTAATTAAGGGCCACGTGAGAAAAAAAACTTATCCAGAAGGGTGCATTGCTGAGGAGAACATTGTAGAAGAAACGATTGAGTTTCTCAGCGAATACCAAAAAAACATCACAACTATTGGTGTTCCAACTAAAAAGCATAGCAGTGCGGATGGAAGTCTTGGGTCAGCTGGTAGATCAGTTAAAGTCTCTCCAGAGCTCCTATCGAAAGTGCAAAAAATTTGTGTTGCTAAATACGCCTGAAATTGAGCATTATATCGAGTAAGTAATTTAGATTATTAACCTTTTTTGATCTGTTTAATTAATTATAAACTTTTATAGATAACTTCAATTCATGTAATTGCAGAGAACACATGAAATTTTTGGAAAAGAAACATCCTGGTAGTAGACTAAATGAGCTGACTAACAAGCAGAGCACAACATTTGGTAAATGGTTACGCAACAAGGTCAGCTAAATTTGCTTATTGTTTTAATTCCAGATAAACTGTAACTTTCCTGAACAACTGACCTGAGTTGTCCGGAACAACTCTATTTTCTATCCGGATGAACTATAACCTTCCTGGTGAACTGAAACTATTTTCTTACAGTTTTAATTCCGGATGAACTGTAACTTTTCGGAACAACTGACATGAGTTGTCCGGAACAACTCTATTTTCTATCCGGATGAAATATAACCTTCCTGGTGAACTGAAACTATTTTCTTATAGTTTTAATTCCGGATGAACTGTAACTTTCCGGAACAACTAACCTGAGTTGTATGGAACAACTTTATTTTATTTTTGGAAGAACTATAACCTTCCTATTCCTAATGAACTCTCCTGATGAACCTACTATGAATTTCAGGTTGAAAAGGAGATGATGGAGTCCCCAGAAACTATATCAGAGACCGTTAGGTGGATTTCACATGGTCCGCACAGAAGCGTGAGGAAATATGAAGTATATGACATCAATGGCTATTCATTTTGTACAAAATCTCGAGATAGTAGGGTTTACCAGAACATCGGGGTTGGTGTAGAGGTAAATGACATGCACATCTCTAACGAGGTATTAACCTATGGACAAAAACCTTACTATGGGGTTTTAAAAGAGATATGGCTTCTAGATTACCATATTAAAAGCATCCCTCTATTTATGTGCGACTGGGTTGAGAATACACAGGTGGTCAAAAAAGATAGTCTTGGTTACACTTTGGTCAACCTTAAAAGACTAGGTCACAAGGAGGAGCCATTCATTTTCGCGTCACAAGCACAACAAGTTTTTTTTTACGTCAAAGACCAGCTGGATAAAACACTGCATATTGTCTTTATGACACCTCCCAGAAATTACAGAGATTATTGTGAAGACGATGCCAATGAAGAATTTAGTACGGTAGTTTTTCCTCACAACGATAATGTATTGTCACCCGTACATACATGTGACAATGTTTGCCATAGAGCTGACTGTACTGGAATGATATTATGTAAAACCGATTAATTGATCATTGTAATGTTTTTAATCTTAGCAAATTACAGTATCAACAATATTTGGTTTCTTTTTCTTTATGTATTCTGGAATATTATGGATCTTAATTTTGTGTCAAGTGTTCCCTTTGTTTGATTGTGCCTGCAGGTCTCCTCTCTTTGACCAAACCAGAGTCAATAAAAGTCAAAAATAAACAAAGAAAATCAACTGCTGCTTTAACAAACACAATTACATACATAATCCAAAGGGTATGATTCCATTAATACATTGATCTATAAAATTACAACTGAAAAACTACAAACATAAAAGGGAGAAGAAGTGGTTGAAGAAAAATCCCTCTTTGCTTTCTCACATGCACTTACTTCTGATCAAGTGAAAAGAGAGAATAAGTCCCTCTTTGCTTTCTCACATGCACTTGCTTCTGATCAACTGAAAACGGTGAAGAAGTGGCTGAAGAAATATCGGGTTCATGGGGCCAAAAGGGAGAGAAGCACCTGAAGAATACAAGTGCTGCAAACCTCAACATGTGCCCTTACTGTTGACTGTTATAAAATTACACAACGGCTACTTGCTGCTGATCAAGCGGCTGAAGACAAATCCCTCTTTGCTTTCTCACATGGTGCACTACAGAGATTGTCTGAATCATCATAACGGCTACTTGCTGCTGATCAAGTGAAAAGAGGGAACTGAAAATGGTGAAAACGCATCTCTTTTGCTACATCTCCTACATCGTTCCCCTTCTACAATCCAACATTGTTATCTGGGGCTGCATGCTGGTGATCAGTATCCTCATATTCATCTAACCAGCCATTTGAGTGATTAGTACCACCCCCTGTTGCAACTAAAGTTAGTTCTATTATTAATAACAATAATAAATCATAATTTATCAAGCACATTAATTAATCAAGGAATGAGTAAAAGAAAGAAAGGAGGGTAGTGAGATCAACTACCTTGTTCAAGTTTAGGGTTGCAACAAACAGAGCATGCAAACCTCATCATGGGCCCTTATTGCTGATTGTTATAAAATTATATAATAACTTAAAATCTGCTTTCAGTAAAGCATTTGTATGAACCATTAAAGACTCCTCGTCTCCATGGTTTCCACAATAATTTAAAATTTGCTCGCAGGAGATACAGAGTGCAATCTTTCCCTGCACAAGAAAAAATTACCAAATCTGAGATGAAAATTTCAATCGAATTTCAGTGGTGAAGATGATAACTTATCGTTTTCCATATACGGATGGTGCCAATTCCACATTTTTTGCTGGCGATGATGGACGAAAAACAGAGAGAGAAAGACTGGGAGAAAAGGGTCATGGTGGAGATGATGATGAAAACTGATACAGAGATTATTAAGTATATATCGATACTCGAGGGGCGTGGTAGATGGAGATTTGAAAGATAAAGTAAATGAAAAAGTAAATGAAATAGTAATGATTACAAGCGTCGTCCAGTGTTGGTATTCTTTTAGCCACCTAAAATTAATATACCGTGACCATTTGTCATCATTTGTCACGCAACCAATGTTTAATATGAGTGGCCATATCACAAGATAATCAAACATGATAAACATATATAACCATCATATATTCAACTATAACTACTAATATCATAACTAAATAAACATATAAAATATTGTTCTTAATTTGTTCATAATTAAACATAAACATCAATTAATCAATAATCCGGATCACTGCAATCTTCGGATATGTATCCTGAACTTGCATCGTCATCATCATGATCATCATCATCTTCGTCTTCATCTTCTTCATCTTCTTCATCTTCTTGATCATCTTCTTCATCTTCTTCATCTTCTTCATCTTCTTCGGATTCAAATTCATTGAATTTTGTATCAAGGACAGGGAATAATTCCGTTGCCTCAACAGAGTAGGCAAAACAATCAGGAATCTTCTGCGCATGGAGTTGCCTCAGGATGTTCTCATCGTTGTGTTTAATCACGGACTTGAAGGATCTTCTTCTCCTGTTACTGTAAACCAAAAAAATACGGTTATTCTTCACATACCAGTAATTAAGGGAGCGTTGATTATCGGCCATTTGATACCAGAATTGGTGTAAACGTATTGCTGTAGAGAATTTGAGATCAAGAAATGGATGGCGGTAAAGGAAAATAACAATGATGATGATATATAGGGTAGCAGATTTTAACCCGCTCGAATTGGTAAAATTGAAAAAAAGCGCGTTGTTTTAGAGGGAAACAAATCATCTCTTTTTCGCCACGCGTTTAATATTTTACCGTGACCATAAAATAGATTTTTGTCACTCACAACCTACCATTTAGTCACGGTTAACATATGTGGCCATAGGTAATAGATTTTTGTCACTCACAACCTACTCTTTAGTCACACAACCTAATAACAGTGGCCATATGTACTAGCTTTTAGCCACATAACTAAGTAAAAAGTGTGGCCATCGCTCACATTTAGCCACGCATAATATATACTTAATATTTTTGTTTTCTTTTAATTTACTAAGTAATAAAATCTACTCTTCCGTCACACAACATTATTTAAGCGTGGCCATACATTCCTTTTTGGTCACACGAATAAAAAATCATAAAAATTCTGTGGCCGTTTGGTGCATTTCGCCACTCTTTTTTAAGTGTGACAAATAAGTGCCACATGTTTTTTGTAAAACAGTGGCTAAAGCCACTGCACCTGATTGTTGTTGTCACATAAACAAAAAAATATGTGGCTAAAAGGGTCCAAAGGCTATATATTTGGCCACGGGTACAAAATATGTGTGGCAAAACTAGTGTTTCTTACCTTTGGCCACGTTTTTTTCAAGACAGTGGCTATGCATTATCAAAAAAACCGTGGCCAAAGCCACTTTTTGACGTAGTGTTATGCCTGTGTTGAAGTTCAATAATATCAAATAAATGAGCCGAAAGAACAGACGAGTAATAAACAGGTTGCAACAAGCATGCCTCAAGATCTACAACAGATATGCTCAGGTTGACTTTGAGCTGGAAAGATAAGCTACCTTGCAAAGACACACCTCACTGAGCCTCAAGAAAATATCCCAATTGATGTTGAACGGGATAGGTTAGGAACTTCGGGGACTGGAAACGAAATAGGTGTTTGCTTCAGAGGACTTGAAAGAGAAAATGGTTCTTCAGACTCACTGAGAGAACCGAATACTCATCCAAAGCTTTATGCCTCTTTCAAATCCTGGCCAACAGAAACAAATATGACTTCCCTAAAGACAACAATGCCAAGGACACCATAAATGAAGTGATAAACGACCTTCTAAAGAAGAAAAACTACTACTGTCAACTTCACAGAGAATGCTCAGCCCGAATAGACAAAAACTTGAGAGTGACGATAGATAGCTCCACTGGGAACCTAAATAATTATACTCTCTTGTAAAACATTATTGATCAAAATGAATGATCTTTATTTTTCAAATGATTTATTTTTCTTCAAATACTTAGGGGAAGATTTTGTCGGAATAAAACAATCCATTGTAACCAAGTCAAGTATTAGAAGAAACATAACCAAAAGAAAGACGAAGAAAGGAAAGATAGAATATGTGAAATCCACATATTCTGAGTGTTCACCGTTTCGAACTTAAACTTCAAGCTTCATAGAGCGACTGTGAAATCCACATAGCCTCTTCACAGAGCTCTGTGAAATCCTTTTTCATTGATAAGTGAAGCATTAACACCAACACTTCTTATGGGAAGTAAGAAAAGTCTTCAAGATGAGAATCTTGAAGGGGTTCGATATCATCAGAAGATATTTTGAAAAGAAAAAAGGAATAAATGACACAAGACTTTCTATACAAGGAAATGGCCTACCAACTTTATGAAAGTAGTTGAAAGTGCAGTGAATTTAAAACTTCATTCAATTCACTCACCCACTTTTATACATTTTTTGGCCTATATATAGAAAGTCTTTGTCATCTACTAAATCAAGACAAACACAAAGAAAATATCTTAATCTTCTTCAACCAAGATAGATCTTACTCTCATAGAAAGATATTTCTGAATCACACATACATATCATAAACTCTTGTAACCATGCTTTACAAAGAGATATACATAAAGTATTTATATGAATTGTGTGTCTTCTTATTAATTTTAATTTTTGTAACGTTATATTATAACCGTTTAAAATCAATAGAGCCAACTCTAGTTAGAGCACCCCTTGGGACCTAACACACCACAATCAAACCCTAAATAGGTTTATCTTGTTGTGTTTGTATAATTTTAAACAAGAAAAACAAACCAATTGCAAACCTGGATGTTGAAATCGAAGACTAGAAATTAACAAATCAAACTTGATCTATGAATTCCAAAGTCATATTCCTTTCAGATTCATCACCGGCCGTCCTCTTCACAAAATTATTTGATCTTTGTTGGAAATTTTCGAGAACTCATTGAGCGGTTTCCTGATAGAATCTGTAGTCGTCTATGTTCACTTTTAGATCAAATAATTGGTGTGGCTACCAACAATTTGACCGAAAAAAATAAAATTGATTTCTAGATTTCTTATGTCTTCGATCGTTGTTTATTTTCCAGAGAATACGATATTTCTGAAGGAGCAAACAAAAAAATTAGAGCAAACAAAAAAAATTAGAATTCCATCTTCTTACAGATAACTTCCAGTTATCTAATTATTTATAATAAACCACTTTACACATTAAGTCCTTCGAGTTTCAATAATTCATTTGGGTGCGAAATATAATTCTAATGCATTTTTATCAAACAATTGGTCCAAGATAAATAATTTTCAAGCTCGATCCCAGCCAAGGGCTTTGCCCCTTGGACCCTGCTTCTCTCGTTAGTCCCAATGACATTTCAACAAGCGTGCACTCTTGCTTGAATGTCATACGCAATCTTAAATTACACTAGAATATCAAACATTTTAAGACAAGTTAGCTTTTAGTCGCAGATGCGACAACTTTGGTATAATGTCTTTCGTTTTGAACCCTCACTCATCAAGGCCTTCGGCCTCTTTCTTTGTGAATTCTCACACATTGTAATGTTTTAGTGGCATGCCTTTTTCATAGGTGAATAAGTCATATGCGTTCCTTACTAGAACCATGTCCAAGAAATTAGCCCCTTCAGATGCATCCATCTGAGGGTCACACTCAATCAAGGCGGGAAGGAGACCTCCATATTCTTATTATTCCAACAACTTGTTTTTTTGGTTGTCACTCTTCTCCTAGGGTGTTAGCTCACTCGGATAAAGTGTCACATAGTGGTTTCTTAAGAACTCACTTATGCTTCAGGGGGCTTAACTGTTGTTGTGAGTTGTGATGCCACGCACTAACAAAGTTAATTTACATATACCAATATAATTACCATTGTAAATTGGATTTGAACTACCAACATTATTATGATTTTGGGATATGGTTGTATCTTATGGGTTATTTTGAAGCTAAGAAAATAAATCTACCAAAGTCGTATCCGTTTACAAAACTTTACCTAATTAAGGTGTTGTCCTCAACAAGAAGTTGTGTTACTCTGAGATTTGAACCACTATATACAGTCGAGATGAAGACACAAAAAACCACAATAGACTTTCTTGAACGATTTAGAGGAATACTGATTGAGCAATGTGGTGGAAACATAGAAAACATTAGAGGACTGTTAGCCGACACTCTAGTTAAAAAGCAAACATTGAACACTATTCGTTTCTCTACATTGGGGCAACGTAACTCACTTTGGAAGGGTTTTATCCCATCCGAAATTCATTTGCCGGCCGTTAATTCTGATAGTGGTTTTGAGACAGAAAACGAAGATTGCTTTAGCCCGGCGACGGAATCTAATCTGGAGTTTGGTGACTCTCCCCGTGATCGTCCTCGTCTCCGTTCTGAGGTTGCGTTGGAGGTTGAGAATACATCGAGGATTGGGGACTGTGTTGGGGTGGATCTTGCGAGGTTTGGTGACTTGGTTCAGAAGGAGGTATTGGGCTCTGGTGCTAATCTCCGTGCTTCATGGATTTCATCTCTTGTAATATGAGGGGCATTCTTGACCATCAGAAAGGGGAATGGATCCGCGCTCTGAAAGGGGAACACAAGGCGAATTTTATTTGCTTACAGGAGACGAAGTTGACGAACTTGGATTCTTTTCCTATCCGAAGTTTCTGGGGAATTGAAACTCTTCGGTCAATTCTGATGGGGTGGCTGCTTCTGGTCGATCTGGTGGGTTATTTTTCATGTGGAACCATCTGTTTTCAGACTCGTCTCGACAGTTAAGCATCTGAATTTCATCCTGATTTCTGGCTTGTTACCTAGTGATCCAGGGGTCCTCAACGTTGTTAATGTTTATGCCCCCAAGCCTTATCTGCTAAGTGTTGTCTTTGGGGTTCTCTTCTCAATTTGGTTCATAATCGTGAAGGGAGGTGGATTCTTCTTGGGGACTTTAATGAAGTGCGGTGTCCTGAGGAACATAGATTCTCTAGGTTCCACCCGCGGGGGGCAGATCTTGTTAACAATTTCATCTTTGATGCTAACCTTCATGAGTATTGTATGGGGGGATCTTACTTCACTTTCTCGTACGTTATGGGGGGGGGGGGGGATTTTAGTAAAATTGATCGGATCTTGTTTGTGAAGACTTCTTCCGTAAATGGCCTCATGCGGCCCTCACCGCTCTTCCTCGTTTATGGTCCGATCACAGCCCTTTGGTCCTTTGTTGCTCGGCCATGGATTTCGGCCCCATCCCTTCTAAGTTCTTTTCTTCTTGGTTGAAGTTCGAGGAGTTAACTGTTCAGATCCGTTCTCATCTTCATTATTCGGATCTTTCTTTCGGACCCCTTGATGTGAAGTTGATGGATAAGCTTATGGGTGTCAAAATGATTGTTAAAAATTGGATTCGTGCCCACAGGGAGGCCAAGAATGGTGAGACTAATGATTTGATTAATTTGTGTAGTCACATAGACGTCCTTAGTGAATCCAGATTGTTAAATGAAGAGGAATTGGAAACTTGGGTTACCAAAAAGAGGAGGCTCGTGGATTTGGAAATTATTAAACATCAGGATATCCGGAAAAAAATCTCGTGTCAAATGGGCTATGGATGGAGACGAGAACTCTTCGTTCTTCCATGGGTTTATCAATTCTAATCTTGCTAAAGGACGCCTTAATGGCCTCCGGGTTGGTAGTCGCTGGATTGAGGATCCCCATTCTATTAAAGCGGAGGTTTGGAATTATTTCAATCATTTTATTGCTCCAATCTGATGGATAGACCCACTCTTGACTGTCGTGGTATCAGCTCCATATCTTCGGATCAGGGGGAGGCCTTGATCCGGCCTTTTACGAAGGGAGAAATTAAGTCCGTAGTGTGGTTGTGGGATGGTGATCGTGCCCCAGGACCGGATGGTTGCAATATTGATTTCATTAAATTCTTTTGGGAGGATATTGAAGAGGATTTCCTAATGATTTTTAACCACTTCTCACATGGTTGGAGTTCATCCTTCCTCTGTCTTATACCTAAAGTTCTCGACGCTAAAAAATTAAGTGATTTTCTCCGATCAGCCTTCTTGGATGCATCTCCAAGATCATTTTAAAGGTTCTTACAGAACGGATGAAAGTGGTTCTCGGTTCCATTATTCCTGAATCGCATATGGGTTTTGTAGCTGGCAGAAACATCGTGGAAGGCCCCTGGATTGTCAATCAAGTGCTCTTGTGGTTAAAACACTCAAAGGGGCAGGTTATGTTCTTTAAAGTTGACTTTTATAAAGCTTTTGACACCGTGGATTGGTCTTTTTTAGACCAAGTTCTTGAGCACATGCTTTTTCCGGACAAATGGAGATCGTGGATTCACTATTACTAAAAACAGCTTTCTTGATGCGCAATGCGCGTCAAGAAAGGTGCTAGATGACGTGCATTTGCGTGTCAAGGAAGGGCATGTCAAGAAGCTTCTTGACGCGCAAAATGCGCGTCATCCCGTTTATGACGCGCGAACGATGACACGCAAAAATGCATGTCATAAATGTGTGTCATAAAATGAGTGTTAAGGAAGCCGCCTTCATAAAGGTAGATGATACGTATTTTTGCGTGTCATGAATTTAAAAAAAAATAAAAATATATATATACATTAAATGACAATTAACCTGAAAATGCAAAATAAAAATACACTTATAACAAAATAATGCATTTCATATATAGCAAAACGATTTGTTTTATACAACTACTAAGAATTCCAACTTAACAAACGTATTGTTTAGGTTATGCATCTTGTGAAGTATCAACTTTATTTCTCTGTTAAACGTATTGTTTAGGTTCTGCATCTTGTGAAGTATCAACTTTATCTCTCTCCGTTGCTGTTGAATCTGGTAATTTTGATGTAACTGGAGCTTCAACACTAGTGTTGCTTGATTGATGCTTATTTTTTTCTAATGTAAAGTATCTTGAATCAGGTGAATGAGACGATGATAGTCTAGAAACTTCTGGCAAGCCAGATGTAAAAGGATGATTAGCTGCATAATGTTTGACTTTATGGTGGCTAGGATAATCGAAATTGTTGGTCGAACTCTCACTCTGGATGAAAGCATGATTACTAGGGTCCGATCTTGAAGTTGTAATAGTAGGATATCAAACAATCAAGTGTTCAATAGATTCTAATTGTGTAATGAAATGATACATAAAATGGCCAAAAGTATAATAAATTTGAGGAAAAAAGGAGCTAAAAGATCTAAGTAGTATTAAGGTTAAAGAAAATAGTAGATAGGTCATTTTGTTTTATCCTTGGATAATAAGTTTTGCTGCACCATGTATAAAACTGATTTTTTTTGACATAGAGACAATCATAAGCAGAATCTGCTTATTTAATCTTTAAAACTGATCATTATGACTTCAAGTCACAACAATCAAAGAATTTGTTTCACAACGCAAATCCAAACTACATGGTTGATTTAAAAAACCAAAACAATAATCTGCTTTAGCATGAAACTTTGTATACAACTACAATTCACAAACATGTATTTTGCATAATCAGCCTCAAGAAATTCCACAAGTACAAGTATCCCATGGCAAGCGTTGAACATTTGCAAAGTCAATGATCTGGAACAAAAAAGCCCGCACCTCAATCCATAACCATTATATAGAAAAACATAACAGGGACCTGGAGATATTTATTGATACTTAAGGGGAGAAAAAAACAATCTATGCAAGTTAGCAAGACATGAGATAACTGGATACCTTGACTGACAGAGTTGCTGCAAAAAGTAAGCAGCTTCCATTCGAACTTCTCGTGTTCTATCAGGCACTGCAAAGGCCATAACATCAGGGAGTTGGAGATATTTATCCAGAATTAGAATAAATAAAAATTATATTACCTTTAGATATAGTTGTCGGTCAAAGTTAATCACGTGACAAGTGCATGGTCCGATTAATTTGTTTTCTAGTATTCTCCAATTTAGACGTAGCATGCAAGTTCATTTAGATTAGGATTATCTAGTGTATTATTATTTAATCTAGGTAATTATCCATAAGGGGTGTCCTTATTGGATTAGGTTTTCTAGATGATTCCCCCCTCTCCTATATAAAGGGAGAGGGGGTGGCTTGTAATCATTCGGTTCCAATAAGGTGATCAATACACAAGGCGTCTTTCCTTAATACTCTTGTTCTCGATTGTAATCCGCACGTAGGAAACCGGTCGAAATCTCTGATATCTCACAACAATAGTAAACATAAATCATAATTAACTTATAATATACGTACATAGTACTTACAAGGCCAACATGACAAGCATTTTCCTAGAAGTCGGTGTTATCCTTGACAATTTAATTTAAAACTTGGAGCACTGAGCATATAACCTGCACCTAAAGGATAGCAGTACAATACATTACTAAAATATCTAGTATCATAACTAAAAGAGGAAAAATAAGTATCAAACCTCTTTGAATTTGCATACCCGTGTCCTAGCTAGGGACCTCAAGCAATTCCAGAAGAGGAAGCAACCCATGTTGGGTCATAAAAACATGTTTCTGCTCAGGGCGGTGTTGGAAAAACACAGTTAACTTGTAACAACCTGAGCTACATAAATGCCACCAATGATTCACGAAACGGCCCAAATTTGTTCGGTTTGATGATGTTTGCGAGTGAGCCATTCTCCACATACCTAAGGTTAAAAAAAGAACCATCATTTAAACAATGCTTTCATATGAAACTACTAATGAACATATAAAGATTACAAAAACCCTACAATACTTACTCAAGAATTATATGAAAATGTGTCTTCGTCTTTAAGGATCCAATATATTTGACTATATTTTTGTGGTTCAAATTCTACATCATAAATGCAGGCGTACTATTATTTAGTAGATTTAAATAGCCATTAATTAAGCAGAAGCTTTAACCGTAACTCGAAAAGATTTAATGATAAATGTACTGCTAGGTAAAATATCACAATTTACAAAGGAAGTCGAAAAGCAAGAGGATTACCTTAAGCAAGTCAATCTCCTGCTGAGAAGTTACCATCAATTTAACATTTGAACATACAAAGAAAAATAAAAAAGTTGTTAGTATAATGAAAAGTAGTTGTGTAACAACTAGGGGTAGATATTATGATGAGGTGATGGGAATTAAAATCCGCACCAATTAACCGACAAAAATTGAAGAAATGGTAACGGAAACGGAAATTATCATATCTGAAAATTAGAAAATACTTGTTTGATGTAATTTGCGAAGAGACGAGGTTGAGATGTGGAGGGAGCTTCATATGCTTTCAGCCATTGATTCGAGAGCAGCTGCCTTAATCGCCGCTGAGGTTTGGAATGGGGGAGGAGATGGAGTGAGTACTGACCTTAGGAATCAGGGCAAAAGTTAACAAAATTTTGGGAAAAAAATTTGGAGTGAATTTTACGGCAAAATTTTGGGCGGGAAAAAAATTATAAAACGACAGAAGCTTCTTGACACGCACATTTTAAGTGTACTCCGTGTTTTTTGTTTTTTTTATATGACATAAATTTTATGATGTGCAAAAATGGGCGTCATCGACCCTTTAAATTTTGCAAATTACGACAGATTTTTAATGACACGCATTTTTTAGCAATATAAAAGTAGCACGCGTCATCGTTCGCACATCAACAAAGGCCCAGTTTCTAGTAGTGATTAGAGGCATTTTGAGGTTGGCTAGAGCTTCGGTGGTCATTAATGGCTCTCCTACCCGTGAGTTCCAGTGTCATAGGGGGGTTAGGCAGGGGGATCCCCGTTCTCCTTATCTTTTTCTTGTGGTTATGGCTGTTTTGGATTGGATGTTGGTGAAAGCTCGTTCTATTGGTATCTTTGAGGGTATTCAAACTCCAAATGTGGGATTTTCGTTATCCCATCTTTTTTATGCGGACGATGCCATTATTCTTGGAAATTGAAGTGGTGCAAATATTTCTAACTTGATTCGGTTGTTTAGATGTTTTCATCTTGTTTCAGGGCTAGAGATCAATCTCACCAAATATGCTCTTTTTGGAGTTGATGTCTCTCATGGCGAGGTTATGGAAAAAGCTTCAAGTATTGGGTGTGTTGATGGCTCTTTCCCCTTCGATTATCTTGGCATGAAGATGGGTGCTAATATGAAATGGTCATGTAATTGGCAAGAGGTAGTGGATATATTTTATAATAGGCTCTCTAGGTGGAAGGCCAAGAAATCACAAAAGACACTACATACTAAGTTTAATGAACTTACTTTAGAGAAACTCGACATTTGAAAGCTTCCCATTTAAAACATGATCCGCTCTCTTGTACCAAACTGACTAATAGCTAAATTTGTATAAATTAAATACCTAGATATATATTGATTAAAATAAAAATAATATATTTTTAGCAAGTTAATTAAGAAAAAATTAAACAGTATTATAATGAGATTATCGGGGAAAAATAATAACAGAATGAACCGATTATGATATTTCATAGAACTTCTTTCAGTTTTTATTTCTACCAAAAAAATTAACTTCATCTTAACGGTGGCGTTTTAGTTATCTTTCATTTATATATATTAATTTCTTGTTTTGGTCATGATGTAATTTACTTATAAAACATAGTAGAGTGAGAATGTGGACTGGATGTTTGTACCGTACTTACGTATGAAGCATTGAGGGAGCATATAAAGGGATTTTATGATCATGGGTATGTATTTGCTTGTATAAGGATCTGGAGGAAAGTTCTTTTAGTTGTCTCATGGATATTCCATGAATCTTCATTACTTGATCACTTAATTGGTGATGGAACTTTATTTAGAAATGAAACACTTTAGTTGGCTGCATGTTTCCCACTTTTATGATTACATTTTTATGATTACATCGAGTATGAGGTCAATCTTGGACCCATACATATATGATATACCGATAAGATAACAAGTACATTTTACCCCCCCCCCCACCCCACCCCACTGTACACCATCTCTCTCTCTTATAGATTCTCTACTAACCCTAGTTCCCGCTTCCCACACCACCTAACCCCAGCATTAGCATTTAGACACCATTTCTCATTTCCGGTACACACAGTAACAAACAATGGCATTCATGCTATCCTCGGTTCTCAGCCTACCCATCATCATCACACAAACAAAAACCCCCCTACCACCCAACAAACTTAACCTCACAACCACTAAGCAGATCCTATGCGTCAGTTTGAAGTCCGAAGCCCCCCCCCCCCCCCCCCCAGAGAAAGAAGGTATTTGACTATCGACACGGTAGGGATACAAATGGACGCTTCAGGTCGCCGAATGGAAGAAATATCGACAGATTGATGTGGTATTCAAAACCGAAAAACAATGTCATGAAGAAATACTGCAAGCCCGATGACCCGCTTGCTTACCGAGAGGAAGGCTTCTACTTCGAAGAACTACATGATTATGAGAGAAACAAGGAAGAAGTCTGATCATGAGAATCTGAAAGAATAAATCAAAAAGCAGACATGTCACGAGAAAGTTGTTGATCGGAAGATATGCCACCAGAAGGTTGTTGATCTAAAGCATGAGGCCATGAAAATGAAGTGTCATCCGAGGGCACTTAAATGTGATGACACCAAAAGCACCGGAAGAAAGTTCATGGTTTCTAAGGAAACCATAACTTTTGATTTCTAGATCGGTACTGTTCTCTTGATCTTGATCGATGGAGGTTTTAATGTAATTATATGAAGTACTTAGGCGTTAAATAGGATAAGGAGCTTTTGTAGTCGTCGTTAATATCTCGATGCATTTTGATTTCTAGATCGGTACTGTTCTTCTTGATCGATTGAGGTTTTAATGTAATTATATGAAGTACTTAGGTGTTAAATAGGTTATGGAGCTTTTGTAGTCGTCGTTAATATCCCGACGCCTTTTGATCTATGTAATATACTCCATTATAACAAGTACATTTTACCCCCCCCCCCACCCCCACCCCCCCCCCACTGTACACTATCTCTCTCTCTATAGATTCACGACCAACCCTAGTCCCCGCTTCCCACACCACCTAACCCCCAACATTAGCATTTAGACACCATTTCCCATTTCCGGTACACACACAAGTAGCAAACAATGGCATTCATGCTATCCTTAGTTCTCAGCCTACCCATCATCATCACATAACAAAAACCCCTCCACCGCCCAACAAACTTAACCTCACAACCAATAAGCAGATCCGATGCACCAGCTTGAAGTCCGATGTCCCCCCTCCCGCCCACCAAGAAAAAGAAGGTATTTGACTACCGACACGGTAGAGATACAAATGGACGCTTCAGGTCGCCGAATGGAAGAAATATCGGCAGATTGATGTGGTATTCAAAACCGCAAAAACAGTGTCATGAAGAAATACTGCAAGCCGGATGACCCGCTTGCTTACCGAGAGGAAGGCTTCTATTTCGAAGAACTACATGGTTACGAGGGAAACAAGAAGAAGACTGATCATGAGAATCTTAAAGAAGAAATCAAGAAGCAGACATGTCACGAGAAAGTTGTTGATCGGAAGATATGCCACCAGAAGGTTGTTGATCTGAAGCATGAGGCCATGAAAATGAAGTGTCATCCGAGGGCACTTAAATGTGATGACACCAAAAGCAAAGGAAGAAAGTTTATGGTTTCTAAGGAAACCATAACTTTTGATTTCTAGATCGGTACTGTTCTCTTGATCTTGATCAATGGAGGTTTTAATGTAATTATATGAAGTACTTAGGTGTTAAGTAGGATAAGGAGCTTTTGTAGTCGTTAATATCTCGAAGCATTTTGATTTCTAGATCGGTACTGTTCTCTTAATCGATGGAGGTTTTAATGTAATATATGAAGTACTTAGGTGTAAATAGGTTATGGAGCTTTTGTAGTCGTCGTTAATATCTCGACGCCTTTTGATCTATGTAATATACTCCATTGTAATTTCATATATAAATATTTCTAGCTAATTTTGTACTTTGTTGTTTTATATATGTATATATATATATATATATATATATATATATATATAGGGAGAGGATCATTTGAGAACCAATTGGGTTTGAGAACTAAAAGGAACTAATCTCAGCCACTAGTTTATATATATGGAAACCCCCCCACCCATGAATTATAGTGGTCTCCACCTGAAATTAGTGGTGGAGATTTAGTTCTCAAAAGTTCTCAAAATAAAAAGTTCTCATTTGAACCTAACCCTACATATATATATATATATATATATATATATATGTATATGTATATGTATATATGTATGATTACTATGATATGAACATTTCTAGATCATGAAAAATGGTGTTAGGATTAGGATATGGAGGTTTGTTTTAGTGATGTATATTTAATATAATATTTTAAAGTATTTTTTAAAAACAAAATAACAACGTAAACATACATGTTTGTTTAGTCTTTTATACGTTTTATTTTTTTAGTTTTTTAAAATACAAAGAAAAACGTTTGTATTAAAGCACTAGGTTAGAACCCGTGTATTATACGGGTTGAACAAAGAATATTAAATACATAATTAGTAAAGATTAAAGCTAGAATGGGTGAAAAAGGAAAAGTTTATGCTTTTTAGTTCTTTCCCACCTCTCTATGGCCATATGTTTAGCTTCCTCTAACACAACAATGTATTATGAAAGAATGGTTTGATTACACATTGCTTGATAAGCAACTTCAGTTATACGTCACTCACATGAGGGGTGAATACACGATTCATTTTCCTTGTCACATAATTCATTTGATTTCTTGTAAGTTTGGTACAACATGGTCACTATAATCATCCATTAGAGCATTCACCACCTGCAAAAGATGCATATAGTAGTAAACGTGCAACAAAATTTTAGTAAAAGAAAATATATGTACCATGTAACCCTTGAGATTAATGGGGCTTCCCATGTTTACTTTGCTATATCTCATAACGGCTTGGCTTAATTTCGGAATATAATGTCCTCAAGAAATAGCACCTAATCAAATTACCACAAATCACCTTTATCAATTCTTATTGAAAGGAAATGATCAGAGGTGGTTGTATCAATATGTTCCACTACAAATAGTTTCATTTAGGTTGCAGTTGTTATCCAACGGGTACAATATTTTAAAAGTTAGCAGAAACTGAAATAGGTCAAAAGCAAGATTGAAAATCACCAACATGTTTTGAAATGGTTTAAATTACATTATTATTAAATCATATATATAGTGTTCCATTCTTATGCAACTCGTCTAGTTTTGTAAAATTAAAAACAAAAAGACATAATGTGTTCAAAAAACGCAACCCAACCCGATCTGTCCGGAGAGCTACAAGATATACCCGTTAAATGACCCACCAATCTTTCTCACATCTAGAATTGATCATTCTTTTGAGGGACTTTAACTGTTTGAGTCCCTCTAGATGTGAGAAAGATTGGTGAGTCATTTAACGGGTATATCTTGTAAGCTCTCCGGACAGATCAGGTTGGGTTGCGTTTTTTGAACACATTATGTCTTTTTGTTTTTAATTTTACAAAACTAGACTAGTTGCATAAGAATGGAACACTATATATATGGTTTAATAATAATGTAATTTAAAGCATTTCAAAACATGTTGGTGATTTTCAATCTTGCTGACCTTTTGACCTATTTCAGTTTCTGCTAACTTTTAAAATATTGTAACCGTTGGATAACAAATGCAACCTAAATGAAACTATTTGTAGTGGAATATATTGATACAACCACCTCTGATCATTTCCTTTCAATAAGAGTTCATAAAGGTGATTTGTGGTAATTTGATTAGGTGCTATTTCTTGAGGACATTATATTCCGAAATTAAGCCAAGCCGTTATTAGATATAGCAATGTAAACATGGGAAGCCCCATTAATCTCAAGGGTTACATGCTACATATATTTTCTTTTACTAAAATTTTGTTGCACGTTTACTACTATATGCATCTTTTGTAGGTGGTGAATGCTCTAATTGATGATTATAGTGACCATGTTGTACCAAACTTACAAGAAATCAAATGAATTATGTGACAAGGAAAATGAATTGTTTATTCACCCCTCATGTGAGTGACGTATAACTGAAGTTGCTTATCAACCAATGTGTAA
>JBCNJP010000008.1:57591287-57676281 GCA_039602395.1 Deinandra increscens subsp. villosa | reverse complement strand
AATAACATGTATTTAATGAAAATCTAAAATTATATTACTCGTGAGCACCGGACCGAATCGCTAAAATGTTGAGTTTATATAAAAGTCGCAACTTTGAAGGGGTTTTATATAAAAAGTCGCGGATTGACATAATAAATCGGTTTTTTTATAAAAAAAAAAACAAAACAAAAACAACTCTTTATGAGTTAGTTTAAAAAAACAATGAAAAAAAAACCCTAAATATGAGCTTTTGAGAAATTTTTATTGTCTAGCCTATTACAGAAATAAAAATATAAAAGGAGATAAATTCGAAGAGAAATATATGTCGGGAGTATTCTTGGTATATCCTCAAGGAACCAAAGACTATATATACGGTCTACGACATCAAAAATAAGAAGATTATGGTAAGGCGAGATTTTTTTTTTAGGATTACAATATTAGAAAATAGGAAAAATGAATTTTAATAATCCTACCTATTCCTGTTTGGCGGATAATAAACCCAAGTAATTTTTTGGCCAAAAACGGTCTTTCCTTAACACCCTGTTATTTTTAATAATCCTTTCCGTTGAAAAACTAACATCGTTAGTGTGAAGGACTAATAATGTCATTATCTAAACTTGTTTTATTTAAATAAATTTACAGGTTAAATAGTGTAATTTACCTAAACTTATTTTATAATTAAAAAAAACCAGACCCACCCGTTCATCTTCTTCCCCTCGTCGCCGGTGTCGATAGCGAACCTTCAATCGAGTCAATTGACGGCTCCGGCAACCCCTTTTCTCCGGCGAGAGAATCCGGCGAAGGCCTCAGGGTTCTTAATTTAGGGTTTAATCAAATATCGGGTGAGATACCCGGTTCTTTATCAGAAATTAAGGCCTTACAGGTCTTGAATCTTGCAGGGAACCGGATTACTGGTCTTAAAGCTTGCGGGTAATTTGTTGGTCGGAGGGATCCCGACCAGTTTAGGGAACTATAGAAATTTACAATCCTTTTTGTTGTATTCCAATTTGCTTCAAGAAAAATCCCAATTGAACTCGGTAGGCTTGAAGCTATACATGTTTTGGATTTATCAAGAAACAGTCTCAGTGGTGCAATACCGCGTAAACTCGAAGGGCTGTTTGAATCTATCGATCCTTGTGTTCTCCAACTTGTTAAATCCGATTCCAAGTGTTTCTAATTCGGATGACAATTTATCGTAATTGGGCCAAGACGACGAGTTTAATTACTTTAAAGGTACGATCCCTTCGGAAATCATTACTCTCCCGAACCTGGCAGTTGTTATGGGCACCAAGAACCATGTTAGAGGGTCCGTTTCTCCGGCGAGTTCAGCACTTTCGGTTCTTCAATTCATCACCAAAACGAGTTAAATTTGTGCTCATTCTAGTCGGTGTGTTCATATGAATCGGCTAGAGCAATCAATTTCAACTTTTATTCAAGATTGTTCCTAAGTGTGATTCGGAGGGGATAGGTCGCCGGCGAGGGGGAAGAAGACGTGGGGTGTGGTTTGGATTTTTTTTATATTAAATCAAGTTTATATAAATGAAATTATTTACCCTGTATGTTTATTTAAATAAAATAAGTTTAGAAAATGACATTATTAGTCCTTCACACTAACAATGTTAGTTTTTTAACGGAAAGGATTATTAAAAATAACAGAGTGTAAAGGAAAGACCGTTTTTGGCCAAAAAAATACTTGGGGTTATTATCCACCAAACAGGAATATGTAGGATTATTAAAATCCATTTTTCCTAGAAAATAAGCCTAACGTAACATTTTAGAAACAATATTTTTTAAATAAGTTGCATTTGACTCCAAAATTCTTTTCTAATAAATATATCTTATAGCGGATAATGAAATAACAAACAATCAGGTGTAGTGGTTGGGAGTGCGTGTAGGATTCTATACTCAAGACCCGGGTTTGATTCCAGTAAGACACTGTTGGACTAATCTTGTAATTGATAAATAGTTAGAGATCGACTAGAAATTTTTTATTAATTATTTAATTAGTTTTTTTTTTGTTAGGATATTGATTCTTTTAGTTATTTTATTTAGTATCCTAATTTGTGTGTAATTAGGTTTCTTGTTTTTCAAGGTCTAGAATTAGTATAAATAGAGGTTTAAGTAGTCATTGTAATTTGTCCCGTTAATAATGTGTCCCAGTATTTCTTCCATTCATGCATTGATAACATGAACCGAACATCATTACTCGAAATTCATGTACCCGGTGTTATAGACCGGATAGCATGACAGGAGATACATGAGCCTGATAACATGAATCGAATAGCATGACTCGAAATACATGAGCTCGATAACATGAATCGAATAGCATGGCTCGAAGTACATGAGCCCGATAACACGAATCGGATAGCATGACTCGAAGTCCATGGGTTCGATAATGTAAATCGCTTATCATGACTTGAAATACATGAACTCAATAACACGTACCGAAAAGATAACTTAAAATGCGAGAATCCTGATAACATAAATCGAATAACATAACTTGAAATGCGAGAAATCTGATAACATAAACATATCTTGAAATGGGAATAACTTGATTAATAGTGATTACCGATCACATCCACCCATATTACCCTTCAGATGAGGCCAAAGATTTAGAATTAAATGATACACCCGATGAAATAGATTAACGAACCAACAAATGATCACATAACGATAGCGTGAAGAAAAGACTGAACCACAGCCGAAACAATCCTCAAGGTCATGCAAATCCGTGAAATGATGGACATCGAGTATGAAATTAGACTCCTGAGTTTTAGATAAAGCAAATCCAGGCATATCTAGGGCAGAAACGACATGATTGATTCCATGAAACTACTATTGAGTAACTCAAAAGCCGAATTCACGAACTTAACAAGTCGAAACACCCCGGAGTTTCTGGTCTGAATACAAGCGAGTTTCCCGCGATATAGATCAAGGATGAGAAATGAGCAAATTCATATATTGCCTATGAGAGCGATCACGAATTTGGAGAAAGGGTCAAGAAGTGCCGGCTGAAACACGAAATTCAAAACAAGACACTACCGCGAATCAGGTACAAACAAAGGCTGAGACGCATAAAGGCACAGATTAAGGATAGTTAACACAATGAAAAGGCAAAACCCATAAGAAAGAAACGGTCGTGCAGAGGCGAACAATTCCCAGAGGGTTTGAGACGATAAGGTGACTGGCAACTGGAGTCATACGGGCATAAAGGCAATGTGAAAGTCGATTTGGTGAACGGGAGGAAGACCCGATTTATCTTCGGTTGTCTCCGATTCCCATATCATTATGATGAACTTCCACAATTTTGGGTCCTAAATACATACGCTCCATACGCAAGTAATTGTGGACATGAGCCCACATACTGGTTTATCGTTAAGGATTGTCGGGGTCTAAATATCCAGCGAGGTATGAATGATTTACTTGAAGGATAATGGTAACTGAAATATAACTTTGAGGGGTACACAGAGGTGAGAGGGGAAAGGATCAGATGATCCTAACGGGGAACAATGTTGAAGAACGAACATCAACGAGTTAGGTCGCAAGGCAGACATAACTCAATGGTCATTAAGACCAAACTTTGAACGAATAGATTTGATATCGGTACGTGTATAAGGTTATCTACTCGAAAGGTCGTAAAATCGTAAACTTATACACACGCAATCCCGTAAACATGTGGACTTGTAAACTCATAAAATTCCAAACGGGTAGACTCCCTGACACACATACCTAGAGAATACACGAGATATATCAAACGGAGGTATATTAAAATGGTTAATTTGATATTTTTAACAACACAGGAGAATCATATGTGTGTGGGTTCATAACCCGCTCAGGTGCCGGCTTGTCTGCACGTATACAAGTAATCGCGTAACCACGCAACCTACAAACTTGCGAACCCATCAACGAGAATTCACCCAATGTACACATAACGATAATGATCATATAAGGGATAAATGATTCAGAAATCCAAACGAGACAACACATAACTGAGTACATAAGTACATAAAAGAAATAGAGCAATAAGGTTTCAAACGACATCAAAATAAAGGAAGTCACTACATAGAAAGTCAACAATTTCAAACGATTACAAGACATCAACATAAGACACATCAAACAACATCCGAGTGGGAAGATTCAGCATGGGGTCCACAGAGAGCATTGTCGTTGACGGCAGCGTTAATGGTAGCTAACAGTGGATGCGCCAAAGGAGTGCGATCAGGGGCACCATACTAATAGCAATCATAGGTGGAGACAAGGGCAGTCTGACGGACAGCAAAGGCTTGAGCAGGCATGGGCACCACAGGTTGAAACATTTGAGGCTGAGCTCGAGCTGGCTGGTGACTGGTGCTCCTGAGATGGCTGGGTCGGCGACAGATACCCAAATGATGGCCAAGAATGCCACAATTTGTGCACTGCCAACATGGAAGGTGGGTGGGGTGATGACGTTTGCAACGACTGCAGGAAGGGTGATGCCCAGCATAGGGTTTCTTAGCTTTCGGCACAACGGGAACACCTTGAGTGACAAGAGGTGCGGGAACATCAACATCAATTGGAATCTTAGGGGTTATGGCCCTAGCAGTAGGCTTAGTCTTTCCCTTCTTCTTGTTGGCTCTGGTAGAGAAGGACTCAACACCTGGGTTTCCTTGTGTTGGAACAGTGGTATTGGCATTGAGAGCTTGCTGGATTAAATCGGGGAGGACAGCCGTCACTTGGCGTACAACCTCTCAAGCCACTAGACGGTTGCGGCGACGAATACGATGATCCATACTGAGAAAAGAGAGGAACAATCATGAGACAATGGGTACATTAGGGTGAGTGACCGATTTAAAATCATGAGACAACTGATTTTGATAAATCATAGAATACTGAGAATCATAAGAGAAAATCATAAAACACCAACATAATAAATGGAAAATTAGATTGAAATCCTTTTGGGATGTAAAAGGTTAAGTGTGTGACAGTGAGATGGTGTAACTCAGATTATGATAGGTTATAAAAGAAATTTTCATACAACGCGTAAGACACAAAATCGGATGATTTTTGAAAAACATACAGAATGGCCCTCATTTCCCGAGTGGGAAACTACAACCGTGACTAATCAGAGTAAGATCCTAGTGTTTGACATGCTTTGGCCTAATAGGTTTCAGCACTCTCATCGGGGCGTCCCAGGTAAGCGTCCGGATCCGTCAATTTAAATTTGTATGCAACGCTTTTCCAGTTAGAGACCCCAACTACCGGTGCTTTCACCTTTACATTTACTACATGTCAATCACTAAAACCCCATTTCTGACGAGATCATAAAATCGAAAATCAACATCCTAAATGGTACGTAAGGCACCATTTCTAAGGAAAGAGGCTAGGAAGCCTCAAGTGATTTGTATATAAGCGATAAGGGCAACAATTAAACAGGCATGATTAAGAAGCAAATGTAGGACATATAAATCATATAGGCATGCTATGCATGAGGCACTCATGCAGGACACCTAAGGCATAAGTCTAGGTCTAGCCGGTTCTAATAACCTAGATGCCTATAGCTGTGGCCTGATACCAATCTGTCACACCCCAACCGACGGTGGAAAACGTCGAGGCATGATGATTGTCCAGATGCACACAACACTAATTAATGTTGCGATATTCTTAATCAACCTATTTCAAAGATAATAAGAAATTCTTTACAATACATGACATATTACAACTTAAAAGGAAGGGGCTATGATACTCACCTGATGGAGGAGACACTGTCTGAGAGAAATAACACCACGAAAAGAATAAAGATAGACCTGATGATAATCTTGACGACTAGCGACATAGAGGAAGAATAAATAAACATTTAATTAAATGTATAAATAATTTAATTCACGACACGACGGACTCGACGACTCAATGGTGATTCGGTGAGATGATACGTACGGTAAGGGCCCAATTCTATACTAAAGGTAAGGTCAAAGAGTCCTAATTTGACTACTAATAAGAAGTCAAACATGATCGAACATAAGTCATCATGGTCAAACAAAAGTCAACATGGTCACACATGGTCAAACAAGATCAAGGTACTTCAAATTTTAACATACGAGACCAGATCTAACATAATTTACCATGGATTATATATATCTATATGAATTTAGCACGGACCTAGTCAAATCTACCATGAATTAGTCAAACCTAGCATGATAGTCAACTTTTGGGCATAAAACAAACCCTAATTAGCATGCATAGGTGAATCTAACTTCATCAGCACGTAAAAGTACATAATTTGATGATCTCATATATAGATCTAACATTTCATATCAAGCAAAGGTGTTAATAACCATAATATACTAAGTGAAACATGAGAAGAGAATTAAAATAAATTGCCATCAACTTTCTAGAATGGCTAAAAATTTTAAGGGAACAAACTCTGGCAAATAAGAAGGTATACATATTAGTGTGCAGGGTATTTAGGCAAAGAATGGTATATAAAAATTTATATAAGGGCAAATAAGGTAAAAGAATTTAAAGATTTACACAGGAGCATAAACAGATAATCTTTGTGAAGGTAGCAAGATGCAGATGGAAAGGAAAATTAGAAGTCAAATATAATTGTTAAGGTAATGAGGGTATTCATGATACCTGTAAATAAGAGTTATTAATAAAAGTATTGACGTGTACAACATCTTATAAGTCCGAAATAAGTTCGTGTTCGTACATGTATTTGCATGTTGGTGACTTCCAATGAGTTGGACAGGTCCAGGAGTTATCATGCCTGTAAATTCTAAACCATGGTTCCCCTGTTGTAAATTCTAAAATTGTCGCATCACAGACGAAGATATGTCCCTGATAAAATCAAAAAACAACTTAAATAATTACACAACAAAGCAGTAGAGGTACCAGTAAAGAGAGTATTACAAATAAAGTTGTGGTAAGTATCTGTTTTAGGGGTCTGTATTTGAAGAACAGGACCTGATGTAGGTAATAAACTAAAACTAAGAACTATTTGTCAGTTTTAGGTGGAGTAAAATGATATAGTGATTAAAAAAAAGATTTTTGAAACAGAAATTTAAACTGCATATCATGTAACAGAGAATTTGGGCATACTAGCCAATGCAACGTTGAAATTTTTTATCATTAAATATCTTTTTAATACTGATAAATTAAGAAAGCAAGTGGTAAAAAATAAATAATACGAATCAAAATTGGATACGATGTCCACTCTTCAACATTAAACAAGAGTCTGTTAGATGTTGTTTTAGCTGAGGTATATTAAGTAAAAAAAGAAGATATTGGATAAGAGGCTATGATAACTATAACCTAACAGAAGAACTGTGATGATGCATGAATAAGGCTGTATAAGTGAATGAGAAATTACTCACAGCAGCGGTTTGTCGATCAAGTTCAAGAAGTTCACTAAAAATAAATTTCCACCGATGATGACACGATTGGTACAGGTCAGAGATTTTAGATTTGTAAAAGCATCAGATGTGATTGATGTATCGTTGTAATATAAATTCAAAGTATGAAGATAAAGTAATGGTTATATATCAAGTTATTTACCTGGGTAAGAAAAAGAAATCTGAAATAAATAGGAAAAGATTTAACAAGTAATCTGACATATATATACCGGTTGTTTTTGAGGGTCAACCGAAGATAAGGTCTCTTCTCGTAGTCGTTCCCTTAAGACGCCCGATGTAATCTATAGATGTAATTGTTAATTGCTGATAAGAAATCATAAATTGTTATGAAAATAAAGTACCTGTCATGATTTCTTCGGTGTCGGTCGATGGAATCAGATCCTCATATGAATTATGAAGTGAACTCAAAATAGTATTTGGGATAGATAAGTGAATCCTCTATAGATCCTATTTATCAAGTAAGACCTGAAGCTTAATGTAATGTTTAGGACTGTACTTTTTGAAAATAATAGTTTGTAATAAGAAACCTAAAAATACTTACCACGGCTTATGCATCTTCTTACCACGGCTTATAGTCAATGAACAACCACAGCTACTGCACCTTCTCATAGTCCTAAGAACCTGCTTCATAAGTGGTGATTGTTGGCTCGTCTTGATTATGGTATGAAAGTCGCTAACATTCTAAGTCTTGGTCAGTAAAAAGAAAAAACTAATCCATATGTTTGAAGCATATAATCTCCAAAAGAAAGCAAATGTAAATAAATTTGTTTTTTAAATCTTAATAGTTTTTGTTCTTCAATTTTTTTTTTATAAAAACGTTTAAGAAGTAATATACAACATACCTAACACCTTAAAGTCGCATTTGATCCAAGAACTTGAGCGATTTGTTACATTGGTTCCTCCCCTAGAAATAGATAGCATCACCCGAGGTCAGTCACACTTTGATGAGTCAAAAAACATCGGCTTTGAGCATTAAAACCCATATGATCACATAAAAAATCCCTTTCTATCTCCAAACTGCAGTATATTATAAACAAAATAGCACAAAATCGTTAATTATTCTAATAAAATTTGAATGAATCCCTCTGCTACATTAAAAAGCCACCATAAGAAAAATGATGATGATGGTGCTACATTAAAAAGCCACCATAAGAAAAATGATGATGATGGTGATCTTAGTGATCTTGACATGCATCTGAGCTACAATATAAAAGAAAATAAATGGTCATATATAAAAAACACAATAATGATCTAATTTTGTGACATTAAAACAGGCATACATGTGTACTCGAGAAACATTAAACGAAGATGAAACAGAACAAATTCTCTAATGTCTTAGGAAATACAACCACTCATTAATGTCAGACGATTGGATGCCATGTTTTAACAGAACGATCGGATAATTTTTGTGGCACTTTAATCCATCATCAAAAATGAAAGTTTCTAAAAAAATGACCACGTTAGGCACATTCAGGTACTAACGGCTATTTGTAAAACTTCCAAAACGAAAAAAAAAATCAAGAAAGTAAGAGGTAAACTTTGTGATGCTTTAATTAAACACCAAAGTCCACTCATGTTCAAAGTGGAAATAAAAATCGCAGATCCACAATAAAAATCAAGGCTAAAACTTTTAAAGAAACCCTAATCCCATATCGCAAAACAACTACAAACTTCGTGTATATGTTTTAAACTAACAGATCATGCCCCTACCATGTGAAAATCACTAAGGAACGAAAGCACAAACAAAACCCAAATCTGAGAGGAGATCGAGCGAGCCTATACCATGTCACACTCACAATGAAAAGACAAACTAAACCAAAATCGAAGCGGCGGCTTCTGAGTAAACGCGTGGTGAAGAAATCGATTAACATACCTACGGACGGTGGTATTGTGAAGAAGAAGAAGATGGATTCTGAGTGAACGCGTGGTCAAGAAATCGAACTCCCCGACCCTAATGAGCAGGCATGATGAATCTATGAGAAAGAAGACGATCGAGCATGTCTCTCTCTCTCTCTCTTTTAGACGCCATTGCATTGCATTGATTCCTTCAAATGATGGATGAAATAGAGCTAGCTCTCGGGATGAAGAAAGAGGAGAGGAGGTAAAATCAACTGATGAGATCCGGTAAAACAAAGAGAGAGGAGAGATGCAGGTAGGTATGGAGGTGAAGGTCGTACGGAGGCTACACGTGCTAGGGGGTAAAACATAAATATATTTTTTTGGGGGACTAAACGGCAAAAGGAGGACGGTTTGGTAAAAATGATGATTCCCAAGGCAGCAGGTCTAAGTCTGAACTTGAACTGGGTAAAGCTTCTGCAGCAAGCTTAAGAAACGTTAGAAAGGGGACAAGAAAAGTTGTACGGTCAGTTAATTTCTAATGAAAGCAGAGATGACCCGTTTGGTATTGGGCTTTTGTTGAAGGAGATGGGGCCCAAAAGTAGAAAACGACCCAGACGGTTAATAAATCCTTCAATTCTGGGACTTTGTCTACGGCTGGGGCAGTAGGTAAAGTACCCTGTGGTGTCCTGATTCTTGGTGTTTTGCTCTCTCTCTGAGAGCTTTTTGGTGTGTTAATATTATTTCGTTGGCCGTTCAAAAAAAAAGATAAAGTACCCGATGGGGTGTCAACGGAGGAGGGGGAGTGTACGGGGGATCAAACGGTTATCCCGCCGGATATACAGAATGAAGTGGACAAGACTCTACAAATCGGAAAGTCAGTTGGATTAGCTATGGAGGGTTTCGATGGGCAAGTAAGGGAGGTGGTCATGGGGGGTGGCGTTCATGATGGGGTAAAATGAATATCGTAACAGTGAATGCCAGAGGGGTTGGGGATGACGATAAAGTCTCCTGGATCAGAAACATACGGGTTACGAGTCAGGTTTGTTTCATTGTGGTTCAAGAAACTATGTTAGCCGGTATGGCTAATTTACGGCTAAGGGATTTCCGGGGTGGGGAATTATTTGAAGGTGAGTATGTTAACGCTAATGTTAGGTCTGGTGGGCTAATATGCTTATGGAGTGCAGATATTATCAAAGCTCAGAGATTCATGGTGGTGTACTGGTGTGTGCTGTTATTACCGAGTCTAATATTCCGATAAATTTCGCAAATGTGTATGCTCCACAAGGAGCGCGCGAAAAACGTAAACTATGGGAGGATCTCAGGAGGGTGAAGAATGATATAGAAGGGCTCTGGGTTATTATGGGAGATTTTAATGAGGTTAGGAACGAGGCGGAAAGATTCAATTCGGTTTTTAATGCCTCCTCGTCGGCAGAGTTTAATGACTTCATATCGAAGGCGGGATTACAGGAATATCATCTAGTCGGTAAGAAGTTTACCTATATGGCTAAGAATTTAGATAAAGCGAGTAAACTCGACAGAATCCTTGTGTGTATGGGCTTCAAGGCCCTTTGGCCGAATGCTGTGGTGTCTGCATTGGAGCGTGGCTCCTCTGATCATTGTCCGATCCTCCTTAATACGGGAGCGGTGGACTTCGGTCCTAAGCCGTTCAAGCTTTTTAACTCGTGGTTTAATAAACCTGGCTTCGAGGCCAAGGTGTTGGAAGCGTTGGATCGTGTTAGCTTTTGCACCCCTCCCGATAGGTTTCTTGCTCGCAAATTAAAGGAGGTTAAGTTTGCTCTTAAAAGTTGGGCCGTGGAGTCTAAATACAGGGAGGAGGAAAGGAGTACTGAGCTTAAATTCATCATAAAGAAGTGGGAAGATATAGTAGAGGCGGCTAGGGAAATTGAAGAGGTAAATGGTAAGGAGTATCTTCAGTGCAAAAATGAGCTTAAAGAGTTGGAGATGGCTAAAAATTAAGATATTAAGCAAAAAGCTCGTGTGCGTTGGTGCGTGGATGGTGACGAGAACTCAAACTTTTTTCACGGGTTGTTCAAGAACCATGTTGCTAAAAATATAATTAACAAGCTCCTAATTGATGGCACGTGGCATTCTTCCGTATGATAAAAAATGAAGTCTTAGATTTCTTTTGTAAACATTTTCAAGAAAGGAGTATGGAACGGCCAAAAATGGAGTTCAAAAAACTCAACTACAATGAAGCTAAAGAAATTGGGAGAATATTCTTAGTGGAAGAGATTAAAGCGGCGGTGTGGGATTGTATTTCGGATAAAGCCCCCGGCCCAGATGAATTCACTTTTAAGTTCGTGAAAAAAAATTGGCATGTTCTTTCAGAGAATGTCAAGACGCTTATGGATGAGTTTTATGACACGGGCAGAATTTCGGATGGATGTGGCGCATCATTTATTACTTTGGTGCCTAAAGTTTCGGACCCGTCCTCTCTAAAGGAGTTCCGCCCTATCAGCCTATTGGGCATTATTTTGAAGGTGGTGTCAAAGGTACTCGCGAATAGAATACGAAAGGTGATCAGTAATATTATCTCTCAAGAGCAGTCCGGTTTTGTGGCTGGTAGAAGCATTATAGACGGTCCGCTAATGATTAATGAGATCATCTCGTGGGCTAAAAAGAAAAGAAGGAAATTTTGTTGATTAAAATGGACTTGGAGAAAGCCTATGATAGTGTGAATTGGAATTTCTTGATGGATGTCCTTTGTAAAATGAAATTTCCCGCTAACTGGTGCAAGTGGATTTGGGGTATACTTCGGTCGTCTAAGGCCTCGGTCCTCGTGAATGGATCCCCAACTAGTGAGTTTGTTTGTACGAGGGGCCTTAGGCAAGGGGACCCTATTTCCCCTTTTTTATTCATCATTGTAATGGAGGCTTTTACGGCGATTATGAGGATGGCTTTGGCCAAAGGTGTATTTGAGGGTGTTCGTCTTCCGGGGATCGGGCCATCTTTATCACATTTATTATATGCAGATGACCTTATGGTGATGGGTAATTGGTCTAAAAGCAATATCATGAATATCATTAGAATCATGAGGTGCTTCTATTTAGCTTCGGGTTAAAAATTAAATGTTATAAAGTCTCAAGTGTTTGGAGTAGGGGTTGATCAACATAAGGTGGAGGAGTTGAGTAAAGATTTTGGTTGTCGGAGAGGTGAATTCCCGTTCACCTATTTGGGAATTCCGATTGGCGCGAACATGAACCTTGCAAAAAATTGGGATACGGTGATTAAGGTGTTCAAAAATAGGCTCTCTACTTGGAAGGCTCGGACCCTCTCGTGGGGGGGGGGGGGAAGATTACTCTCATCAAAGCGGTGTTGTCGTCTCTTCCAGCTTATTTCTTTTCGATATACCGTGCACCGAGAAAAGTTATTCAAGTGCTTGAGAGGTTAAGGCGGAAATTTCTTTGGAGTGGAGACCCGGATAAGCACAAAATAAGTTGGGTCGCTTGGTCGTCCATTACCCGGCCAAAGGAGAAAGGGGGGGACTGGGATCATCGTTCTCTCGGTGGCTAACTATAGCCTTCTCTCGAGATGGTGGTGGCGATTTCACAGGGAGGAAGGAGGTTTATGGAGACAAGTCATAATAGCCATTCACCACCAACCGCAAATCCAATGGAGCGTTCCAATTATTTATTAGTTATATATATTTATATATTTATATGTCATGTTGACAATAGTATAGGAGTGCGTTGTGTGTATAGTATTTATATATATAGAGACGTAGTACACATTTATGGGGTGATCAATATACAAAATTATATTAAGCTTTATGGCATCAAAGCCTAAAGATCTTACCTCCTCTTAACCCTAATTTTCATATGCGCTGACAATTCTAAGGCATTTTTTTTCTTCTTCGTTCCATCCTAAGTGGATTTGTATGTGATTGGAGTTTCACGTTGACCATTGATATTGAAGACTTTCTTTTTTTCTTTCTTTGCACGTGGAGCAACCAAGCTATCCTAAATTTTTTTAATTAGGATTACCACTAAGCTATCCTAAATTTTTTTAACTGTAATGACTTATCTTATTATAAATATAAACTTTACATTCGTAAAAATTTATATATAGTTTGCAATGGTAACCATAAAAAAATTTATATATAATTTGCAAGAAACAAAACCCAAAAAAAAGAGACAAAGTTAACTATAAAAAAATGTCAATTTTATATATACCCTTATAAATTTAAAAAAATATCCCTATAAGAGTATACGTAAAATACCAAAGGAGGTATTCATATTCAAGCAAGTTTAAGTGATACCGTTGTGACTGTTACAAATGTACGAGGGAGACTGGTATATACCCATTCAAAATTTAAAATAGCATACATGCCTTTCAAAACTAGTCAATATATCATATTTCTCCATGTCATTAAAAAAATAATCTTTGAAATAACTACTTTACCCGTATTTGTTGTACAACTTTAAGAATTCATATTTATCAAATAAAAAGTTTTAATAAATGACCATTTAATCGTTTCACAAAAAAGTTAGCACTATATATGACCCCTTTTTTACCCCACACGTCACCTTAAGGCCTATACGTGACCCCTTTTTTCCTCCATAATTGACCTCTGCCATTTACACGGCAGCTCAACACCATAGTTTCATTCACCTATATCTTACGGATGGGTCTCCACGTTAAGTATAAATATTTTTTTTATAACCTAAAATTATTTAAAAGATTAACTCAACAATAAAAATACTAATTACTAATAATACTAATAGAAACAATAATAATAATCCAATAATCATAACAATAATAATAATAATAATATTAATAATAATAAATAATAATAGTAATAAAATAATAATAGTAATAGTAATAGTAATAGTAATAGTAATAGTAATAGTAATAATAATAAATAAATAATAATCTCCAAACTAGTTATTAAATTTCATACATGTAATAGTTTTTTTAGATTTTAATATTTTACGTTTGATTACAATGTTCATCGTATATTTCGACCACTCTAATAATAATAATAACTGTAATAACATTAATATTACTACAATAATCATAGTAATAATATACGTTTGTGTACATGAACGTAATACGTACAACATTACCAACAGTATTGTTCCATAGACTCGTATCCATATGACTATATGTATGTATGTATGTATGTATGTATGAGTATGTGTATGTATGTATGCGTGTATCTTCTAATAATATTAATAGACAATCGTATCGTCTATATATGCTTGATAATAATAGCAACGTATCTATATCGTATGATTATGTCGATGTATGTAGGCACGTTACGATATACTTACACGTGTAAATACAAATATAAAGCTGGAGTATAGGCCTAAATGGGAGCTAAACATCTTAAATGGGAGCTGTACACGTCACCAATGTTCATCGTATATTTCGACCGCTCTAATAATAATAATAACTGTAATAACATTAATATTACTACAATAATCATAGTAATAATATACGTTTGTGTACATGCACGTAATACGTAGAACATTACCAACAGTATTGTTCCATAGACTCGTATCCATGTGACTATATGTATGTATGTATGTATGAATAGACTTGTATTATGTGTCTATACGTATGTATATATGAAAGCATACTAAATTTACTTGTATGAGTCTTGTGTTTTTATATGTGTGTGGTTTATTTGTATCGATATCGTATGAGTATGTGTATGTATGTATGCGTGTATCTTTTAATAATAATAATAGACAATTGTATCGTCTATATAGGTGTTTTAAGTGTTGTGTAAGAGTTTTAAGTATTGTTTAAGTGTGTTTTAGTGTGTTTGCAATTTTGTATCAATAAAAATGTTTGTATTAATAAAAATTTTCTTATACATAAAGGTAAACTTAAGGAGATCAGTTTAGAGAAAAGACGTTCTTATTTTTATAAGAAACTATAGTTTGCCACTGGCTAGGTTCTTTTCATTTAGAAGCGACTTTTAACAACAATTGAAACATTTTATAAGTATATATAGATGATTTTATTTTAAGGAACCATCTTCCTGAATATCCCTAAAAACATTTTTAATAAAATAATTAAGTCAGTTCATAGAAAAAGATTACTGAATAAAAAACTAACACATAATTATAAGTTAATTTGAATATTACTACTTTTCTTTTAGTTTAATTACATATTCAAACCAGAACCAACTATATTAGAATATATTATTATTAGGATTTATTAGTACATGTTTATTATTAAGATTTATTAGAATATGTTTGATGTTAAAATATCAAGTGATTTATAAAAACAAATATTAGTTAAACCTAACCTTCACGTATAGCTCTATACGTGAAGGATAAGAAAACAGTCATCTGGGGTGAAGGAATGCTCTAAACTTGAGCATTTGCTGTTTTGAGGGTTGAAGGAGGGCTCTAAACGTGAGCATTTACGTGAAGGATAAAAAACTTCCGACAAACTCTGTCAGTTAACTGGACTTGCTGTTTTGAGGGGTGAAGGAGGGAACTAAACATGAGCATTTATTTTTACACCCCCACTATACGTGAAAGATAGCTCTATCCTTCACGTTTTAAAATAATGTATTATAAAAAAAAAGGGTGTCCCTATAAGAACCCTATTTTTTTCCCCTTATTTATGTCAGATCCACATGTATAATTAAAACAAATTAACCAAGAAACAACTATAGTATATTATGAACTGAATATTGAAAAACTGTGAATTCTAATGATCGATATTCACTTATGTGTTGTACATCACGTACCAACTATATATGTCCGTGCAAATATTGAATAATTAAATTGATCTAGAACTTGTTGTGAAAAAAGCCCACTCAACTGCAAAACATATCTTTATCAGCAAAATACCTATATATACGGCTATACCATTCTCATACCATTAACAATTAAGTTTTCTTTGTGCATCCTTTACATTACATTGTTTTAAATTAACAACGCTGTAGGCATATTAATTGTCATTTATTTTTACGAGTAAACTTCGGTTTTAGTCCCCAACGTTTGCTCATTTTAACTAATTTAGTCCCAACTTTTCAAAATTCTCAATTAAGGGTCTCACATTTCAATTTTTTTTCAATTCTGGTCCCAAAGCTTATTTCCGTCTAAATACCTGTTAAGAGACCCTCACATGTTTGTCACGTGAGGGGGCATTTCTGTCATTTGTGTATATTATATATATTAATAATCTGGAGGGTATGGGGACTTGAATTTTGGTATGGTAACATGTTTATATATATAATAAGTATATATGAAGTTAAAATGGACAAATGATAGAGCATTAAAAATACCGAGTAATCGGATATTAGAAGTTTGTGCGGACCGGAAGGGTAAACGCCTGTACAATGGGTTTCTGGCATAACGAGGGTGTCGCATAAATCCCAACTGGGAAATGGCATACCTCCCTGGGCAATCCCGGAGTGAGCGTTTACTTATAGGAATGTGCGTCTTCATATTATCATTAAAAGAAAAGGATAATTGCCTATAAGGGTATTTTGGTCATTTTGACATATTAAATGGATAATCTTAATAAATATATACTATTAAGATAATAAGAGATAGAAATAAACATAAGGAGTGTTTATTGTATGAAACCTTGCGTTAACACCATACGATACGCAAATTAGGTCAAATCAGGGATCGTGCCGGAGTTCTGTCCAAGTAAACAAGTTAAAGAGATAAGGTGATTTCTATGAGCCCACTCTTAAATGTTTTAAATGTTTTCGGGCTGATATACATACAAATATTATGATAATATGTTCAAATGGTTTATAACTAAATGTTGCTTGTCTTAACTGTTAGAAACTGTTAGACTACCCTTGAATGGATAGTATATATATATATATATATATATATATATATTGTTAAAGTATTAATTGCTAAATGGATATATATATATATATATATATATATATATATATATATATATTGAACTGTTAAATTGCCGTTGGATTGATATGGATACGTGAATTGTTATGGAAATGCATTAAAATACATATACGTGGAATATCATGAATTGATAAACTGTTAGAAAAGCTGTTGGATAATATATATATATATATATATATATATATATATATATATATATATATATGATATGTTATGAAAATGATGCTAATTTATTTCTATGTGTTATAACGTAATTATAACAACGGTGATACGGTATGTGCTATATTTGCTTTGAACTTAAATAGTCAAATGATAAAGGAATTGTTAGTAGACGCTATAGTGAATATGTATGATTATATGAGAACAGGTGATACATTCGCTGTATTATTATGTGGTGGATACGTCGCGGTAAGTCCTATATATAAGCATAATAGTATTAGTTACCCAGTATATCAAAATTATGGAGGATACGCCACTAGTACATCCTGTATACATACACCAATGGTAAATTGAGGAATGTCCACTTGTTGCAGTATATGAAGACATTATCTCTGTCTACTAGTAACCCTAAGTTACTTGAGTATTTAACTAGGGGCGGGTAGTAGTACAGGTGGAATTAAAAAGTAGTATTACTCAATGGGGTTAGAGTTACTACAAATAGAAAGGGGGATGAAAGAACGCTATTGTCCGTTATAGGGAATACTCTAGAAGGGTAAACTCGGCAGTTAGCAGAAAATGATAGGAGGGGAAAGAAAGCTATTGTCCGTTACAGGGTATGCCCTAGAAGGGTAAACTCGGCAGTCAGCAAAGATAGTATCTCTGCTTATATTAGCAGGGTTTAGACTGATGATGAAAGGGTTGGGGTTGTGGTAAAGGAATAGAGGGGATGGTGGTGGTAAATGGTTTATAGAAGGCATTTCCCGTTAAGGAATATTACGTGTTGTATAATTGTGATATATATATTATACTTGATAAATGTTTGTGAACAATGGATTTTGCAGGTCCAAAGGTTTTTTTTTAAACCTCACACAGATGAATAGTTTTTAAAATATATAACTTACCAGCGTAAGCTGACCTTTTCCAAAAATATGTATGTATGTTAGGTCAGGGTGAGGCTATCGGGCGGAAGGAAGATTTTGACAAGCTGACATAGTTATAGAAATAAAACGTAACAATAGTTAGTACTTCCTTATGTAAATTACCTCTTACTTTGTAGTACTTGGCAAATAAATAAAAGTTTAAATTTCCGCTGCTTAGTTATCTCTGTTATTACCTTGTGTTCATGAGTAAATCCGATGCGTGACCCCTTCTAAAGCCAAGTCTTGGAGTGGGCGTCACAATTTTTTAATCATGTAATGTATTCAGTAATTTTAATAATCATGTTTGACCAATCTAATATTGCCATGTTTTCGATCTGTTGGTCGTAAAGCAATAGGATTGTTTCCATTGTAACTTTAATTGTTGCAACATATAATATTTAGTTATCTTAGAATAGCTAAGAAAAAATTAAGGATTTCTTCATCATCACAATAACTATTTAATTCGAAATTTGAAATTTGAAATTTACTAAATGTGTTTAATTAGAAATTTGAAATTATTAATTGTAATACTGAATTTTATATGTAGTAAGTTATAATAAATTTTGGCATTTTAATTTTTTACAAATTACGTTTAAAATTTTAAAAGATGTGACAAATCCAACATATTTAATAAGAAATTTAATTTTTATTAAATGTAATGTTAAATTTTATACGTAAATTTTTTGAATTAATAATCTTTTAAAATTTGAATATTTCAAAATTTAAGTTTATAAATTTGAATGATTTGACCTTACATTACATTTAATTAGAAATTTAAATTTATTAAATGTAATGTTGAAACTTATATTTGGAAAGTTGAAGTAAAATACTAAATTAATTTTAAAACTTATATATTGATTTAATCTGGTATTGACATGTGGACATGATGATGTGGAGGTCCTAGAAAAGAGCCATGTGACAACTATTTTATTGCTTTATTAGGATTAAAGATATACTATTAATAACATACTTCACGATGATGTTAAAATTAGTACTTCAGGACATGTATAAACCGGTACTACTGGACCAGTTATACTGATGTCACACCCCAACCGACGGCGGAAACGTCGGGGCATGATTAGATTGCCCAAAAGCTCATGACAACTAAATTAAGATGTCAATATTTAATTAGCACAAATTTTATTGATAATCAAAAGTCATTACATAAACTTGAAATTCAAACATAACATAAATGATTCAAATATGTCTTGTTGAGAAATTAACTAGGTCCAAAACCCTATGTGGAACAACTTGGATCAAGCATTGACATTTCCTGCAACATGTATAAGATAAGGTCAACTACAAAGTTGGTGAGTAATCACAGGTTTACTATGTAACATGATATATAACATGAAAACATGCGAGTTGTATCATATGATAGAATGATATGAAAGATCAACATACTAGATAAAATGACAACATGAAAATAATGCATAAACAACCCTTAATGACAAGGATTCCCTAACCCGAAGGTTAGACTATATGAAATAGGTCTCAAACACCCAACGCCAGAACCGGTCAAGTTGAGTGGGTTGTCAGCCAATAGATCTATCTTTGATTCCCCAGGCCTTACGTTAATGTTTATGCGACATGAAATACATGTAACACTATGAAAAACATGAAATCCCAACACATTGACAAGTTATGCTAGAATGAAATCCTACACACATTCACACATATGGTCTACAATCGCATTATATGAAAATCATGAAAAATCAATAGTTGATATAGGATACATGTTGCATCCCAAAATGTAAAACACGAAAAAGGGCAAGGATTACTCACTTGATAGGTTGAAGAGTTTCCACGAAAGAACGCGAGGATGATAGTAGTAGTCCCGAAGGTCAACCTAAAGGAAACGAGGGGACCTAGTTGAATAATGAAGCTAGGAGACTAGGGGTTCGTGGGCATTTGGGGTTTTGTTTTAAATGCAATGTTATTTATTTGACAAAAGCTATATAGTTTTATATAAATGTTTAGTAAATTTCTATGGCATAAATGAGATGTGTTTTAATATTCTTTAATTATTTGAATAACTCAAGGTATTAATATAATAAGTTTGAATTATGTTACAACATTAATAATAATAATAATAATAATGGAATAATAATAATAATAATAATAATAATAATAATAATAATAATAAATATAATAATACTATTACAATCGTCTAAGCAAAACCTTAAAGTTTTGTATAAGGTGTTTGTGACTAGATTAGTAGTACGAGGATGAATGACTCGTAAAAACAATATATGAAGTTGGAATGTATTTAGGCTAAAATGTTATAACTATCATCAAGTGATGTAATGTACACTAATTATAAAAGAAATTTTATAATAGGATCTAATGATTAAGGAACCATCATAAATTTTGTTATGATTTATATATATTTTTAGCATTCAAGTGATATTTATATATAATTTTTTTAGAAATATATGTAAATATTTAGAGGATAATAACAAGTAATAAAATAGACAAAATGATTAGAAATATATTCTAATTGCAAAAATCGTTAATTAGAAATAAATGATATTAAGATGCTTAAATTAAACTAAGTAGGTTACAATTTATGTTTTCACGAAAATCCCCAAATCACGAAGAACCCTAAAATTTAACTATGAAATAATTTGGGAAAAACCTGAAATTAACATAGGGGTTTTGTAGATGATGAAAAACTAAGTGAAATGGACTACTTACTTGCTGAATTTGACGGAGAATTGAACCCGGAATTGCACGAACAAGTTTGGAGCCCTAGAATTTGGGGGTTTTTGATTGCCTTTATAAAACTCGAAATTGTGAGAGGGTTTTGATGCGTGGGAGGGTCTACAACCGATTCATGGTCTCAATTTATAGTGGTAGGGGTCGGAGCTGGGTCAATTGAGAGCTTTAAAATTGTTTTAATGGAGGTTTTAAGAAAATGGAGGTTTTGAGTAAAAATCTTTAATTAGGAGCGGTTTTTGGTGATTAAGGTACCATTAAACTCGCCTCTTGATTTCGTACATGAAACCAATGTCATAATATGGTTTTAATTGTGATAAATGGTCGAGAAATGGTGGTCAAAGGTGATTATGGCCGAAGTTAAAGAAGAAAGAAAGATAGGGGAAAAAAAATACAGGCGCGTGAAGGGAGGGGAAGAAGATGGAGGATAGCACGCGCTTGTTTCAGTATATTAAATCTCGAGTCTGACTTTATTAACGAATTCAGATTTGGCCTAATGGTTAGGCGTATGGTATGTGTGCTGGAGGTCCCTAGTTCGAATCTAGGGGTCTTCAATTCGTTTTTTTTTCTTTTTTTTAGCTTAATACACCTCATTAAATGCAAAATTAAAGTCCCATAATTTATGTTTTTATACCCGATCTTTCGCATAGCTTTAATTACGGGCGTAAAATAAATTTTGACATCCGAAATTATAAAACTATTTAGAAGTTTATCGAAATTACATAAATGGCCCAAATTTTCAATATTTACAACTTTAACCCAAAACTTTCATACAACAACAATATATATATATATATTTTTTATCCGAATCATTGAAACGGGTTCGGTTCTCGGTCTTGAAACAAGCGGATGTTACAACTGAATCGTTAAAAACTTTACTAAGAAAACCCATTGGGTAAAACTTAGTCAAGGGAAAAAGAGTACAGCGTGTTATAATGCTCCCACTCAATTTAATATATATATTTTGCTTTGTGATGTGTATTAATCTATGATAAATGCTTTACTTGATCTTTAACGTAGTCTTCTTTGATTTGAATAGGACATGTTGCATTGTCTTCATATAGTGTAGCTGAACTTCGTTTGATCGACGTCTATCCGTATTCTTCTTGAATATGTTGAGTCTTCGACCATGCCATGCGTACTTTGTTACTTTGTTGACCGCCAAGTCTTGAGTTCCGCAAAGATACTAACTTATACTTTAATAAGTATTGATTATGATACATTGTTAAAAAGCTTGCTTGGAAAAACCCAGTGGGACAAAAACCATAGCAAAGGAAAGTTAGAATGCAATTCATATTTTCTCCCCCTGATATATCGTCCTGTTCATTTCTACACAATTAACAACATACTTCTGGATGATGTTAAACCGGCACTTAGGTAATTATAAGATAAACTGATGTACTATATCAGTTATGTTTAATTCCTTTAAAATTCTCTTTAAAAGTCCGACAGAGTCTCTCGATGATCGATGTTTAGATCATCACTGTAAATTGCGACTTTAAATGAGCTTTAAGAGTGCAAATTAATAGTCATGACCGATTTATACCCCGCTTTTCAAAATATTTACTGAGTCGATTGTACCAAATACGACTAGTTTTCGTGAAAGAATGTAATAATATATGTGAGATTTATAACACATATATCTCAGGGTACTATTTTAATGTTCTGGCATTTCTAATCCTTCAAAGATTTTCATGTGGGTGTCTAATTTGAAATGTCTCGTAAAAATATGCGGTAAAGACATCCATAATTTTATCTGAAGTCTATTTGAGATTTGTAAGGCCGATTAAATATTAAAGGTTATCGCTCCACTATTGGGGAATACGTTTCCACATAATCAACTACTGGGATTTGGGAAAAAACCTTTGTGGTACAAGTTGGGTTATACAGCGCATAATCTCATTCTGTAACGTTTCTTTTTATTTAAAGACACCCTTTTTTAACCTACTGGTTTGACGTCTATGGGTTTTTAAACTACGGGTTCGAAAACATTTTGCTTGTCAAGCAAACCTTTTAAGGCATCTTTGTAACATCCGCATCCCAGGATAAGCACTAGGGAGTGTTACGCGTCGAATAAAAGAAAGCGCATGGCACTAATCAGAGTTTACAGCGGAAGTTTTTAACTTTAATCGTAACAAAAGTTGTAGGATCTACAAAGTGCAAAGATAATACAACATCCAGGTTCTATTTGAAACTAGAAGTCTATGTCTTCGTCCAACCAAAATTTAGACTTCTATACTAGCTTCTTCATCATCCCATCCATGTCTAGCCATCTGCTACTACATGGTACCTAAGATGTGCGTCCAAAAGAAAAAGACAACATTTGGGGCTCAGCATAATGCTGGTGAGTTTCATAAACGTAGCAGTTCATATGTAATTAAATTTTGACTACAACATCATATAAACATGTATATCCATGGCAGGGATCACGGAAAAATCAGGATCAGGAATGATCGTCCAAGCAACTAGGTCTATCTGTATGCATACTACCTATTTGTACGTGTCACATGGGCCCTCTTCCAAGATCGTGTCTAGCCCTTCAGGCCTCAACATTTATAGATACTAATGGTAGTCAAATATATACTTTTAATTACAGAACAACACATCCCGTTTCATAAAAAGTAATTGCCCAGTGAGAGAGTGACTCACCTTTGCCTTTTACTCGAATAATCTCAGGCAAAATCTTCACTAAAGGCCTCGATCCAAACCTAATCGTGTATCGGGTTGTATTAATGCAAGGCTTTATATTATAAACATCTTCTATGTTCTATAATCCTAAGACTATACTTTCTCAGAGGTTAAAATGACCAAAATGTCCTTTATAGTCAATATAACTTTTCTAATTATAGTATGAAGATGCGCATTCCTATAAGTAAACGCTCACTCCGACATCGCCCAGTGAGGGATGCCAGGTCCCATTTGGGATTTATGCGACACCCTCGCTATGCCAGAAACCCCAGTGTACATGCGCTTACCCTTCCGGTCCGCACGAACTTCTAAGTACCCGAATAGCTTGGTAAATATTACTAATTATCACAATTGAACTTATATATACTTATTATATATAAAAATATGTTCTAATACCAAAAACCAACTCCCCATTCCTTATAGATAGCCCAATACTCGATAATCATCTTTCAAAACCCTAATTTTGACGTAGTTCTCAAATTATCATCAAAACTCTTTTTATTATAAAATAAACTTATGGATTCTGTTCATAATATCATTTTATGATATACTTCAAAAGATGGGACCTTAATTCAATCCCGATCGTTCAACTTTTGCAAAACAACGTCTAGAAAACCCTAATTTTAACCCGTTTCTCAAAATCATACCAAACCTTTTCAAATCATGAAATAAACTTAGGGCTTTCTTAAAACATGTTATTTTAAGCTTACATACCAAAAATCAGACTTTAATTCCCAACAGATTACTCAATTTTAAAGAATCATGCTTAAGAACCCTAATTTCGGATTTTTTTCTAAAAAGCATATCTAGGTGTTATGAATCATAAAATCGATTGAGGGCTTTTGTAATACATACCTAATAAAGCTTGACTGCAGAAAATTAGCTTCTAAGACCTCCTAGATCAACTGATTTCGAGCTATGCACGTTCTTGAGAGTTTTCGGGGTTTTCTAAGCTTTGATTTGTGAATTAGCAATGAAGTATGATGAACTATGGCTTCTATTTATAGTATAGGGTGTTAAATATGGTCTAGACACGTCCCATGGTGACTAATGATTGGTTTTGACACGTTTCATGGCTCAAAATGGCGGCTGAATAGGATAAGGTCGAATCTGGCCGACTCTGCAGGCCCTCGCGGTACGCGCCAAAACCAAGGGTAAGCTTCGCGATACGCGAGACCTACTACAGCCCCACTTTTTCGTTTTAAGTCCTTATGCTTTGGTCTAATATCATTCTAACCCTTATACTCTTAATGTATTATCATTTTAAGCCTTAAAACATATTAGGATATATTCCTAAATATTTCTAACTCTCGAGATACATAAAACGATGATTCTAATCATGTATATCATCACATATTTATCCATTTCTTAACTTTTGCAACTATGTATTCACATATATCCTTATGCATATATACACATAACTCATATATAATATATATAACACTTAAATATGTATTTCCTAATATTCTAACTTGTTAAACACGTAGAATATGCATATCATTTGTATTAACTAACAATTATGTAATTACCTGAATCTTGGGACGTTACTATCTTCCCACTTTTGACAAATCATCTATGTATGTGTGCTCATACAGAGTTTTCTGTATGTAATCTTTTTCATTGATTACATTTGCTGCTATATCATATGAAATGTTTCCTTTATACACATGTTTTTTTTGTTTCAGTTCCATATTGTATTGTTTTATACACATTAAAGGATCTCATATTCATTCGATATTGATATTTGTTCTAGAACTTCACTTGCCTCTTCTGGGGCATTAAGTATAATCAGTCTCTTCTTAAACATTAAATATAATCAATCACTTTTGGGACTTTATAATTAACCTATTCTAGGTTTTGTTGTAGCCTCTTTTAGGGTTACATCAAGTGCATTTTTCTACTCATTTTGTTTTCGAGTACTTTAATCTTTGGAATCGATCTTTCACATGTTGTTTGTGTGGTAATCCTTTTATGATTACTTTATCCAAGTTCAGCCAGTTGAACTTGACGTGGTATATCTGAATGCATCTATTAATTTATTTGTTGTTCTTTGCAAATTTATGACGTATTAGACTTCAGATTTCATATAGATCACTTTGGGATCAATTTTGATATTCATGATGCATTTCATATTTGTAACATTTGCACTTTACCCGACTTTGAAAACCGACCCATTTTGGAATTTCGTGTTTTATCAATTTTGCAACTTATTGATTACCGGGGGCAATTTTCAGGTATTATAACCCAAATTATATATTTAAATGAGAAATGTTCAATTATAATAATTTGGAACTAGGATGCCTCGACTTGAAAATAATGCAAAAGGATTCGAGACTCATTCCAATTGGGTTTCTTGTTTCCTATACTCTATCTTTATTTAATAAGTTTCCCACCTAGTTTAATTATATTTCCTTTGATAATTTTGTCTACAAAATTACGTCTTTGTAATCGTTTTTGGTTGGTTGATTTTGAATAGAATTCTAAAGTTTCTTTGGAGGATTTCCAAGAACTCTAAGGATCGTCGGTTTTGGCTCTTTGCTCGGATTCATTCGAGATTGTTACTACACTTCCGTTATCAAAGTCCGAACACACGCGTGGAGTGTAAAATAAATGACAATTAGTATGTCTACATGCATTGTTAGTGATATGAGAATGAGAATGGTATAGGTATATTGCTGATAAAGATATATACCTATCATGTTTTGCAGTTGAGTAGGCTTTTTCCACATGTTCTCGATCAATTTAATTATTCAATATTTGCACGGGCATATATAGTTGGTGCAACAACAACATTGTCCTGGAATTGATATAATATCGATCTTTGTTGATTATAATATATATATATATATATATATATATATATATATATATATATATATAATCTTTCTTGAGATCAGGGGCGGATTTACGGTATGCGGGAGGGGTTCACAGGAACCCCCCGTTTTTTGAAAATTTTTTAACGAGTATATATTTTTAGTTAAGTATTTTAAACTGGGAACCCCCAAGTATTTTAAGCTGGAAACCCCAAGAGTTTAAAAAAAATTGATTTAGTACATTTGGTAAGTCTAAGAGTTGGTATCCCAAGGATCGTGGGTTCGATCCCCTCTATCACCCATTTTTTTTCTACAAAAGAAACCATTTATGTACTTAACCAGCAGCAGTTCTTTTTTTTTTCAAAAAAAAACCCTAAAGGATCCCTCACTCCCTCGTCCCTCCTGCTCGACGCCTCCTCCGCAAGACCGCAACTCCTCCAGGCCGCCGGCGTCCGGCCTCCTCCCTGCACAGCGCGACTGCAGCGGCCTCCGCCTCCTCCCTGGCTCCCTGCGACTGCGATAGCGCGACCCTGCCCAGTCGCTCCTGACCTCCGCGACCGGCTCCTCCCTACGCTACTGCGCGACCAGCTCCTGACGACCTGACCTCCACGACGGCGCGACCCTGCCGCTCCTGACCTCCGTGACCGGCTGCTGACTCAGCCTCTCAGGTATTCTGCTTCCAGAAGCAATCTTGGATTTAGGTATTCTGTTTTTAATTTCTAAAACTTAATTGTTAGCTTGGATCTTCAAATTCTGGGTTGTTGTTGTTGATTTGTTGTAAGTTGTTGTTGTTGATTTATGGGTTTTGAATTTGATCACTTTCACAGGGACTTTCATATCAAATTATGACTATTTTGAAGTTTTTCTCAAAAATCCAAGTCCCTCCAACCTTGAATCTTCAACTTCAAGTAGCAAATTCTCAAAAATAGATTTGGATGATCTTCCATCGGATCCATCCGAAAGGAAACCGATTTCATCTTATAATCCTATTCAGAGAGACAAAATTAGACGATATTGTTTGGTTAAAGGTCCACACCAACCAAAGGGGCTTGATCGTCCATGGTCGGATTTTGGTGGTAAGATGAGGCGTTTTCCCGAAGAATGGTACGAATCGGAATATGGAAATTGGTTAGAATATAGTAAAAAAGAAGATAAAGTGTATTGTTTGTGTTGTTACTTATTCAAAGAAAGTAGACAAAATTATGCATATGCGATTGATGGTCTCCGATGTTGGAATAAAAAAGATTATGTTGACCCGAAGAATCGAAGAAAGAAAACAAACATCACCAATCGTCACCATTACGTGGTTAACAATTTTAACACGGTCCTCGATATGCAAATACAAGAGTATGAAAGACGTTTTAACGAGGTAATCACTAACTTGCTTATGCTTATGAATTGTTTAAGCCCGTGCAATAGTTTTAGTGCATTTAATAAGCAAAACTTGCTAGACTTGGCCGATATTTATCCATATGATTTTAATATTGATGAAAAAGACAAACTAAAGTATGAACTCGGTCACTACATTTATAATATGAAAGATGATACATGGTTTGCCAATTTGAATGGAGTGGGTGATCTCGCTAAAAGGATGGTGGAAACAAGAAAACACATTGATTATCCGTTGGTTTATCGTTTATTGAAGTTATCACTCGTTTTACCGGTTGCAACGGCAAGTGTCGAAAGAAGTTTTTCTTCAATGAAGCATGTGAAGACGGATTTACGGAACCGAATGGGCGATGGATACATGAATGATTCTTGTATTTGTTTCGTTGAAAGGGATTTATTTCAACAAGTTTCGGTCGAAGATGTAATGCAACGTTTTCAAAAGATGAAAAGTCGTCGACAACAATTATAGGTAATTTTCTTTAGTTTGTATGAACCCTCGTATTTATATTATGCGTTTTCTAATTTGTAATGAAGAAGTTTTTTGGTTATTAATATATCGTATTATAATTTATACCCATTTATGTGAAACGGTGAAACCGGGGAACTAAGAATAGGGAACCCCCTAAAAAAAATCCTGGATCCGCCACTGCTTGAGATATAATTAATTGAAAATGTTGGTACGTGATGTACAACACAAAGTGAATATTGATCATTAGAATTAATTCACAGTTTTTCAATGGGTGCTGCTAATTAAACATCCCTATACGCTGCGTATTAGGCAATACGCAGCGTATTAGAAACTAATTAATTCTGCAGACATTCTATACGCTGCGTATTAAGAAATACGCTGCGTATAGAATGTTTTAATCAAGACATCATCATTATCCGGACAGGATTAGGGTTTTTAATTACAATACGCTGCATATTTAGCAATACGCAGCGTATATGTTTCTGAGATTATTTCTCCTACAAATCTCTCATTATCTCCCATAATTTTTCACCCAAACCAAATCTCTCAAAAATCTCTCATTATAACAATGTTAATTTCTTACGGGACGTTTATTTTCAACATAAAATATAAAATATTTAAAAACACAAACACGGTATAACTCTTAAAATTTTAAAACAGTTTTTTTTTTGACTTGGAGCTTGAGGTGTCCCATTTCACCCGGCTCTTCGGGTATTCTTCTTCAGTCTTTGCTCCCAGCTCACTGTCAATGACGTAGACGTCAACACTCCCGATGTCTTCATTTATGAAAGAAATCATACGACCAACGTCCATATTATTTGTTAACGGTTCGAGACCGCTGTCAAGATCAAGATAAGGGTTTTTTTATAATAAAACCACATGTTGTTTGTATTTTCATACTCCAGATGTTGCATGATTAGACTCATATCATAGAATCTAAAATCATTCACATCGCAGTAATCCGCCAAAGTACAACGGCCTTCAACGTATCTCCTTCCCGGTAAATCTGTAAAATGACCGTAATGATAGATATTTAAATTAAAATATCCTGCATTACGGCTGTATGCGTCATCCACAATTAAACCGAGGTAACGTTGATTAGTCGATCGAATCGTCCACGATCTCCTACCGAAACTCATGTCGTATTGGTGAAGTAATTTGGGTGATTGCGGGCAGTTTTCTGTAAACGGCATATACCATGTGATATATACGTCTCTACTTATAACCGTGACAAGATTTCAAAAAATTTACATACGCAACGTATTCCTCAATACGCAGCGTATGGCTTCATTATTGACGCCTACTGTTCATGAACAGGGTTCACTGTTCACCAGCAGTGTCCCTGCAGGTGGAGCAGATATCTTGTTTAAAGTAATACGCAGCGTATGTACAAATACGCAGCGTATAGGCTCTAATACGCAGCGTGATCTCTTATACGCTGCGTATTACTTTTCAGAAATAATTGCATCTCCACAGATGAGAATGGGTTTCAATTGATACGATTGAAATCGAATATTTGCATGTCGTTTGCAATGATATCGATACGAATCGAATATCACATTTTTACCTATATATAACGCGCATTGTAGGACCACTCTTTACCTACATATCGACACATTATTTCATTAGTCTTTTATTTGCAGTTACTCATTCTGCTTGTTTGGAAAAAAATTACAAATTTTGTTAGTATAATGTCGCTTTGGAATATATTCTCGAATGACGAGCCTCTCGATTTAAACCAGCCGGCACAACACGTAAGCAAAGTTATTTTAATTTTGAACTATTAATTTTATAATGTTGTATATAAAACAACGGATATAATTTTTTTTGAAGGATGAATACGCGGTTCAACCGTATCAACGGTCGTATTCCCAACCGGCTATCGATTTAAATCAGGCAAGAGTTAATATTTATAATATCTAATGAAATTATTATATTTAAAGTAATATTTATTTAACTTGTATTTATTTTTTGATTTTATGAGGCACCTCGAATAGAAAGTCATTACCCTTCGGTCTCAGAACCGACGTTTGATTTAAACCAGGCAAGCAGTGAGGTTCAAAAAATATTGTATTTACTTTATTTATAATTAAAATTATTAATTCGATATTTTGTATTTTTATAGATACCCGAAAGCTATTATGACACTCAATATTCTAATTTTTACGGTGAGCATTCGTCATGGGGCCTCCCTGCCGCTTCTCAATATGACACTCAGTATTCTCACTTTTACGGTGACAATTCGTCATGGGCCGGCCCTGGCGGTTCTCAGTATGAGAATCAGTACCATGGAGATGCCGAACCTAAAACAAACGCGGAACATGTAAACGAGGATTCTGATACAGATGAGTTCGACGAGTTTGGTGTACGCAAAGTATACCCACCGGATGTCGACTACAGGACCGACCAGGTAATTTATTTTTTTATACAAAATTGAATCGGCCCAAGTAATCAACCTGCCGGATAATTAATCGTCTTTATTTTAAAATTTATTTTTGTATAGATATTTAAAACCTTTGACGACCTCTTCGATTGGGTCAAGCAAAAGGGCATAGAAAATGGTTACGCGCTAAACAGAAGACGGTCCAACCCGAACAAATTATTAGGTAAGGTCGGTAAAGGGTGGATAAAGTGTGATCGTTCCAGCAAATTAGAAAGCGTAGCCAAAGTTAAAAAAACCGGCAGTAAAACATGTGGGTGTCCGTTCATGCTGTATGGCGTATACAACGATTTCCATGCCGGATATGAGGTGGAAATTGAATGTGATTCACATAACCACCGGCCGAGCCAACATCTTGAGGCTCACGCCTACGCAAGGAGACTAAGACCTCAGGAAGATTGCTTGGTTGGTAACCTTATGGGCCAAAATATGCCACCGCGAAACATTTTATCAACGATAAAGAATGAATATCCTGATAATGTTTCGACATTAAAAACAATATATAACACCCAAGATAATATAAAGGCGAGCAGACGTTACGGTAACACGCCTATGGAAGTTTTCCAAAATGAGCTTCAAAGTAGGGGTTACGTGTATCACATCCGAGCGGACCCAGTTACTAACATAACGCAGGAGATTTTCTTCGTTAGTCCAACGGGTTACACGTGTTGGCGGGCCTTCCCGCACGTTTTGATTATTGACGCCACATATAAAACAAACAAGTACAACCTTCCGCTGGTTGAACTGGTTGGCGTCACCTCCACAGGAAACTCATTCTTCTTTGCTCATGCCATTTTGAGCAATGAACGTCAAGACAGTTACACCTGGCTCCTTGAGGCTGTAAAGGACCTGTTATCGGATGTGTACCAGCCATCAGTTATAGTAACCGATAGAGAGTTGGCTCTCGTTAACGCTTGCGACAAAGTATTTCCACAAGCTAATCACCAGCTTTGCAGGATACATATCTGGGACAATATCGCTAAACATTGGCAGAAGAGCTTCGGTGACTGCCAAGTGTACAGCTGGAAAGATTTCCAGAAACATTGGTGGTTGTTGGTTGACTCTCCAAATGAAACCCAGTATCACAAGTTTAAAGATAGAATATTTAAAAAACTTGCTAAAGTTGGCCGACTCGGTAAGTTGCCTTACTATATATTTAAATATAATAATTAGTTTCCGTATTTTATAAATAATAATTATCGTTGTTTTTTTCAGAATGTTTGAAATATATTGATGATTACTGGTTAACCAACTACCGGTTCCGGTTTGTAACTTGCTGGACTAGTTCACGTCGTAATTATGGCGAGAACACGACGAACAGGGCCGAGAGCGAGCACCATGCCCTGAAATCACATCTTAGGACCAGAAGGGCGACGCTGGAACAGTTAGTTGGATTTATTGAGGCTGCGCAACGGACTCAGCTAGGTGAGCTAAAAGAAAAACTGGGCACTAGTAGAATTAAGACGATGGCTCATCACGCGAACATCGTTTGTTTGACCGTATAAGGGGTCGGGTGTCCATTAAATGCCTGGACCTGTTATACAAAGAGATCGATAGGCTGCATAGAGTACTGAAGGTGCACAACTTTTCTTGCGGTCATCAACTATACACCGTATGTGGCATCCCGTGCGCCTGTCGGCTTGAACAAATGCTAGAGATTCCAGGTGTGTTAAACTAGATACCAATTTTGCGAAAGTCATATTATATTATTATGTTGCAATATTTTCTAATTTGTTTATTATTTCAGATTACGTAATGCCTCTGGAAGATATCGATCCATTTTGGCGGAAGCTCAATTACGAAAAGCCGGCGTATCCAAGAAAATTTGATGATTTTCACGGTGAAGAAGGTTTGGATCGGTCTAAAGCCGAGTCTAATGAATACGCAGTGACCCAGCCAAAATCCTCCCAGAAGAGTACGTTCGAAAAAATGATGAACTTCTGGAACAAAGCTAGGCCCAGTCCAAAATACAAGGAGCCCGAAGTCAAAACAAATACCCGTGGTCGCCCAACCACAAAGGCTAAAGAAGAGAGGGATGAACAGAGGGCTCAGGAGCAGGCCAGACACAGCTCGTATACCGGTCCGAAAAATTCATATACGGAGCCGCCACGGTATAGTTCGTATGTTGGGTCACAGGAAACTGTAGACCTTGGCCAAAGTTCCCAGAAAAAACAAACCCAGGACAAAAAAAGGTAAAAAAAAGGTAGATAGTGATACATCAGACCTTAGCGATTACAATTTAAGTATATACGGAAAAGATATACCAGCGTACATAAAGAGGCAGCACATTAAAAAACTAACGAATGTAGACGGTGACGGTAACTGTGGATTTCGTGCCGTTGCCGTAGGTCTAGGATATTATGAAGGCCTATGGGATTACGTTCGGCAAGAACTGATAAAAGAGCTTGATAAAAATAAATTTTTTTGGACAAAGGTATACAACGGTGACGAATTCAACGGTGATAAGGACTCCGAAGACTACATAGACCAGTACATGGAGCTACGTAAAAGCCTTGATTGGTTCAGGACTGCTCCCGCTCCACCTGAATGCTGGTTGATTATGCCAGAAACTGGTCTTCTAATTGCAAAAACGTTCAATTGTATTGTCCACAGCATTTCACTAACCATGAACAATACATTCTTCCCGATTGATTCTGGTCCAACAAAAAATCCTCGAGTGATATCGCTATTAAACTCTGGCAACCGTCATTACCTCAATGTGGAATTACAGGGGGACGTTCCATGGTCATACATTGATCCGCATTGGAGTGGTAACCGAACTAAAGAAGCTGCAGAATGGGTTCGAGTATATAAAAAAGAGCTAGACAGATACCACACTTACGTTCAAGCTAACAAAGGCAAGCCTGGTTTTGTAGACCTTAATCCTTGATCCTGATCACTATCATTTTTTTGGTGATCAGTATTGAATTTCCATTGTATTTAGGTTGTAAAGATATTCTTTATTTGTTATTTTTTACATTATACATGTAACTAAAATACATTATATGCGATTGTAAGAACAACAAATGATTCATCTTCTAAAAAAATATATATTTTTTTTTACAAAACACTCAAACATCTATAGCTAATGTAACATGTTTTAGATTGAGAAAAAAAATGAAGTATTTTTAAAAAATCTGAAAAAATCACATAACGTTTTTATGAACTTACACTGCTCAAAAAGTTTATTTAAAAAAAACATTTTAAAATAAATAACACTCTTGGAGGTATAAAAACTAAATAAACACTAAAAAAATAAATAAAAACTAAGAAACTATCAAAATAAACACTAAAAAAAGGTATAAAAACTAAAAAAATAAGTATTATAACTAATAAGAAACTATAGTTTTAATACCTTAAAAAAAATGTAATACGCAACGTATTAGGGAATACGCAACGTATAGGGTCTGCGTATTCCAAATACGCATCAGTTAACCTATTCTTCACATTCACAGCCTCCACAATAGAAAACTCAAAAAACGCAGGATCTGGATTAATCTTCCTTCTTCGATTCCTTCTCATAATCTTCAAAAAAATGTTAGTTTTCTTTCAAGTAATATGTTTATCATTTGATTCCTGTTGCGATTTGGGTTTTTTTAATTTTAGTTTAGATAAAAATTTATGTTTTGTTTAATTTTAGTTTTACCCAAAAGAATTGCGTTTTTTTCATTTGAATTCTGTTGCGAATCTGATGGAACACGAAGTTAATTTGCAGATCTAAAAACCTAATTTGGGTTTTTTTTTCCTTTTGTATTCTGCTGGGATTATGTTGGAGCAGGAAGAACAATACGCTGCGTAAGGCTCAATACGCTGCGTATTGTTCATACAGAAGAACAATACGCTGCGTAATCCCTAATACGCTGCGTATTGTTCATCCGTTTTTTTTTGTTTTTTTTGGTTACACTGAATGTTTACAAGCTGTTTGTTGGGTGTTTCTTAGGTACTATGGCAGGTGTTGATGATCACCCGTGGCTGCAGGTCGATGATCGTTCGGACGAGTTCAGGAGACTAAGCAAACTTAGGGGATTAAAGGTTGGGTCACCATTTTATCTAGACGAGGGTGTTCTTGCTGAGTGTGAGGGCATGGCGAGGTTCGAGTCGTATGTTGGGGAGGGTCCCTGGAGACGGTTGTTCGGGGTGGTTAGGAACCATATGTTCTTTTTTCTGATAATGGAGTTCCTGTCAACATTCTTCTATAATCCTCGGAAGAAGAATGTCCCAGTTCAGGGACCATTCAAACGCCACGAACCTGAGACAAATCAGGTCCGTTTCAGGCTTGGGGGTACACCGTATGAGTTAACCTTGAGGCAGTTTGCGACGGTGTCTGGGTTATACACGTCGGATGAGTTGGGTACTCCGCTGTACCGTGAGGCTGTTTCTGCCGTTAACCAGAACGTAATGGAAGGGTGGTGGAACACAGTTTCAGATGAGAGGTGGAAACCGAAGGGGACCAACCGTATTGGGAGCTGTGAGGACTCTTTTTTGAAGTTATTTCAAAAGTTGATTTCTAATTCAATCATCCCACGAGTTAGGAGTCAGGATGTGGTAGGCATACAAGATCTATTTTTCTTGTATTGTCTGGCTAACAACCAGTCGGTTGCACTTGCACACTGTCTTGCAGAGCTCCTGAGCACCCAGGCGAGCACCAAGGGGGACTACATTTGTTGTGGAGGGTTCGTTACTACCATTGCCCATAACCTTGGTGTTGACATGTCTAATGCTAATCGGGTTGGACCGGTTACATCCCTCGCATACTGGATCACAAAGCCCTTTGCAACATTCAGGTTGCAATTAAGTTACAGGGTGAGGATGGACAATTCTTTTACCGTGTCAAACATCCGCAACATTTTGGGCACGATGTTGGGGGTGCTGGAGGCAGTGGTTCTGGTACGGGACATGATTATATGGCTGATGAGGGAGTGGCACACTTACAGAACGAGAGGCGACATCAGTATCCGGCGCTGGCGCTACCTGATGCTTTGGCTGACAGGTTAGACCGCTTTTCTCTATATTTTGTATTAATTTTATTCACTTATTTTTCATCTACTAATTAACTTTTAATTATTTAATTTGATTTACAGGTTGGACAGTATTGACCTAGGCGTCCACAATATCAGACAGACGCAGTACAATGAGTGCGCCTGGAACCATCACTGGCAAGATTACCACACCCAGCAGCAGTTGGCGTATTATGCCCATCAGGGTTATACGGACTATCCTCCGTCGCCACAACGACCAGATTTTGACTACGGGCAGAATGACCCACCGTATGACTATGACAACATGCGGTACATGCGGGATGATGCAGGCGAGGACGACGACTGATCTGTGATGTTTTTATTTATTTTGAACATTTGTGGTTGTTCTCATCTGTGATGTTTTTTTTATTTTGAACTTACCTGTGATTGTTTGAACATCTGATGTAGTTTTATTTACCTTAACCATGTTAGTGATTGTGTGTTCGATTTCAATATAAATTATGTATTAAGAAAATCTCAGGATAAATTCAGACTCACTCTTGAGGTCTATCATGGATGAGAATATCAGGATAAATTCAGGTGATATAACAAAGGTGCAACTTCTAGTAGTTGATCTGATTTATGATAGGCTTAATCTCAAACGATTTACTGAGGTTGACACAGAGGTGATTGTCGTAGCCACGGCGTTACGAGTTGTGACACGTGGAGGTTAGTAAAGCTGACTGATGGTTTGGTTTACTATTTTGTACATTTCCTTTCTAAAACAATCTTATGTCACAGGTGCTGTGCGACTACAATGCACAGGTGGTACACAAGTGTTTATTAACCCGGGGTTAGCTACTAGGAGTGATATGGCTAGGCAGTACGTCTCCAAAATCTTAGACAATACTAAATATAAGAATCATAAATTTCAACATCTACTAACTTTTCTTATTACATTAAATGTAGCTTTAGGATTGCAAGAAACGGACAACCACTGAGGAGGCTATCAGTTCGTGCTGTATCAGAGGTCTACCCAGTACCAGGGTTACCAGTAACCTATATACCACATCTTTATAAGCAAAAAGAGGACACCCTACAGGTACATTCTATTAAGAATTACTTCCTTTCTTCATTTGATAGGCAAATGTTATACCTAGATGCTAATTTCTATTTTCAAATCAGAATCAATCATACTTGCTTGCCTGCACGATCATTGAGATGCCAATGATACAAGAATGGTACAAAGTCACATGCGCACATTGTGATGCCATAGTTAACCAGCAATAGCAGCCCCACGCATGTCTGGCACATGGCGATCAGTACCTGTTGTATAGGTGTTATATATATATATATATATATATATATATATATATATATATATATATATGCTTATAAGAATAAAATACCAAATGCTAATATTTGTAATAATTGTGTACACATGTACACTGTTAGATGCACACTCGATGATGAATTTGGAAGAATCAGTGTGCTACTGTCGAAGGCTGCTTTCATCGGCATGATTGGTGTGTGATGCTTCGACTTGATCAACATCAGGGGATTCACTTATGGCAACACTCTGCCCACTCCTATAGCAGATCTTATTCAAACAAGATGGCTACTGACAGTAACCAAGGGCACAAAATATTAGATTCTTTGTTGGAATTTCGAGCAGCAAGTGTTTCGCCAGTGCCTGTTGCAGTGGTACCACCTACCGGACCAGGTAAACAACTTCTAAGTCATTTAATATATTTTTTGGGGCCTCTACAAGAAAATTGATAAAAATTATTATACACAGCAACCCATGACATTGGTACTTCAGAAGACAGGTGGGAACTCGGTGCTGATGTGACTGCACATAGCCACGACGTAGCTAGCTCACAGGGAAGCTTCGACCCAAGTGTTGATCAATCAGATGACGGGAATGTGGCAGGCTAACTTATGTCAACAGGAAAGTGAAAGTGGATGGCTTTTTGGATGAAGGCTGACAGTCTGGCTTGGTATCTTTTGGTTGGAAACTAATTTCCTTTAGCTACTTTTGTCAAATAGTTTTGGGTGCAGGCCGGACATTTGAACTCATTTGTGATTCTATTCACATGACTATTCCATATGTAAACTTAATTTAGGTGCTTCATCCGCTTTCACAGATACTTTTGTACCGTATATTTGGTTGCCCAGCAATGTTATATATCATATTAACTTACTCACCTATGTTTACGTTTATTCACTTATCATGTGTTATAATTAAGTAACTCAAGGCCATTACAAAGCAGCGATTCCATGGAGATGGCTGGAAATTCAAGCGGTGCTCCAACGACTTGTCATCCAACCACATTGGACGCGAAGCGCCGATCGAAACATCTTGTTGTTAACATAGTATAGTGTTTTTATGGTTTTATAATATTATATTGTTTTTATTGGGTGTTGTTACTACTTTGAATTTATGTTCTTTCCAAAGCTTAGATGTTGCTGATATCATTTTGATATATTAGAAAGTCATTTAGTTTAGTTAGTTAGCTTTATTTGTATGAAAGAAAAATTAGCCTATCGAGACCTCTTATTTACATAATTGTTATTAACTGAAGTTATTCTTTTTTATCAAATTGTGTATGGGCTTTGCAGCACATGTTTAAGCAAGTATTTATTTACATATAAATTGAAGACGACACAAAAAAAAAACTCTTTACATATAAATTGTTTTATAAATTTGTAACCGCGAGACGCACTCTCCTAATTATATGCAGGTACAAGCGGAATCAACTAAGCGACGTCACAAGCTTTATAAGAAGCTGTCTCCTAATTATATGTGTTGTACGAAGATGATATGCCCGCCTATTTTAATATTGTTGTTACAGCTTCACGATTACTTTTTACAGCTAACAACCGAAGTTGTCACATGGGTTATCAAAGGTAATTTATATTTTATTTTACGAAAGTCATAAACTTTAGAATCATGTCCAATTTCTGTAGTGTGGTCCTTTGCTTGATGAAACTTGGCCTTGAGATGTCAAATTGGTTATTTTTTTTTTTGGAACGGCGGAGAATTAATTAAAGGGAAATAAAAAAGGACGGCAAAGAAGATAGCCCTACAAAACAACAATTACATGATAAGGAGATGGTTTTTTAACCACTAAGTCCACGGGGCCCTAGTTCTACTATTCCTATTACCATACCACATATAAGAATAGTAAACAATATAATCAAATATCTCGCCGTTTCTAGCCTTGTACCCTTGAAAGATGATCTCAAATTGGTTATGAGAGCCTACTTACACTTCTTTTAGGGATTGCACTCTCTTATTCTTTTAGCTATTTGTTTGATTTCTGTGAAGTCAATTGTAAAGTTCTGTATTATTTTGGAGATTTTCTTGAAAGTTCAGACAGCCAGCAGAAGATTGATCAAGCTTATGGTTTAATCGTTTTAATTTTCTTGCAATATGGATTAAATATAAAACCAACTGATTTTTTTTGAAGGCTTGCATCTTATGTGGTAGAAGGAAAAAATTGGATGTGAAGATTATACCCATCTATTGATAGGTATTGCTTTGACTTTTAAGCTTTCAAATAACATTTGCCTACGGACTATTGCGCTACGTGCATACAATAGGAAATCGGTCTGTCGCGCTTGCCGCAACGCACTAATAGAAAAGCTTGTAATTAAGAAATTGAAACATAACAGTATGAAATATCACGAGCAGAAGCATGATCGATTCCTATTAGAATTCATAATCCGTCTCGCACACACAAAAGTAACAATCACTGGAGAAAATTTATGAACGAGAATGAACACGCGAGATTTAACGTGGTTTGGTCAGTGTGACCTGCATCCACGAGCTGCAACCAGGCTATTATTATTATTGCTCTACATCACTCGACATGAGAATTACAAGTACAAATTAGAATATTAATAGAGACGGATTAGGGTTACACAAAATAAACGGGACCGAGCCCAATCAAGGCTCCGCAAACCCAACAATTCCAGCAAAACAATAAAAGAGACACAAAACAAAACAAAAATAACCGGGCTTGTGTTTGACACAATTCGTCGTCTGTTCCCAGGGTATACCGTTTCAAACTAGGCACTACCAGACTTGATCACTTGCCTGAAAAGAAGTCGGAATGGTCTGCTACAGAGAGATCAACTGAAAAAAAAAGGTGTGTTTTTCGATCGGCTCTCTTCGTTTTGGAGAATTTCGACCCATCACTTGTAAAATTCCCCTTGAGCCAGGTTTTGAACATAAGACCTCAAGAATTCTAAACTCCCAGCCATTATCGTATACTAGCTCCTCTAAGAGGAACTTGCATGAGATTATTTTATATGAGAGAAAGTAAGATGAAGAAAATTTCTTCATTGTAAGTTTTACCTTCTCAATAAATTTCATATACTAAAAAACTAGGTGTTTGACACCAAAATTTTAATGGATGAAAACCAGGGATATGGTGACACAACATTTGCAACTCCATTAAAAAAGTAACAAGAAATTGTTGAAAATAACAGAACAATATAGACAATCGTTTGAGTTACTACAATCATTTTACAATAAATGAAAATACAGTACAAATAATTAGGAAATTGAAACATAACAGTATGAAATATCACGAGCAGGAGCGGGATCGATTCCTGCAAAACAATAGAAGAGACAGAGAACAAAATAAAAAGAACCAGGCTTGTGTTTGACACAATTCCCTTAAACAAATTCGTCGTCTGTTCCTAGGGTACACCATTTCAAAGTAGTGCATATTAACCGATATATATGATCCCATATATATTCGGATGTATATATCTTAATATTAAGAATAGTGTATATTAATTATGTTTTCTAGTTTGTAGTTAGGGTTTGTTATCCCTCTCCTATTTATTGTATACTTTGTTATGAATGATGATCAAGGAAAATCATTCCCCATTACGTAGCCTTTCATTGTATCAGAGCCATAGCCGCCGAGACTAGTCTCCGCCGCCGGTGACCTATGTTCCCTCTTCCCCGTCGTTTTTTCACTTCCTCCCTATTACCATGTCTGACAAAACTGACCCTAATGCCCCTGCCATGAATCCGGCCTATGCTGTCACTAAAATCCAGCAACGGGTTTGGGTTCTTGATGACGTCAAGATCACATACTCGTCATGGGTACGCTTGTTCACCCTCAATGTTTGCACCTTCAAGCTTCAAAAACACATCGACGAGACTGCTCCACCGCCACAACCGATGCCTCCTATGAAGCATGAGTTGATAATGACTCCATTATCCTCCAATGGCTATATGGAACCCTCTCGGATGACATTCTTGTCCGAGTTCTTACCGCTAAATCAATCGCTCGTGAGGCTTAGCTTCGCGTCAAGAATCTGTTCCTAAACAACAAGGGCTCCAGAGCGGCAGGCTTGGAGCACGAGTTCAGAACTCTTACTCTGAAAAGCATGTCGTCTCTCGAAGTCTACTGTCAGTGTTTGAAGGACCTTGCTGACCAACTTGGTGATGTGGATAGCCCTGTCAGTGACAACCGTCTCGTCTTGCAACTCGTTCACGGGTTACCTCCAGAATACGACACAGTTGCCTCCTATATTAACCAAACCCTCTCCTCGTGGGAGTCTGCTTGCAACCACATCTAACTGGAGCAGCAGCGACAAGTGGCTTGGGACGCTCTATCGTCTCCACATCTTGCCGCTACTGTAACTGCTTCGGTGAACGCTCCCACTCCATCGATGAAACAGCCTAACAGGAACCCGCCTTGCGGTTGTCGCCGGCCTAACCATCCCACTCGCAACAACGGCCAAACCGGGTCTCGACCCAGTTCCCAACAGTCTTCCAGCTGCGGTGCTCCTCGGCCTCCGAAGCACGCCCGCTATCCGGCCTATGGACCACCTCAATGGGCCCCCTGGTGAATGATGCCTCATCCCTGCCCATAACTAACGCAACCCGGCTGGCCCACTCCATCGCTCCAGCAACCGATGCCATTCGGCCCAGCCCCAACTCTACCCAACAGTCAACCTGCTCAAGCCAATTGGGCCAATATGATGCGCTTCAACCCACACAGCTTGGTGCAACGTTTGAGGCTCTCACTTTACAACCATGAGAAAACGAATGGCTAATGGAGATGGAGATTCTTCTCACCTTACTTCTGATCAAGGTAAAATACAGGTTCCCACTCAATTTTGTTCATCGATTTAGTCTATATATACGTGTTGGTAATGGTCACAATATACCTGTTTTTGGATCGGGCAACGCTACCATCCCAACTCCCTCTATACCCTTAACCCTTAATAATATTCTTTACACCCCCAATATTGTTTCTAACCTTATTTCCGTTCGCCAATTTACATGTGATAGTAATGTATCTCTTGAATTTGACCCTTTTGAATTTTTTGTGAAGGACTGGCTACAAGACTGGTGAGATCTTGAGCCGTCACAATAGCTCAAGCACTATCTACCCGCTCACAACTACAACTTCCACCACTGCTTCCGCCTTTCTTTCTACATCACATCTTTTTTGGCATGACCGTCTCGGCCACCGCGAACGACCGATCATGCATTTTTTAGCTTCTAAAAAGCTAATTACATGCAATAAACTTAGTTTTGATTTCGTTTGTTCGTTTTGTCATTATCTCATAATAAACGTTTGTCATTTTCCCTTCGTTATCAAACACTTTGTTAACCTTTGATATATTGCATTGTGACTTGTGGACGTCACCTTTACTTAGTCGTACCGGCTTTAAATATTATATGGTTCTCATAGACGACTTTACTAATTACACGTGGGTATTTCCCCTCAAGTTTAAATCCGACACCTACACAAAATTTACCATCTTTCATAACTACGTCCAAACTCAATTTCACACAAAAATAAAAACCTTTCAATGTGACATGGGTGGGGAATTTGACAACCACCACTTTAAAACGTTTGCCAATCAACATGGACTCCAATTTTGTATTTTATGCCCACAAACCTCCCAAAAAAATGGCAAATCCAAGAGAATGATTCGACGCCTCAATGAAGTTATGATGTCTCTCCTCACCCGAGCATCTCTTCCACCCACATATTGGGTTGATGCCCTCCACACCGCTGCATATTTACACAATATCCTTCCCACCCGCCTCTTAAAATACCAAACACCTACAGTCACACTATATCATAAGCACCCATCGTATGATCATTTGCGCTTTTTTTAGGTGTGCATGCTACCCCAACACTATCGCCACCCGTTCTCACAAACTCGTCCCTCGATCTTCCCTATGCATCTGTTGGATATTAGGTGTCCTGACCCGACATTTAACGTAACCGATCCGGTTTTGACCTGTAAGAGTTACACCGGTGTCAACGAACTAAAATAATTAATTACTGGTTAATTACTTAACGAACGATTAAATAAATAAATACTAGTTATTTATTTATTGTAACAAAACAATTTTGATCATAAAACAGTTTACGGTTCTCGACGGGACATTGTTTAATCGTTACTGGGTTAACGATTAATGGGTTTGATGTGTTGGATCGCGACATGGGCTTTTACTAGACTGAAAGCCCACGAGGGCTTTATGGAGATTAAAAGGAGGTAGATTAGGGTTACGAAACCCTAATCACATTTTTCCTCCTCTCCTCCTCCCTCCTCGTCGTTGCAAACCCTCCACCTCTCTCTCTCTTTTCGACCGCGAGCAACCACCACCACCACACGCCGCCGCCTAACGCCGCTACAATGGTGAAGAGGGATCCTTGTTAGGTTGCCGAAATGATGCGTCTGGAAATCAAAACTGCGATCGCCAGAGCTGCCGTTGCAGAAGAGAGGGCAGTGGCTAGCGTCGCCGCCGCGGCTGCTGCCGCTGTCGAGAAGCAAGGAGCCGACCACCGTGAGGTGGTCTTGGTTTTACCTGCGCCATTGCGTCCATTCTTTGAACAACCGATCACCGCCGCCGTGAAACCTCCGACGTGGCCGGCGCCACTATACTTCGCCACCACCACCGTCGCCCTTCCGCCGCCTCCACGTGTCGCCGTGGATTCGATCTCCAGATCGGTCATGGATATGCGCACCGCGGAGAATCCAGTTTCAGGTGTCGCAATTTGCGACACCGTTTCGTTACCGCCACCACCGCCGGTTTACTTGGTAAACGCGGTCGTGGTACCGGTGGCCCCGTCTTCACAATCGGTTGAAGACTTGACTCGCCGGTTCAAGTCGGGCGTTACAATTTGTCCTAGCGCCAGTTCGTCGAACCCCGATGTCTCGAACGGATGTTCGAACTCCGCCAAGGTATATCTAATTAACTATTAGATTAGACGCAAATTAATTTTAACTATATTTACGCGTACACGGTGATCAGATCCTGTCTACGGTTTTACTTATTCGCGTTGTAAAACGTTTTCCCACTGCGCAATTAATTCTGATTAATTAACCCGTAAATTTAGTCGGTAATAAATTTTAACGGGCAACCCGGATACCCACTGTGAAACCCAACAGTATCTTCCTTAGGTATCCTCCCGATCACCGAGGATACTGATGCCTCGAACTATCCACCGGTAAACTGTTAATCTCTCGCCACATCGTTTTTTATGAATCTTCCTTTCCCTACCCCAATCCGCCATCCACCTCACCCCTTGACTACTCGATCCTCAACCCCACCCACCCCCCCCCCCCCCCGCAATACCATTTACCCCATCACCACCCATCCAACCATTTTCCAAACCGCATCCCACATTACCCGTCCAGACCCACTCCAAGCCCCTCCCCCTCGAACTCACCTGTTTCACAGCCTCCAACACCACCCGATTCGCCCCCACTCTGGCTCCAACCGTCGCCCCCACTCCGCCACCCCAACCTACTCACCGCATGGTATCAAAGCCAACATGTCATCTCTAAGCCCCACGTCCCTTTAAATCTCCTTGCCACTGCCAACCCCACCCCTTCTTCTTCGACCCCCATTTCCCCCAAACCAAAATCCCACCTTTCTGCCTTGTCTGATCCAAACTGGGTTGCAGCCATGACCGATTAGTACAAGGATTTAATGGATAACGGAACTTGGGAGCTTATTCCCCGACCCCCGAACACACATGTTATACGTTGCATGTGGCTCTTTCATCACAAGTTTCACTCTAATGGCACACTGCAATGCTATAAAGCTCGGTTGGTCATAAATGGTAAATGCCAACAGGTCGGGGTTGATTATGATGATACATTTAGTCCAATGGTTAAACCGACAACCATCATGACCGTGCTCAGTCTAGCCGTCTCCAAGTCATGGCCGATACATCAACTAGACGTTAAAAATGCTTTTTCCATGGCCAACTTAAGGAAACAATATATATGTTTCAACCTCCCGGGTTCACTAACCAGGATCATCCTGAGTATGTCTACAGGTTGAAGAAGTCCCTTTATGGACTTAAGCAAGCCCCACGGGCGTGGTACCACCGCTTCGCCACCTACATTTTAAAATGCGGTTTCAAAAGCAGTGTGAGCGATACATCTTTTTTTATTTATCAACAAGGCACTCATACTGCTTATCTTCTCTTATATGTCGAAGATATCATACTGACCACCTCATATGATGTGCTGATTAGATAGATTATTGCTTCTTTATCATCTGAATTTGCCATGACAGATCTTGGAAAGTTACATCATTTCCTTGGAATTCAGGTTGATCATAAAAATAGTGGCTTGTTTTTGTCTCAATCTGCATACGCCGCTGATATACTTGACAGAGCACGCATGTCTAATTGCAAACCGATCTCTAACCCCGTTGATATTGGTTCTAAATTAAGTGCTTCAGTGGGTGACCCAATCGTTGATGGTACTGAATATCGTAGTTTGGCGGGTGTTCTTCAGTACCTAACCTTCACTAGGCCCGATATATCTTATGCAGTACAACAGATATGTCTATTTATGCATGACCCCGAGAGCCTCATTTACAGTTCCTCAAACGTATCATGTGTTATCTCAAAGGGACTCTACATTATGGGTTGCATACTAAACCGTCTCGGTCTGCTACACTCATATCATACTCCGATGTCGACTGGGGCAGATGTCCCGACTCCCGCCGCTTAACATCTAACTTTTGCGTTTATTTGGGTGACAATATTATCTCCTGGTCCTCTAAGCGTCAAGCTAGGATATCCCGCTCCAGCGCCAAGGCTGAATATAGAGGTGTTGCCAACACTGTTGCGGAAACAAGTTGGATTCGTAATTTATTGCTTGAATTCGGTATTATCACTTGTACCGCCACTATAATATATTGTGATAATGTTTCAGCTTGCTAGTTATCTGAGAATCCCGTGCAACACCAACGCACCAAACATATAGAGATGGATATTCATTTTGTGCGTGAAAAAGTTCAGGTTGGAGTTGTTCGTGTACTATATATTCCTGGCGAATACCAATATGCATCTTTCTCGAAGGGACTTCCAAAATTTTTGTTTCAACGGTTTCAGTCCAGCTTATGCATTCGCCCGGCTACTGCTACAACTGAGGGGGACTATTAACCGATATATATGATCCCGTATATATTCGGATGTATATTTCTTGATATTTTGAATATTGCATATTAATTATGTTTCCTAGTTTATAGTTAGGGTTTGTTGTATCCACCTCATATTTATTGTATACTTTGTTATGAATGAAGATCAAGAAAAATCATTCTCCATTACGTAGCTAGCCTTTCAGTGTACTCCTGGACTTGATCACTGGCCTAAAATGAAGTCGGAATGATTTGCTAGAGAGTGATCAATTGCAAAAAAAGGTGGGTTTTTTCGACCGGCTCTCTTTATTTTCGATAAACCTTTTGGACCTTATTAACCAAAGAGATACGACTTTGCACTATAGTTAGCTCAGCACCAATAAAGAATGCCCAAGGAATTCCAAGAATTCTTGTTATACATTTGTTCCAACCCTCAATCCTCTTTTCGAGATTGGCCTAAAATGAAGTCGGAATGATTTGCTAGAGAGAGATCAATTGCAAAAAAAAAAGGTGGGTTTTTCGACCGGCTCTCTTTATTTGGAAAATGGAGAATTTTGACCCCGAAATCCGTTGACTGAAACTTGACGTCGAAGTTAATTAGGGCTTGATCGACAACACATGCATGCTGAATTAATCATCTCAACATATTCTATCTTTTTGGATAATAAAGACCAGGGCTTATTCCATGATAACTTGCACAATATATTATAGATAGTAATTAATTTAACTTAATTGAAAAAAAGTTGAATATATCGCATGAGATGTATTTGATGACTTTTTCATCGTTTTACTTTTTCCACAAAGTTCATATGTTTTTACTATAAAAACAGTACCATGTTACAACTTTGTTTTATAGATTTTTTTAGCAACCAATTCATAGAAAACAAATTTCTCCACTTCTTCCTAACTACTAAGGATGTCTCGTTTTCTTATATTCGGTCTCTTGTTCGCAACATGTTCGATTGTGTATGCTTCGGACCCAAGTCCTCTCCAGGACTTCTGTGTGGCTGATGCAAATAGCCCAGGTAAAAGATTATCACGTACTGCTAATGGTCGTACGATATGCAATATTTTATTAATTTAATTAATTATAGGCGTCCATTAGTTACATATCTGTATTTGTTTATGCAGTTCTCGTGAATGGTTTGGTTTGCAAAGATCCAAAGCTGGTGCAAGCAGATGATTTTTTCTTTAGAGGGCTTAACATAATGGGAAACACGTCAAATGATGTCGGGTCTAATGTGACCACAGTGAATGTCGTACAGTTACCAGGACTCAACACTCTTGGTATTTCCATGGTGCGTATTGACTTTGCTCCAATGGGTATTAACGCTCCACACACGCACCCCCGAGCCACTGAAATATTGACTGTCATTGAAGGCAAATTTCTAGTTGGTTTTGTCACATCCAACCCGGAAAACCGCCTCATCACTAAAGTACTCGAGGTGGGTGATGTATTCGTGTTTCCCCAAGGTCTAATTCACTTTCAACAAAACATCGGACATGGAAATGCTGTTGCTATTGCGGCTTTGAGTAGTCAAAATCCCGGTGTCATTACTATTGCAAATGCTGTGTTCGGATCAAACCCTGATATCCCTGGGGATATTCTTGCAAAGGCCTTTCAAGTTGATATCAACGTGGTTTATAAAATTCAGTCTAAGTTCTAGATGTTGATGTGATCATACTATACTATGCATCATATATAAAGAATTTGTGTTTTTCAGTTTAATAATAATAATTGTGTGTTTCTCACGTTATATCTAAAAGTGAATAAAAAGTATTATGTTTTTTTTTATATGTTTTGATCAAATATGGACTTCTTCTATAGCATATTTTACTCTTTTCAAGGATTGAGTCTTAAAACTCAAAACGTGGGGGAAGATCGTACCATTATATAATTTATATTTTAACCAACGTCAAACTTCTAGAATAAGATAAAAGACTAACAAACTACATAAAAACGCACACATTTTTTAACGGTGAACTACCGTGTTCATATAAAATCTACATCTAAACCTAATTCACAAAATTGCTCTTTTTTAAACGGGGAGTATTAGAATATGTTATTAATTAGGGTTTATTAGTATAGCCCACGGGTCTAGTTAAGTTCTAGGGTTCCTTCTGAACTATATATATTGTAACCTAATTATCAATAATATCACTCAGTGATTCAGTTATTTCAGTATTTCACATTTTTACATGGTATCACAGCTTAAACGATCCAAACCCTAGTCGTTACCACCGAGTTCAAACCCTAAATAGGGCGGTGTGCCGTCATCACCGCCGTCCTGTCCCGACATAGTTTTTCAATTTAGTTATTTGTTTTCTTTTCCTATTACTCATTCTGTTTTTAATAAAGTTTCGTCTTATTTCTAGATCTTAATCCATGTCTTGCTACCAAGTCGCAATTAAATTATTGGACGTTTGAATGCCTACGGTTATTACCGTCTTTGCTAATTTCGTTCTATACGGTGTTTCTCGATTCTCGCTTGATTGAAGAGAGGATACTAAAACAACAAAAACAAATAGTTTCACTTCCAAAAGTAAGACTGTACATGTCTTTTAGTTACTTCCATCCATCATTGCTATCCTTCTTCCTTCTATATTTTTTCTTCTCGATTCTAATTCTTATATTCTTACACATATTTATCTGCAAAATCATCATAATTCTTTCTTTCTTCTTTATTTTTACGGATCTACGGATCTAAGAGTTCGTCACTGACCACGGTCACCGGCCTTCATCATTTATTCTTTTTAGATCTATGAATCTTATCTCTCTATCTACGGATCTATGGATCCAAGAGCCCGCTGCTGACCACGGTCATCAACCTTGCATTCTTTTTTTTCTTTTTTTAGGTCTACCGGTCGAAGAGACCACCGCTTGACGACCGTCATCATCGACCTTTCTTTCTTTAGAGCTATGAATCTCACCTATCAATCTACAGATACCGAGACAAAATGAAAAAAAAACGGATGAAGTAACTAAAGCCAAGTTTTTTCCAGGGGTACAACTATTCTGAACTGCTTGCAGAATTTTGGATTTACGGATCAAGAATCAAGATTGAAGCTAGTTTTTATTAGTATCTTTATGCTTTTATTGTTTTCCAATCTTTCGCGTCTGATTTTCTCCCGCTCTGATTGCGGGGTAATATTAGAATATGTTATTAATTAAGGTTTATTAGTATAGCCCACGTGCCCAGTTAAGTTCTGGGGTTCCTTCTTAACTCTATATATTGTAACCTAATTATCAATAATATTCACTCAGTGATTCAGTTATTTCAGTATTTCACATTCTTACAGGGAGTTTAGGTTGTTAACAGGTTCGATCGGGTCAATTTCCGGTCAAATTGTAAACACTTTTAGCAGCTTAATCATGTCATGTTCAAATCGATTTGATGGGTTCAGGGACTGACACATTTAACCCATTTACATTTTTATTTCACTTTTTAAATATTATATTTTATGTCATCTATAGGTGTTTGTTGCTAAGAGAGTAAGAATGGGGATATTTTAAAAAGTATGCTAAATCTAAGAAGGATTTAAGATCATTAGATTATTTAATTAATGATTGAGATTAAATGAGATTAAATTGATAGATAAATACATATTACACAATGAAATAAAACATACGACACATTGATCTGAACATAAGACACATTGATCTGAACATAAGACACATTGACGAGTATTAACACAATGATAATAAATATTACACAATGACCTGAAACATAAGACATAATGATTTGAGTATAAGGCATAATGAGCTGAAGGTAAGAAACAATGTATCTTTTTATTATTTAAAGAAAAAGACACACTAACCAGCATAACGACACAAATGACAAGTAAAATGACACAATGATAAATACATATTACACAATGACCTGAAACATAAGATAGAATGATTTGAACATAAGACACAATGATCTGAATGTAAGACACAATGTGTCCTTCTATCATTAATTAAAAAAGACACAATAACCAACAGATGACACGAATGATGAGTATTAGACACAATGACTGTAGGATCGATGGTGTTACCGAATACCCTAAACAAGATTACTTATAAGCTTAACCAGGTGGAAACAAGTTAACCTTCACTCACTCACTCACTTAGTTTGTTGTTTAATATGACTTGAAACGATTATGTTTGAGTAAACTAGTTGATTGCAAATATGAGAGAACACAAGTAAAGAAACTCGGCACTATATTGCATTAACTCAACAACGATTACAAGTTACAAGCAAATCGGTAAATTGGTGAGTAAACTGTTGAGCTAGCTATGCTATATACAGTGCTAAGGGAAATCAAGGAGAGTCCTTGATTTCCATCAAGATCATCTAAAACCATTAAGTACATTGTAATAAATGACCTTAGAACTAAGAAATATTCTTCATTGGACGATGTTGTTTCTTAGGCAGATTGACTTGATCTTTGAAGGAGATATATTGCTTTTAGTGTTTCAGACCTGCTGCTGTTGACTTTATGTGTCAAGAAGAAAAGGACAATACAGTGCTTGTTCTGGGTGAACTCTCCTTCTGACTGGAACTCGAGTTCAACTGGAAACTCTTTTCCTTCTGGCTCATGTATTCTTCCAGTTTGATTTACTGCTTTTGCTTGATTACAAAGCTTCTGGTTCATCATTATTCACCCAGAACTCTATGTTTCTTCAGTAAGATGGCTTCCGGTTGAACTTCAGCCTGATCAACAACACTTAAGCATTCAACCAAAACTCCCAGTTGATTTTATCCTTACAATCTCCCCCTAAAATGATGCTGCCAAAACCAAGTTTTCTCATCCAAGGAATTCTTTATTGACAAAAGACATTTGTACAAAATTTCTTCATCTCCATCATCACTCTAGCTTAGTCTTCATAGTTGATGCAGTTCTTAGGTAGACACCAGTCTCACATAGTCTCTCTCAGGATCAATTGAGCAAAGCCTTTCCCAATCATTTTCATTAGGCCATTCACTACGGGTAGTAATTTTCTTGTGAGTAATGAAAGTCCAATATTCTCTATGCACATATAAAAGCTTGTCATTTTCATCATAACATAGAACTTGATCCTAGAGTGTGAACTGGTATCTTCTAGTTCAGGTTCAACCTCTGGTGCTTATTCATCAAGAACAAACTTGATTTTAAAGTAAAGAAAGTTCTCATTTGAGCTCATGTCTACCTTTGATTGAGCAAGTATGACTACATGAGTAAGCTCTTCCTTTGAAAGTTTCTCTACAGCCTCTTCTTTGGTATATAACAGGGTTTCAATCTCATTTGTGACAAATTTGTATTTCTTAATCTCCCTGTCATAAGACCAATCAACAATAAATCTTCTAGTTTCTTCAATTGTTGTAGTCTTTTCATCAGAGCCTTGATTAGACTTATCCCCCCCCTGCTTCGTCTACTTGGGAGTAATTTTCTTTTTGGAAACTGACTTTTTCCTTTTTGTAGTTCTTGGAGGAGTGACAGTAGGTTTTGTTTCTTCTTGAGTGGATGGTGGTGGTGAATTTGGAGTGGGTGGTTTACTTGTTGTGGGTTCAGGTGAGGGTTTAGGTGGTGTTAAAGGTCTTTGTTGTAGGTTGGGTAGAAGGCATTGCAAAAGGGGTAAAGTTATCAAGAGAATATTAAGGATGGATGGGTTTGGGAATTTTGGCCTTTTTGGAAGGTGAAGGTTTGACTTTGGTAGTGCTTCTGGAAGTTTTTCTAGTATTAGAAGGATGGGGTTTGGATATTGGGATTTGAGGTGAGGAGTAAAGCAAAGAATCTATGGTTTTTGGGTTCGGGGGAGCTGATACATACCTTCAAAAGCACCAACTAGTTTGGCAATCCCTTCTCTTGAGCTTCTTTCACTAACTTCTTTTTGATGTCAGAGTATCTATTTCTCAAAGTTGTGAGTGAAGAGGGATAGATACTCGTGGGATTCTTCTTTAGCTCATGAATGAAGTAGTATTTTAGTGCCCTGTGCTCTTCTTCATGTGTTAAGTTTGCACTTATCATACTCTCAGCAACCTCTTATTTCATCTTTATCTCTTTTTCAAGATCAGCATTAATTTCTTGTTACAGTAAGAGCTCACTATCCTCCTTCAGTTTTATAGCCATATAGTCATATAATTCATGTGCTTTCATGCCTATAACCTCTTTCCGAATCTTCCAACCTCTAGCAATAATGGCATCTTTCCAAGCTTTTAGCAAAAAGAAGTTATCATCATTGGCCTTCAATTTAATTTCCCTTTGATCTAGAGCCAACTTCCTATTTGCATCAGCATCTAGTTTGTCAAGCCTTTAGCCATGTGTTGCATCAAGCTTTGCCATCTTCTCTTCCAGTAGCCTATTTATTGGCTTCATCATGTTTAGAGTTACATTGTTGTCAATATAGACCTCAATGTCATCTTCAAGTTTCTTGGCAAATGCCCTGTCTTTAGCTTCTTGAGCTTTCTTTTCAACCATTTCTTTGGCATCTTCCCTAGCATCAGCTTCAAGAAGGTCTCTAATGGCCTTTTCAGTTTCCTCAAGCTTTTCTTCTACAGGATGAACTCTCCCAAGTTCCATCCCTAAGATATCACCAGCCAACTCCATTTTTGCTACAATCTGTTTTCTGTATACATCCTTCCAATGCATGTTGGCTATTCTTTCCCCTTCTGGATTCTCTCAATACTTGTCAATTCTGGGGAACAGAATATCCCTTAAGCATCCTTCAATATTCACCATTGACTCAATAACCACTTGCTTTGGAGGATATCGCTTGTTAAGCCAATCATCTTCTTCTTGATACTTGAGCATAGGCTTCTTCCCTTTACCAGAATACAAAAGACAGCCATTAGGTCCAATAGGATAGAAGCCATTTACCTTGGAGCTGCAAATGTGCATTTTGATGCTCTTTGGTAAGATTTTTCTCATGAGTTGACATGGTCTAGGCTCATACTTGGCAAGCATATCCCATACATTTCTTGTCTCTCTTTGGAAAGGTATTTACACCAATTCCCTTGAATCTTTTGCTTCAGATAAGTCAGGTCCGAATAGCTTCCAGTAACCTTCTTTTGATTCAACACCTTCTTCCTCTACAACCTTCCTCTGATCAGCAGTCCCTGGGAGCTTCAATTTGTAGTACATGAGCAGTTTGTATAACAATTGGCTTCTTCAACCAGCTCTAATTTATACATGTCTTCACTGTCCTTACATAAAATGATCTTTGAAGATTTACAGCTTCCCAGTGATCTTCCATGGAAAAAATATTCCTAAATGGCTCAACTGAAACTTCTGCCAAGTCAAGTACACTTCCTTTTACAATGGCAAGACTTTCTGGCTGATCTATAGAAGAAATAACATCCGGTTGAACATACAATTCTTCTGGCTGAACTTGTTGGGCTTCCGACTGAACACAAGAATATGCTTCCGGTTGGTCTTCTAGTAGAACTTCCGGTTGATCTTCCTTTAGCATCAGTAAAGCATTAGAAATCTCTTCTTCCGTTTCAACTTTAATCGGATCATCTTCTTCATTTAAATTAAGATCAAGAGCAGCCAATAAATTTGCAAATTGGCTATCTGCTCTATCACTTGCCTATACAAATTCATCTACAACAGCTTTGACTTCTTCCACCTTTTCATCTTTATGAATAACCTCTTCTTCAGCAGGCTTCTTCTGGATATCAATTACCTCCTTAAATGTATAAGCATCACCAGCCACATCATCTGAATCATTTTGAACTTCAAAAAATAATGAACTTCACAGTATCAGAATCTACCACCTTCTTTCCCAAATCACTCAGACTTTAAAACCTTTTCTTCTTCTTCAACCCTCTTCTGCTAAACCACTTCAAAAGTGACATTATCTTCGTCAATTAACTCATCTTCTTGCTTTATAAGCTCTCCCCTGTGTACCCGTTCCATTTCAGCAGGTACTATCTCTTCAGCCATCAGATTCACCACCCTATCAATGTTTAAGGGTAGGCAACATGCTAGGAGAAAAGATGAAGTAAGCATTTCTTTCATTGACTTCATTGGGTGCAGCTTCAAGATCTCAGCAGGAGACCACTTCATCCCATGCCTGTTTCACAATGAAAGGCTCCACCTCTGCTAACTTGAAGTTCCTAAATCTCGCATGCTCAGGTAGGCTTGAATCTTCTTTAATACACTATGGAGTTGATGATGATTCTTCTTGAATAGGTGCTGAGATATACTTCTCCCCCTTTTTGGCAGCATCAGCTTTAAACGTGCCAAGTTCTTGTGGAGGATTCAAAGAACTATCTGTCTTCTTAGTTTTAGCAAAAATAGCAGGTTGTTGATAATGAAGAACTTGAAAGAACTCTCCCTGTGATTTCACAGTTTGAGTCAAGTTTAAGATCTGAGACTGCATCTCCTTGTACAATGTCGTCAATTCACTTAGTGAAAAACTATCCTCAACTAGTAATGAGCCAGTATCCTTAGACAAAAGTGGACTATCAAGCCTAGCTTGATCAATTCCACTACCCTTGGCTTCTTAATTGGCACCTGGGATGCCTTTCATCAATAGATTTCTCCTTTGGTTCTAATGAAGGTTCCTTAGGATCAGCCAATGAGAAAGGTTCCATGGAATTGGTTTTAGTTATGTTACCACTTTCTGTTTGTTCCGGTATGAAATTAAACATAGTGGCAACCTTGTCCACATGAACCTCTTCAAAACTCCTGAGATTCACCTCCTTAAATGAGTGGGGGATAGGTGATGAGGAACCAAGATCCCTTTGACTTGTAGTCAATAATGTGGTGTATGACATGAAAGCATCACTTGGATCAAGGAATTCAAAACCTTCATTCATAGGTTCAAACTAGTTTAGGTTTATGGAGGTAGTACCTAGGGATGAGGGTTGTGCATCCTTTTCTAATGACTCCCCCTCAGCTAAGGGTTTGTCTTCAGTGTGGTGACCCTTTTTGGCTTTCTTTTGTTTAGGCTTTTTGTCTTTAACATGGCCTGAAGCGACATTCAAAGATAAACCAAGCATCAATTAACAATTACTAATCTGATTTGTAACACACATATGCATCCAATTACATTAATTAATGGAACTTATAAGAGTGTCAAAATATCAATCAAGTTATCATAAATCCGAATAAAGTTGAAAGTGTCAATTGATCATCACAATGGTCTAGGTAAAAATCTAGCCTACTACCATAGTAAATGCCAATTCACAAACAAAGTCAAGAACTTTAACATTAAACATGGTCTTAGCTAAGAAAATACAAGAAATCGAATGGAAGGAATACACCGGATGATGAATTTGTAGACGAATGATTGATTTCGTTCGCATCCCCTTTGATTCTAGCCTCTCTTGGTCTTCAAAATCGCATCTCAGAACTCCCCAGGTCGGCAACAAGTCAAAAGTGTCTGAACATAACCCTAAGAATCGAATTTATACCCAAAAACTTAAGGTTGTGGGTTTTGGTGTTCCATGTGTATCGCATAGCTGGCATGACTCCCCACCCCCCCCCCCACCCCCACCCCCACCCCAAGTGATACGATTGGGGGCACAAAATGACAAATTAGTCGGGATTTGACCCCGACACCGTCTTTGACTTTTTACAGGTTAAGCGTATCGCGCAAAGAAGGGAGAGGGCCAGGCGATACGCCTGACCTGTCTTTTCCAACATTTCTTTTCTCTTTCACTTTCCAACTTCACCAACTTTTGTGTAGCCTCAGGATTTGAACCATAACCTACAAAAACACCCTAAAAACATAAATAAGACTCCATATTGAAAAGTAAATGAAACATACAAAAATGTCTCAAATTAGACTAAAAAACGACTCAATTACTATACAAAATACACGGAAAAACCGAATGTGTTTGCAACACATCAACAGGTACATTGTCAACTTAACGGTCAACTAGGTGTTGCCTCCTAGCCGGAGCGACAATGCTTAACAGTCGGCATTGGACAACTACGTGACATCTTCCTATTGGTCAAGATCAGACCCATCTGTCTTTCAAGAATTTTTATATCTGGCTCAATCTAGCCGGCTCGGACCCTACGTGACTACACTTTATTGGCTTCTAGATGACACCGTGTTTTTGATCGCCAAATGTAAAATGATATGTTGTTCGAAAGTTTAGTAGTTAAGATGTGTATTTTTGTAAATTTCCATTTGAACGAATTAACATATATATTTTCATCCAAGTTATAGTACTGTTTTTACACAAGGTCATGTATATATAATTTGTGTTATTAAAGTTTGCTTTTTTTTTTTTGTTAGACAATAGAACTATCCAACTGTTCCATGCTGCTATATAACACCGTAAAAAATGGCATTTGAAAGCATATGATAAATAATATGTGCCTTGATATTTAAAAAAATAACACATATCGCTATTATATAAAATAATGCGTGCATCAGTATTCTAATTTTTACGTCCATTAGAAACAAGAAAGGCTTGATCATATGTAGAAGGTATAGGTTGAGTTTCCATTTTGTAGTCATGATTACTATGTTTTCTTTTAATATTTTCGAATGACAGGCTGAACACAAGAAAGACGTGTTAGGAATTCATATTTTGTTTGTATTCAACATTCCATGTTGAGATTTTCGGCTTGACTAAAATCAGTATGGAAGAAAGACCAAGACTTTATTTAAGAATGTTTGGACACACATAAGAAGAAAACTCAACATTCAACAAAAAGAAAACTCAATTGCTAGCTAGGGAGCTAGTTAACATTCTCATAGCTAGCCAACTAGCTAGACATACATATATTGTGAACTCATAGAGAATAACTTCAACTCGTGGTTAGCCATCTGGCTAGACAAATCCGAGAGAACTGAAGTTTATAAAAATATAATTGAATTGTGTTAAGTAGTATGTCAAAGGAAACTTTAGCACTTTGGAAGATCGGCCGGTGGAGGTAAAAGCTTTTGGTTAGGAAGTTTTCCGTCTAGGACCAACCAAGCCATCTTCAATCCCCAACTTGTATGAACTTCCAAATGGCAATGCATGAACCACACACCTACTCAACACGTAAAAAAAAAACAAGCAGAGAATTACAAAATATATAATTGGATTGTAGTTAGATCAAGAAACACATTAGAAAGAAACTAACCTGGGTTATCCGCAAGAAATCGTATAGCAACCCACCCACCGGAAGGTACACGAACTGTGTTTCTTTCAATAGGATCCACGAGATTAAAGTTTTTTGGGTCATTTTTAGGATCGTAGTTTCCAAACCCTTGACCAACAACAAAGAAGTTAAAGCCATGGAGATGGAGAGGGTGGCTTTCAATGCCAAGAATGCTGGTATCTTGCATGACTAGCTCAACACTAGTATTAAACGGAAGAACCATAAGTTTTGTACCATTGCTCACAAAGGTATTATTGGGAGGAGTCCCGGTATAGTTAAACCAATGTAACGGGTTGGATGGAAAATAAGGACTATAAACACCCTTTGATTGACCAGAATAATGGGACTCGAGAAGGGCAACCTTTGGCTGTACAAATGAGACATTGTTAATAGAGGCTGCAAACCTAGTTCCGTTTGGACCTTGGCAAGTTTTGTTTTTTTCGCAAGGACTCGTACCAAGTCCCACAGTGAAAAAAAGATGCTGGTCAATCTTCTGTGGAACATTAGCGGGAAAGTGAACACTTGCCAAGCTTCGAAGTCTATTGGAAAATTGTGTCACGAATGAAGTGTCATTTAAAGATGGTAGTGTTGGTTTAAAGAGTGGAAGATTTTTGTTTGACTCGTATTCAAGAATACCAGCAACTGTGGAGTTGTCAAAGGTTCCTTGTCCGGTTACATAAGGTCTCGCAGACATAAGAAAGTTGGCTCCAGGAGGTTTTGATATTGTCTTGAGGAGCACATTGGTTGTTTGTCCAGGAGCTAGTATAAGTGTTTGAGTGTTGAAAGGCTTTACATAAATGGCATCAGCTTCAACAACTATGAGGGTGTGGTTTGCTATGCTAAAAAGGAGTTCATCATTTAGTGCTGCATTTATGAGTCGAAGTAAGTATGTCTTCCCGGGCTTAACCTTCAGTTTGAACGTATCTGCCATTTGAATTTGTGAAACATTAACTAATTCAGAATTCATTATTCTATCACCATGCATATATATAAACGAAATACACGTGTAATTAACAAATACGTACCTTTAGCAGAACATTCATTATACAAAGGACCCGGAAGCCCATTGAAGGTATAGGCATCAGAAACATTTGGACCCCCACCAGTCTGTGTTGCTTGGGCAATTATGGCTTCAGGATCAGTATTAAACCACTCTCCGAAGATGATGGGAACCTCTTTATGGGGCTTCGTAAAAGGGTATGGGACGTTGAGCTTTGGGAGAATTATAAGAGGGCCATAAACACTTGCGCGCAACCATGAAATATGTGCATGCCAAAACAATGTTCCTCTTTGTCCAATGACAGTATAGTTGTACACGTAGCTTTGTCCGGTTTGTATGGGGCATTGTGTTACGTAAGCTGGCCCATCGGCCCATCCACTCCGTAGCTGACGGATACCATGCCTGTTGTTTAGCATGCATGCATCATAAAACTGTTAATTAGAAGTAGATTATATATATGCATGTTTTTATTTTGTCTTTGATTAGAAACAACATGTATATTACGTTAATTAGAAGAAGATTATATATATACACATACCAATGGATTGTAATATTGTTGGAGACATGGTTGGTAACTTTGATAAGCAAGCGGTCGCCCTCCCTAGCTACAATACGTGGACCTGGAAACTTGCCATTAACCGTAACCACGCTCCTAGTGTGGCATAGTCGTGTCACATTTTGTAGCTGGATCTGCATATACGTAGAAATATAGTTAATTCATGCTATAAGAATACTTAACTAACTAACTTAACTAACGAATAATCAGATATGGAGGCAAGGCATACATTGAAGTCGTAGTTTCTGGTAGCGCCGGCAACAGAGTGGACCGAAACAAGTAAAGTTATGGCAACTGCTACAAGGAAAATTAGTATTCTCACAAAACCTCCCATCTCTCTCTTTCTCGTTCAAGGTCGATGCTAGCTTAACTGAAGGCTTATGTTTTTGCATATATATGAACTAAGCAATTAGGTTGAATATATATAGGACTGATCGAGGCAATTTAAGGCGATATATTAATTAACACAAAGTTTCCGGCCAATGGAACGGAGCATCTGCTAGCAGTTGTTTGACTGCAACTTTAGAGTGTTATGAAAGACATCATTTCCATTCAAATCTTTCCTTTGTCGTAAGGAATAGCCAGGTCCTAATTAATCTCTAATACCATAAAAATATTAATATTTTTTGGGGTTTCTTAGAGACACCCCTCCCCTTTTTTTCAATACACCAGCCTTATACGTGAAGGATAGGGTTGTCCTTCACCTATAGGAGGGGTGCCAAAATAAAATAGCTTGCATTTCTCCCTCCCCTTCACGTATAGAGGAGGTGTAAGAATTAAGATGTGAAGAATAAACCTATCATTCACGTATAACTGTCAGAGCATGATAGTACAACGTCAGGGAATGTCGGGGGGATGTCTAAGAACCCTCACGTAGAGCTCTATACGTGAAGGTTAGTTTTAAATTTTTTAGTATTGTTCTATAAACTAGATAATTAACAAAATACAAGAAACATACAAAAAGTGGTAACCGAAGCATACAAAAATTAAAAGTAGACCCACACGCATCTTTTTTGAATTTATTACTTCTTTTAATTAGGATTACCACTAAGCTATCCTAAATTTTTTTAACTGTAGTGACTTATCTTATTAAATATAAACTTTACATTCGTAAAAATTTATATATAGTTTGCAATGGTAACCATAAAAAAATTTATATATAATTTGCAAGAAACAAAACCCAAAAAAGAGACAAAGTTAACTATAAAAAAATGTCAATTTTATATATACCCTTATAAATTTAAAAAAATATCCCTATAAGAGTATACTTAAAATACCAAAGGAGGTATTCATATTCAAGCAAGTTTAAGTGATACCGTTGTGACTGTTACAAATGTACGAGGGAGACTGGTATATACCCATTCAAAATTTAAAATAGCATACATGCCTTTCAAAACTAGTCAATATATCATATTTCTCCATGTCATTAAAAAAAATAATCTTTGAAATAACTACTTTACCCGTATTTGTTGTACAACTTTAAGAATTCATATTTATCAAATAAAAAGTTTTAATAAATGACCATTTAATCGTTTCGCAAAAAAGTTAGCCCTATATATGACCCCTTTTTACCCCACACGTCACCTTAAGGCCTATACGTGACCCCTTTTTTCCTCCATAATTGACCTCTGCAATTTACACGGCAGCTCAACACCATAGTTTCATTCACCTATATCTTACGGATGGGTCTCCACGTTAAGTATAAATATCTTTTTTATAACCTAAAATTATTTAAAAGATTAACTCAACAATAAAAATACTAATTACTAATAATACTAATAGAAACAATAATAATAATCCAATAATCATAATAATAATAATAATAATAATAATAATAATAATAATAATAATAATAATAATAATAATAATAATAACAAATAATAATAGTAATAAAATAATAATAGTAATAGTAATAATAATAAATAAATAATAATCTCCAAACTAGTTATTAAATTTCATACATGTAATAGTTTTTTTAGATTTTAATATTTTACGTTTGATTACAATGTTCATCGTATATTTCGACCACTCTAATAATAATAATAACTGTAATAACATTAATATTACTACAATAATCATAGTAATAATATACGTTTGTGTACATGAACGTAATACGTACAACATTACCAACAGTATTGTTCCATAGACTCGTATCCATATGACTATATGTATGTATGTATGTATGTATGTATGTATGTATGTATGTATGTATGAGTATGTGTATGTATGTATGCGTGTATCTTCTAATAATATTAATAGACAATCGTATCGTCTATATATGCTTGATAATAATAGCAACGTATCTATATCGTATGATTATGTCGATGTATGTAGGCACGTTACGATATACTTACACGTGTAAATACAAATATAAAGCTGGAGTATAGGCCTAAATGAGAGCTAAACATCTTAAATGGGAGCTGTACACGTCACCATGTTCATCGTATATTTCGACCGTTCTAATAATAATAATAACTGTAATAACATTAATATTACTACAATAATCATAGTAATAATATACGTTTGTGTACATGCACGTAATACGTAGAACATTACCAACAATATTGTTCTATAGACTCGTATCCATGTGACTATATATATGTATGTATGAATAGACTTGTATTAATGTGACTATACGTATGTATATATGAAAGCACTAGGGGGGTACCCGCGCGTTGCGGCGGCGACGGATTATAGGGCGTTATACGTCATTTGTTCGCTTGTTATGGCGGCACGACAATTTACATCGAATTGAAACTCAAACAAAAAGCAATCGATCACAAACGTAGGTTTAAGATAGAAGTCATAAACATAGTTCTAAGATGGAAAGTCATAAACATAGTTCTAACAAGGGAACAAACAAACAACATTCAAATTCAAACTCAAAACGACTTCAACTGAGTGTAAGGAGGTCAATTTGTCTCATAGAGCTTACATATCTCGATGACCTCATCACCGTACATTGCCCACCACTCTTCATCAGAAATGGGTGGAGGCGTCTCTTCATTTTCTTGCATGTTGTCCTCTACCGGAGGATCGTCCGCCACTTGCAAGTTCTCCTCTATCGGAGGAGCTTCTATCACTGTAAAATAATGTTAAGTCTATTACAATTGTTATAGATAGGTATAGCGCACTACAAATTTACATATTAAATTGATACCTGGAACATCTTGTGTATTATGGTCATCATGATCCATCTTTAGGAACTTTTTAGTTAATGTAGAAAAAACAATTGTGTTAGTATTTTGTAATGAATAAATATTAACTTAAGACGCATAATAATTTTTTAACTTACATATGTAGCTCATCTAATGTTTTGATATCATAATTAGTAAATTAAACTTGTCTTTTTATAAATTAATGACATTCAATGATAAACCCGCTTATTGCAGCTCGTTCGTGTAGGATTGACTTTCTAAAGAGTGAAACAAATATCATAATTAGTAAATTAACCTTGTCTTTTTATAAATTAATGACGTGAAATGGATCAGTTTGTAATGTCAAATGTCTTAGTTGAATGTGTGAAACTAAACTGTCTAATATAAAAGACATAAACCACAATATAGAAGACATATAATATATAATGTAATAAGTTACAAAGTGTGGCCGTTGAAGTAATAACAACAACTACAAGCATGCGACAAAAATAACAACATTTGAGGTGTGGTCATTGAAGTAATAACAATCATTTGGGACATTCAACATAAAAAAACAATTGCGTTCACTCGTCACGTAACACTTCCCGATAGACCACATTGGAGGTGTATACCCCGTCTCGCTTAAAGTCTTTGGCCAAGTGAACTAATAACTTTGTATTTTCGCGCGATATCCCTCTTGACAATGCCACGTATTTTTGTTTATTTAACATTAATGGGCTGATCTTGTATGTCTTACCTTCAAACCAAGAGAACCAAAAATCTATCTAAACATCATACATACAGGGGTTCATAGCCTTTAAAACTAAGTTAGAGAGTTAGGCAAATCAGTGTTTCTTTGCTCCTCAAAACATTTTTTGACATAGCATGACAACTCCATTAGTTATTCACCTATGGACTGTTCCCATATATGCAATACACATGCAGTGGTGGGCTCGTTAAAGCAGAGCTCATATCATATAGTTGAAATCTGTTCAATATAATTTGAGAACTTTTATTTAAAACAAATAGATAAATTAAAGATGTATAGTATAAAGTACATAGAGTAGTTGGTAAATATAAATGTTCGAAACACAAGCTAGATTGCAACCCATTGCATAGCAAGCTGACAGTGATCCCACATTAATCTGTCTAACATTCACAAAGACACAATGACCATACAAACAAGCAAAGAAAAATACATGTTTTAAAACCCAACCTATACCTCTAAGAAACCAGTCTTCACAACTGGTCTTAAGAGCTGAAATGAAAAAATAGAACACTCTAGTCCATGTTGATGGCCATCAGGACACTGTTGGCAAAAATCAAACTTATCATGGGTCTTCAGTTTCTTTTTTATAGCGGTGATCTTCAGGTTAACTTTAGATTAACTTTAGAAAATCCTTTTGGTTCTAAGATAAACCTTATCGGTGATCTACAGGTTAACTACATGTTCAGTAAACGGGTCATTCTGACCCGTTTAGTAAAGCAAGTTTATATGCAAGTTTGTATAGCTCCCTCATGATTTCAGTTTGTTCTTCTATATCTCGGAAGGTGTTAGACTATTTAAATGAATTAAGATGGTGTTTCGCTAAGCCTAAATTGGTTTTTGGTTTTTGTCCTCATTTCTGTTAAAACTATCAAAACAGGTTCACATTCTCAATTTGAAAACATAACTGAGGACATTCACATTTCACAACTTAAACATAACTAAGCATAGCATTTAGAAACTAACTTAAACATAAATCTGAGCTACGCAAAAAAGATTCAAACTCTCAAGATTTGCCTAACCTTAGCCAAGATGAACTTCAAATGTGATTCTGAGATGAACTTGCAACTTAGGATGAACTTCAATTGCTATCTAAAACACAGTTTATCATCATCAAATAAACAAAAAGGTCACAATTAGATTTATCACATGAACACATATGTCATATAAGAAGGATTAACATGAACCAATAATAAAACCTTGCAAGCAATCACACGAACACATATAAAGTTATTTGATTGTACTAATAAGTTAATATTCTGAAGGTCTTACCCTTAACACATTCCCATATGTCATATAAAAAGGATTAACATGAACCAACAATAAAACCTTGCAAGCATAAAAATTTGAGCAAAATGAACAAATTTACTCACTGTAATTAGACACACTTATTCAAGTTTCCATACCAAACCATTCCAAGCATCAACACAATCGTAGGTTTTCATGAAACACAATTTTTGGTTATTCTAAACCTCTAAATTCTTGCATACCTCAACCATGTTCATACAATGTAATTTTAAGTATTCATAACAATACCTAATGCTCTTTTACAGCAGATTATACCCTGTATTATAAGCATTCTTAGCCCCAATTAAAGTCATGAATCATCTTAACACAATTTAGTACATGCACATAACCATCAATCATCAAAGAGGCAAAAGTTCTAGATTCCAAACTCTCCATAATTCAGGCATACATTACCAAGTTCATAGATTTGCATAATTATACCTTGGGTGACTCTATAACAACAAAATATAACTCAAATCGACCCGTTAACAATAAAACAAAATCAAATCGACCCGTTTTAATCTGAAGTCCAAGTTCTAACTTATGGTCATGTATATGGAGGTCTGAACATAATATAAACAACACCCAAAAACAGATTTGCAGGCACAACAGTTTATAGCCAGTTATTCCTCATGATGCCTGTTCTAAAACCCCATCCTAACACAATTACTGATTACTTAACGCCTTGTATGTTCTTAAACCAAAAATATTTCCAAATAGTATTAAATTCTAAGCATCACTGCAACCACATGTATCCAGTCTTAGCATTCATCTCCAATAAAATCTACCATGATGCAGATGCTTGTCCTAAAACCTCATCCAGTCTTACATGTACTTAACCCATAAATTCTCCAACAAACAAGTTCTAGCCTATGAATCATGAACTTTAAATCAAAATGTGGGAGTTCAAAGTTCACAAAATCAATTAATATCCTATTAAAATAGCTCAGACAAGAAAAGTTCTTTTAAATGGAAAGCGGAGTTAAAACTTAGTACAGTGAATGATAGACATTATGAACATGAGATTATAACAAATTAGCTTAGATTATTTTTTAGGTTTTAATCTTCACAAAACTGTTAAGATTTGTTATAAAAGAAACCTGATACATATTGGATGCCATGTAATTTAGGTTCTAAGATTAGTATGCAAGTTAAATACAGATTCTTCAAACAAGTATATATAACTAAAACACAGATTCTCAACATGATTGTAATTGAATGTAAAAACTAAGTAAATTTCCTAACCTTTGTGTGTGTTCTTGATGCCAAATGTAAGTAATAACGCAAATCAGCTCCTCCCTTTCGACTAAATCAGATTAAAACCAACATTAATATAAACCAATGATAAAAAAATCAATTCAAAAATAGAAAAATTAAAATCAAGAAGTACCAGAGAAGAGAAGCAAAGCCGATGCAATTCGATGTGCAAATGAGATTCACGTTGCAGCGACTTTATAGACATCACCTAGGGCTCCATCCAAGTCAAATTCGGAGATGAATCCGTGTGAAAAAACTGCTTGAACCGTCGATTAATGCTCCAAACGAAATCCCACCGTACAATGTGTGTTTCTTCACCATGGAAAGAAGCCATGCCATGAAAAGATTGCTGTGAAAAAGCGAAGGTGGAAAGGGGAAACAGAGGTTGCCGGAAATGGTAGAGAGAGAGCGTGGTTGTGTTTATGAGCGTGGTTGTCGGAACGAATGAGCGTGGTTGTGGTTAGAAAGGAACTGATTTCAACCGATTTTGGTTTGTTTGGAACTAACTATGCTATAGACTCTTGTACATGCTGCAATACATATTGTACCTCTTAATTTTTGCTTGTACATTGTGCTTAAATAATTGTACATCTTAATTTTTCAACCATTTGACATAATATGCATTATAAGGTAGTAGAGATACTAAGTTTACTTGTATGAGTCTTGTGTTTTTATATGTGTGTGGTTTATTTGTATCGATATCGTATGAGTATGTGTATGTATGTATGCGTGTATCTTTTAATAATAATAATAATAGACAATCGTATCGTCTATATAGGTGTTTTAAGTGTTGTGTAAGAGTTTTAAGTATTGTTTAAGTGTGTTTGCAATTTTGTATCAATAAAAATGTTTGTATTAATAAAAAATTTCTTATACATAAAGGTAAACTTAAGGAAATCAGTTTAGAGAAAAGACGTTCTTATTTTTATAAGAAACTATAGTTTGCCACTGGCTAGGTTCTTTGCATTTAGAAGCGACTTTTAACAACAATTGAAACATTTTATAAGTATATATAGATGATTTTATTTTAAGGAACCATCTTCCTGAATATCCCTAAAAAAACATTTTTAATAAAATAATTAAGTCAGTTCATAGAAAAAGATTACTGAATAAAAAACTAACACATAATTATAAGTTAATTTGAATATTACTATTTTTCTTTTAGTTTAATTACATATTTAAACCAGAACCAACTATATTAGAATATATTATTATTAGGATTTTTTAGTACATGTTTATTAATTATTAAGATTTATTAGAATATGTTTGACGTTAAAATATCAAGTGATTTATAAAAAAAAAATATTAGTTAAACCTAACCTTCACGTATAGCTCTATACGTGAAGGATAAGAAAACAGTCATCTGGGGTGAAGGAATGCTCTAAACTTGAGCATTTGCTGTTTTGAGGGTTGAAGGAGGGCTCTAAACGTGAGCATTTACGTGAAGGATAAAAAACTTCCGACAAACTCTGTCAGTTGACTGGACTTGCTGTTTTGAGGGGTGAAGAAGAGAACTAAACATGTGCATTTATTTTTACACCCCCACTAATCCACTATACGTGAAGGATAGCTCTATCCTTCACGTTTTAAGATAGTGTATTACAAAAAAAAGAGGTATCTCTATAAGAACCCTATTTTTTTCCCCCTTATTTATGTCAGATCCACATGTATAATTAAAACAAATTAACCAAGAAACAACTATAATATATTATGAACTGAATATTGAAAAACTGTGAATTCTAATGATCGATATTCACTTATGTGTTGTACATCACGTACCAACATTTTCAATTAATTATTTCTCAAGAAATATATTATATATATTATAATCAACAAAGATCGATATTATATCAATTCCAGGACAACGTTGTTGTTGCACCAACTATATATGTCCGTGCAAATCTATCTATATCTATATCTATATCTATCTATATATATAATAAAAGAAAAGTTTTTGGCACCACAATTTGCCATGTGGCACCACCACATTCATCCTCAACAATTTTTCCCATCAATAAACATTAACAAGCGGATCTTCTAATTTTGGATATATATATCCACTATTTATTTATTGTAGCGGATCTTCTAAATTTGGATATATATCTACTATTTATTTATTATCTTCTAAATTATTTAATAACCAATAATTTAATTTTTTAATTTAATATATAATATAGTTTATTAAGTTACATCTATTTATATCTATCTATACTCTATACTATATAATAAACAAAAAGTTTAGTCATAGTTTAAGGGTAAGGTTCCCTTGAAAACCCCCTTTATCCTAAAAACCTAAAAACCACTTTTATTAAAATATTTTCTCCATCCCCGCTACACAAATCCAAAGCATTAACGCCGGCGACAGTACACCAGACCCCTTCCTTCGAGTGTTGCCGGCGACATTGCAACCGTTCCCAGCTCCGGCGAACCCGGCGACCACCCTCCGACAACTCTACAGCAGCAACCATCCGACCTCGGGCGATTTCCGGCGATGGCGAACCCCGGCGCCACAGCGGCGGCTCAAACACACCCAATTCTATGAGATCGAGTATGATTTCTGAGTTATACGCAATCATGTTTGTATGTTTGTTTCTGAATTCTCCTTAATCTCTTGTAGAAGCGCAACCATAATTTGGTTTATGGAATTTGGGAATTAAAAAAAAATAGGGTTCTTTATGGAATAACGCAACTGTGATGTTTGGTGATATCTTCTTTGATTCCTATTTAATGTCGCAACCACAAGACAGATTTCTTCTATTTCCTATTTGATGGTTTCTTTTTGATGTGGTTATGTAATTGAAAGTTTAAAAATGTTTTTAAGTTTTAGTTTTTAAGTCTATTTTAACTTTTGAGCATAGTTCTTTTCTTCTGTATAATAATGATTAAAGGGGTGGATTAATAGAATTTGAAGCAATTAATGCTATTAATTTTAAGTTGTGATTTTATTCCACTATAATCTAACGTGGTTTTGTGATGGTTCTGGAAATATGAAGGTGTTTGATTTAAGTTAATGAAGGCGATGTTGTTTCAAGCAAAGCAGTTGGAATTGAAAGTGTTCCTTTCGGCGGCAGCAAACCACATCAGATTCGCTCCGATTTGCTCCATTACCCACCGGTGGTTTGTTCCGATTTGGTCCGAAAGGTTAGCGATTTTGTTTAAGTTTTTTTTATTTTGGTAGGGTGATTGGTCCAAATGGTTAGCGATTTGGTTCAAAAGGTTAGCGATTTTGATTTGTTTTAGTTTATGTACAATTTTGCTCCGGTGATTTTGATAGGGTATTAGGCTTCCCATTTGCTCTAGGTTTGTTCAGTTTTGATTTTAATAGATAACAAGAACATTACTTGTTTGAACCATTCATCTAAATGAGTCAAATGTGTTGATGAATTGGTTAGTTGTAAATGGGTTTCAATCAAGTTGTAAACTTGTTATAATCTGGTTGCAGTAAACCTGGCGTAAATGGGTTGGATTAAGGTTATAATATGTTGAGGACAACCTTGACATTAATCATATAGATGTAGCTTAGCTTTGTCTTAGTAAACTAAATGGTGGTAAACGTGTAAATGGGTTATAGTTTGATATTTATGTGTTATATTTTTTTTACTGTCTTGAAATAACGAAATGGAAGATGGGTATTGGAGTTCAATGTCAAGAAACAGAGATATTTTTATTTGTTATATTTTTTACTGTCTTGTATTATGCACTTGCACTGAACAAGATGGTAGGTTAGAATAGAATGGAAAAAAAAAGTATGATGTTAAGATGGTCATGTTTTGTAATTTGTTATGTATAACCTCATAGGCGTGTCTTTATCTGTCAAAAAAGCTTTTGAATGACAGTGTTTTAGTTCATTTTAGATGTGGATTTTTTTTTCATTTACTTATTTATCTATGAACTTGGTGTAAAGCAGGTACGTACGTACGGAGAACAAATTGAAAAAACTCGAGTAATCAGTTGTTGGCCTGCTCTATTAGATAATTGTATATCACAAGGTAGTTTTTGTTGTTACATACAAGCATTAAACATACAAAGTTATGCTGTATATAGTCATGTTGCATATATGCAACATACAGTTATGTTGAGTATATGCAACATACAGTTATGTTGAGTATATGCAACATCTGTCATGTTGAATATATGCATCATACAATCTTGTTGCATAGAGGCAGCATACAGTCATATTGAATATAAATAACATATAGTCATGTTGAGTATATGCAACATACTGTCATGTTGCATATATGCAGCATACAATCATGTTGCATATATGCAGCATATAGTCATGTTGAATATAAACAACATATAGTTACGTTTCATATAAACAACATACAATCAGGTTGCATATATGCAACACAACCATGTTGCTTATACACAACACACTATATGTTGCATATATGCAACACAACACAGTCATGATGCATATATGCAGCACAATCATGTTGCGCATATGCAAGTATATACATATTTATTTTAAAGTTGTAAACAATATTATTTTAATTTAATGTTGATGTGAAAATTTCAGGACGAAAAAGCATAAGCTATATACCAAATCGTTTCACTTCTAGAATTTCATCTCAAAGACAAAAGTGGATGGAAACTCAATTAAATTTTGGTTGTACATATGGATTGACAACTTTACTGTCGTGAATAGGTTCCCAGATTGATTGTGAGATTAATAAAGAAGTTAAAGTGATGGAAATGATCCCAAGTCAAAGCCAAAGAAACATAGTAATTGAAGTCGGAGAGGCGGTTCATTGCTTAAGCCTACAATGGATTCATTAGCTTAACGTGTGAACCTGCTACATTGAATTTGATCATAGTCTGTTGTAATTTTTGTATTTGTGAATGTGGTGTGAAATACCTACCCTTGTACTTTGTTTTGGGATTTTGCATATTGCTTGTCTCGTTCAGTTAAAATGCATCATGCTATGTAAATTGGAATTGCATAAACGAAGAATGTAGGGATGTTGCATATACAGCATGTATTCATAGTTTCATACTGCATAAACATAATATAATTGAAAAAATATATATGTCGACACATAAACCTAATAGATATTATATTGCATACACACAACTCTAAATCCATAAAGTATAACATTGGCAACATGTAATATTTGTAAAAACCACTACCTTTAATAGCAAGAATGAATATAATTACGTTGTATATACGCAACACACTTGTGTTGCATATATGCAACACAGGTGGGTGGGTGGGCGGGATGCGGGTTAGAGGTTATATATATGCAATATAATTATGTTGCATATATGCAACATGGGGGAGGGGTGGGCTGGGATGCGGGTTAGGGGTTATATACATGCAAAATAATTATGTTGCATATATGCAACATGGGGGGTGGGGGTGGGGGGGGGGGGGGGGCTGAAGAGGAGGGGGTGTTGTAAATATATGAATAATGAGAGGGGGGGTATTGATAATATTAAAAATTAAATATTAAATTACTTTATTAACCTTCATTTAAGTGGTTTTTAGGTTTTTAGGCTAAGGAGGGGTTTTCACATGATCTTTACCCCATAGTTTAATTAATAAAAAAAGAAACTTAACATCACCTCAAAATTTTGAATTAACCCGTGTAACACACGGGGATAAAAACTAGTATTGAATAATTAAATTGATCTAGAACTTGTTGTGAAAAAGCCCACTCAACTGCAAAACATATCTTTATCAGCAAAATACCTATATATACGGCTATACCATTCTCATACCATTAACAATTAAGTTTTCTTTGTGCATCCTTTACATTACAATGTTTTAAATTAACAACGCTGTAGACATATTAATTGTCATTTATTTTTACAGTCCACGCGTGTGTTCGGACTTTGATAACGGAAGCGTAGTAACAATCTCGGATGAATCTGAGCAAGCAGCCAAAACCGGTGATCCTTAGAGTTTCTTGGAAATCCTCCAAAGAAACTTTAAACTTTTATTCAAAATCAACCAACCAAAAAATGATTGCAAAGAAGTATTTTAATAGACAAAATATTAAAAGGAGACATAATTAAACTAACTAGAAAACTTATTAAATAATAATAAACTACTAAAATAAAGATATAGTCAGAAATAAGAAACCAATTGGAATGAGTCTCAAATCCCCCAAAGAGTGACGGGTCACGCGACCGGCTGGTCGGGTCGGCACCAGATACAGACCATCATCCGGATCCGTATTATCCTCCCATTCTTTGGAAAACTCGTCATCGAGTTTTAACATTGAATCAATACCACCAGGATCAAACGGAACATCCCGACATCTTCCTCTGAACACTTTCATGACAAAGACCCATTACTAGAAAACTGGGGTTTTTCCTACACAGATTTTGGTCAGAAATGTGTAGGAAAAACATTGTTCCTTCAATTTTCCGACCAAACCTGTAATGGTCAGATAAACCCTCGTGGGAAAATATTTCCTTTCATTTTCCGAGAAAAGAAACTTATTTTTACGTTTATTTATTGTTATTTTATTTTACATGTTTTCTGACTAGTTTCGGAGGAAATGATATTTTCGTCTATTTTCCGAGGAAATAAATTTATTTTTATGATTAATCATGCTATTTTATTTTTACATATTGTTCGACTATTTCTCGAGAAAAAAAGTAAATTTTTGTGACAGTTTTTCGACGAAAAGAAATTTAACTTTTGTGTGCATTTTCTATGGAACATAATTTAAATATTAAGAATCGAATTAAAAATAAAATTTTCCAAAATTTTAAATTACAAAAAAATGGAACAAATTTAGCATAAACAAAATCAATCACATAATATCATAAATCCAACAATTATCCGTTACATATGTGTAAACAAAGTCAACCTCATATTAACATAAAGGGAAAATCATCAAAATAACCAAGTAACCAACTTTGACCCATTTTATTCACAAATAACCACCTACTTTTAACCTTGCTAGAATGACCACCTTTTAGTCTACCAATGGTATGGTGACACCTCACCAAATCCAGCAACTAGATGACGTAAATCAGCCACATACATGCTGCCACATAGTCATTCTGGCTACCAAATAAATTGCCGGCTACCTCTTTCATACCAGATAATATTTTCCGAAAAACAATCAATATTCTGGCTATCAAATAAATTCAAAACTAAAATCGCCGACCGCCAAATAAATAAATAAATTCAAAACTAAAATCCACGTACCTATTTTACAGTCAAATTAATTATAAAAAAATTAAAATTGCATCATCCAAACAAATAAATTGAAAACTAAAATCTACGTACCTATTTTACTGTCAAATTAATTTAAAAAATTTCAATATTGTTGACAACCAAATAAATAAATAAATTCAAAACTAATAAAAGTTTTAAATTTGACCATATAAGACATCTTATATACGATTTTGAAATGTTTGCCAAAGGGATAGGCTATTCGCACCCCCCCCCCCCTATTACTTGTTGCACCCCCCCCCCCTCCCCCCCCCGAGATTTTAACTTCATATTATACCCTTATACTTAATAGATTTGTAAAAAAAAGCAAAATATGTTAATAAATCATCTTATACTCATTAGATTTGTAAAAAAAAAAAAAGCTCGATGGATACTTACCCGAAACCACCGAAACCACAATGATCAAAATACATGCTCGATTTGTAAAAAAAAAAAGCAAAAAAATATTAATAGATCACAAAGTACATGCTCGATGGATACTTACCATAATAAAAAGAAATAATAATACACCATTTATCTTAACAAAACCATTTGGGACTTATCAAAATCTAATTAGTTTTTTTTTTTTAGGTACAACCCAACAAAAATTTAAATCTTTTTACCATAATAAAAAGAAATAATAATACACCATTTATCTTAACAAAACCATTTGGGACTTATCAAAATCTAATTAGTTTTTTTTTTTAGGTACAACCCAACAAAAATTTAAATCATAAGAGTACCACCACACCATCTTTCAATATTCCCACATCAAATTCCACTATAAACTCATCAAGATAAACCTCTACAAATCTATAACTTCACTTTGAGAACATGGATTAAGTTTAGTATACATTTCTAAACGATGCTTGTATACCGATTGCCATCCAATTGCAGACACGTGTTTATAGTGCTTCCATAGGGACAAAATAGTAGGCATTGGGTACTCCCCTTCTAATTGTACCATGATATAATGGTTACCATGGACGTGTGCAATAGTAAGAGCTCGGTGGTTTTGAATCTCTTCAGGGCTTCTCCAAAAAGGAAAGCAAGTTTCGGAACCGTTTTTGCTCAAGAAATGGAGGATGACACCAAACCGGTTTGCAATCAGGACACCTATGTCAGGCATAATCAACCAGTTTCTTTGTGGTGCAGGACCTGTTCCTTTGAAAGACAAGGAACGATGCATTTCATCAAAGTCTGTATCAAACACACGTTTGTACTCATCTTCTCTCTGATGTAGCTCGTCTAACAATTGATACCGAATTTTGGGCCACTTATCTTCACTGAGTCCGAGACAAACAACAATTGATCGAAATCCGCAATGTCCATCGCCGTCAACATCTTGTATATGTGTGATGTAAGGATGAAAGATGTCTGGGATTTCTTTCAAGAATGAGTTAACGTAGCTTGTGTCTGAACTAGGCCTTGACGGTGATGCTTTCAACTCTATAAAATTAGATTCAAGAACATTTGATGTGGTTGAACAACTACGCTTACGTGGATATTGAGGACTAGGATTCTCTCGTCTTCTTTTTTGTTGGTTCTTCAAGCTTGGTCGTCCACGAGTACTTTTTTGAACAATTGGTTCTTCATTTAAATGTGTAGTAGGATTTGTCTTGTACTTTTTTTTGTTAATTCTTCAAGCTTGGTCGTCCACGAGTACTTTTCTTAACACTTGGTTCTTCATTTAAATTCGTAGTAGGATTGTCTTGTCCTTTTTTTGTTGATTCTTCAAGCTAGGTCGTCCACGAGTACTTTTCTGAACAATTGGCTCTTCAATTACTTGTGTACTTGGATCATATATTCCTTTTAGCTTTTCTAGAAAAATTATTTTCCCGGGTTTCGATTGGTTCTCAAAGGCCTTTTTAAACATCTCCACTTCCACGTCACAAGTAATATCATCATTTTTGTCATGTTTGAAGGATGATAAATCAAGTTTCCTCCAAACATTTTATCGATTGAATCCAAAGGAATCCCCCTATCTACATTCATAAAACAACGTGGTTAATTTTTTTACCATTATATACAGTAACGAGCAAAATAAAATATAAAACCAACCTAAGTTAAATTTACTAACCTGCTTTTAAATGCTTCGAAACTTCGCAAGCACATGGCAAACCATAACATTTACGAACTTCACAACTACATTCTGAAGGGTTTGATGCTTCATGGGAAACAAAACCATGTAAATATTGCAAGCACGATAACTTGTGTTTATGCTTAAGAATAATCATATTTCTTTCACAACTCTCTTTGATTGATGTATGTTGTGATCTCACAATTTCATCAATACAACCAACAAGCTTATCCAAAGAAGAATTTGATGAATTCAAGTATGTTTTCAGCTTATTATGTTGGCTCTCAATTATGTTAGTTGTTCGATTTCCAAAATGTAGGCATTGGTCAGTCCAAGCGCACACAAAAAATTCTTTATATTTGTTTAGCCAAACTTGATCCAAGTACTTCAAAACACCTGTTAGAAAAATAATAATATTTATAATAGTAATAGTAATAATAATCATTATAATAAAAAGAAAAATAGATATAAGAAAATACCTTGATGTTTAATGCACATTAATTTAATCTCCTTGTAATTGTCTTTGTATAATGTCACCGTTTGAGAGTCAATGAGTGAAAGCCACCGTCTCATAAATGAATCCCAACTATGACGCCATTTGAAAGACCGTTTGCATTTCTTAAATATATTTTGATAAATATGAAATCGACAAAGTAATCGTGTAGCATTTGGAAAAACTTGTTGACATGCATTCATCAGTGCCAAGTCTCTGTCCGTAACTATAACCCGTGGTTGCATGTCCTCCTCTAGTATTGACTTGAAACATTCTTATACCCAAACGTATGCCTCCTCTGTTTCTTTATGCATGCACGCAAAAGCCATTGAAAATGTTTTTTGGGTAGAAGTTGTGCCCACGATTTCAAAAAAAGGCATGTTATACCTATTTGTTTTGTACGTGGCATCTATCATCAACACATGTGGAAACGCACGCAATAACTCAAATGACGTAGGATGAACGAAAAACAAGGCTTGTAGCTCATTTGTAGAAGTATTCATAAACTTATTAGAGATATAACCTTTATTATGTAAATGAGACAAGAGGACCTGCATTGGAGTTTTTCCTTCATGATCTTTCTCTCGAATTTTACCGCGTGCATTGTATATAGTTTTATTTGTAGAGACATTATTTTTATTTCGCTCCTTTAAAATTGCAAGAATATCTCGTGGAGACACGTGTTTCCGTGTCAAATCTGCCACCAGTTGTGTTTCATCTTCCGCCAAACGTCTTACGTATGGATGTCCCTCCATATACTGGGCGGGCGGGTGATTATGTTCATCACGTTTAACAATTACCGTCCAAGAATCATCTTCTTTTGAATATTTTCCTACCAATTCAAATGGACAATTTATTTTTCTTGTGCCAGTTGCTTTACTTGTACCTTTAGTTGATCTATACACACCACCACGGTCACACATAAGTACGACTTTAGGCACATAGCCACTTGGGCGTGATTTTGATCTTTTAGTGACAATAACATAACCAGTAGAGCGTGCAATATTTTGAACCCATTCCTTCAAATCTTTACGAGACTTGAACACCTAAATATAAACTCGTATAAGTTTATAAATCTATTTAAAAGTTTAAATAAAATTTATACCTGATTAGTAGAAAGTCAGAAAAAGCAGACATCTTAAATGCTTCCGAATCAAACTCTACAAATCAATAAACAACATGAATTAATTTGTTCTCCTAAAATCAATCATAATCAATAAATAGTTTACAGAAAGAAAAAGAAAAAATCGAACAAATAATCATGATCATTAATTCATGATTTGCTAAAGATAAATTATGAAAAAGAAAAGTAGTACCTTTGTCGAAATTTGTGATTTATTAAGCTTCGGAACTTCTCCACCTACAATCAAAATTCACTTTGATTTATAAAGGCTTCAAAATTATTCAAGTTGATTAAATTGTGATATTTGATCACTGATTACGGAATAAAAAATCAAAATTAATATAAATAATTATATTACGTTATCTGTAACATAGAAGTTCGAATTTAAAAACAATTATTTAACATTTACACTTATCCAAAAAAAAGATATAGTTTAAAAGACAAAAAAATAATAATAAGGTTTAGACTGTATTTTTTCAAAACTTGAAAGGGGGGTGCAACAAGTAAAATTAAATTTAAGGGGGGGGGGGGGGGGGGTGTGCGAATAGTAGCCCCCTTGCCAAATTATTTATGCCGGTGTAAATGTTAGATCATAATACCATATAGAGAATTAATTATCAGGCAATATCCCGTACAAACTAAAACCTGAACCGATCCATTATTTGTTTTTTTTTTTTTTTTTTATGGTAATTTTTTTTCATTAAAAACCGAAAAGTAGCATACACGACTTAAGTCAACACGCCGGGAAGACGGGCAACAAGCTGCGCCGCCAATCCCTTTTGAATAGCAAACCCTAGACGTATAAAAACAACATTCTTCAATCTAGAGGTCGCACTATTCCCACGCATGACTTTTTGGATCCGGTTCAACATGGCCACCGCCTCAGTCTCAAGATGGCCGAATGTATCGAAAGCGAAAGGAACAAACACATGCTGATTTTCAATACACGCTTTCTCATGTTTGTTAACCTTTCCAGCAGCTGCCCTGGACGCCGCCTGGCCCGCTGTGAAGGTGCTAGCCCTCAGCCCCACAAGAGGGGAAACCCCTGTTAAATCGACACAAGCGTGCTTCCCATTCTGCCACCCAAAAACGAGTATGTCGGCCGGCCGGAGAGTTGAGCGCCCATCCAGGGGATCAGACAGGAAATTAACAGGAGCTTCCTTCCTGGCCGAGATCCCAGACCGCCTGAAGATGTCAAACAGAACGTCCCGTACCACATCATGTCGATATTTAAACCCCGGGAGCTCTTTGCAGTGGACGGCGTGCTCCCCGAACGAGTCTAAACATGCCTTGTTGCATACGGGGCATTTTTCATCCACAGGGAACATGGGGACCATGAGGCGATATTTGAGAATGGCCCGGTATTCGACAGGCGACATGTGTTGCCCCAACCCGTCAATAGGGAGAGCATGGAGAAAATCCTGCGCATGTGGTTGTCTGAGGCATTCCCAAACGGCCTTTTGCCTGACTGTCATCCCATAACTTGCTTCCATCTCGAGCATGCATTTACCAAAGAGGGCATTCGCCAAAACGTGTTGGGCTTTTGGTGGGGCGGTGTCCTTATTGGTGAAACCGCTCAAATCAAAGCCCGGAATAATGTCATGGAGACCAGCCAGAGCATTCTCGAGGTCGGGGCCCATACCACAAACCCCACACTCCCGAAGAATATGGTCTTGCAGAACCCAAGTTTGGGCACGCGAGGCCACAAAGGCGTACGACGTCGCCTCGACAATTTAATAAAATACTTTGATATGTGTCAAAGTTGGTTAACATAAATCCAAAAATCATTCATTACTAGTAGTTTTAGTAAATTTCTTAACCAAATAAACTAAGTAGGGGGTTGACTACCGGAAAGTTAACCAAATAGCCTTATAAATGCGGAAATTTGTTCTCTCAATTGCTCTTGTTCTTGAACTCTTACTCGACTTTCATTTTCAATTTCTTGAGTTAATATTTGTCGATCATTTTCCCTTTGGCTTCCCATAGTTCTAATACGAGCTTTCAATTCACGCACCTAAAATTTCGTGAAAACATAAAAAAAGTAATTAGGAAACTAACTAGAAATTAACAGCTATAAATTAACAAGGTAAACAAACACATATATATGAAAAAATAATAATGCATATATCACTACCTAAAAGCATAAAAATACACCAGGTAATCTACAACAGGTAAACAATGAGCATACAGGTTTAATACATAAAGATACACATGCAACTTAAACTCGATCTTAAAAGTATAGAAATTGTTGTAAAAAGGCATAAAAATAGAGAAGGAAAAAATTGGTCGGAACTACAGACGAAATTTCCAACACGACCAAATCTTTAAGTTATCTTCACATGCCGCTTGAGTCAGCTTTAAACGAACACCATTCGGACACGCAGGTTCTAGGTCTATTGGGTTACAAGGTCCTTTCACCTCCTTCTCCCTACTTGATAACGGAAGCGTATCCAAGCACTACAAGAAATGTAAGCATTAGCGGTGACATCTTTAGCGGCGACCATCATTAGTGGCGACACTTTTAGCGGCGACAGTCTCCGCTATTAATCCCTAATGCGTATGCTTCCATAAGATTTGTTTTTGACCGTTGATTTTTAGGTAAATCTAACGGTTTAGCGTTTTAAACCCTTAACCTTTGCACTTTAATTTTTAGTATACTTTTAGAATTTTGAACTTTGGCCACGACCTTTCTATAGTTTTATACTTTGACCATGAAACTTTTAGACTTTTACGTTTTATTTTCGTTACCTTTGAACACGATCAAATTTCATGATGAATATTAGACTTTTGGTTTTTCAAACTTTGGCCACGTGACTTTGGTGCTTTGACGCTTTCTACCCCTAAACTTTACGATTTGTTTTTTTTTTCTTTTTAACGAAATAATAAACTTTTAGTTTTCATAGTTTGGCCATATTGTTTCATACTCTTACGTTTTGTACGTTTAACTTTTAATGTTTTTTTTAAAGCTTTGTTGTCTTCTATTTTGGCTACGAAACTTTTAACTTTTCTACTTTCGGTTTTAGTATATATTTTTATAGTTTTATACTTTCACTACTAGAGTGTTAGACTTTTACGTACTTTGGCACGAAACTTTTAACTTTTCTACTTTCGATTTTAATATACTTCTATAGTATTATACTTTCACCACGAGACTTTTAAACTTTTACGTTTTATACCACTTAACTTTTTTTTACTTTCATTCAGTATACAAATTCAACCCCGCAGCAACGCGCGGGTTGGGTAAACATCTCGTTAGTTGTTAATGGAAATGTACAATGAAGACAAGTTTATAATGAAATTTAGAATAAGTCTATGGCTTGCTTATAATGAAATATACAATAGGTTTTTAAGTGAATACGTTATGTTGTTAATGAAAGTAGAGAAGTGACTTTATAGCTACTGGGCTTATTAGTTGTTGATGAAAATGTGCAATGAACACATATTTTTAATGAGATTTACAATAAGTTTTTGTCTTGCTTTTAATGAGATTTGCAATAGTTTTTAAACTGATTTGTTAATAAAAATCTATCACATTATGTATTTTCACCCTAATTGTTATGGAAGTCCAATGAAGATATACATTACAGTGACACAAGAATGGCAATTGAACTGATCATAATACTTATGATATTTGTTGTTTATAATAACATTTGACTACTATATTGGTTGGTTTTCATGAATGTGTAAAAGAAGTTTCTATACTTGATTATATTGTAGTGTTATTTGCTTTTAGTTTTTACTTGAATTATGTTTTTGTAATCCTCATAGGTGCTAAGAATAAAATGGCAAAGAGTTTAGCAGTGTTCTTCCTTAAGCTTCCAATTAATTAGAATTTAACAGCTTCCTCTGGTTGTTGGTGCATGCGTTTTAACCTTCTTTATCTTTCTCTTTTAATGGGTGACAGCTAGCTGCACTTCTCTTCTCTTCCATTAAAGGCTCTTCGTTTTTCGATGCTTTCAATAACATGCACCGAAGCTTTCTAGCTCTCATATGAACATCACAGATGCTCTCTCTCTCTCTAAATGTATAATGTGTTGAATGCTAATTCAACATATGATATCAATTCATACAAGTCCCAAATTAATCAAGAAAACTTACTTGATGAAGATTCATTCTTTTGTGTAGATGAGGATAGATGAGGATGAAGCCATGGTGATCAATCCGATTAAGAGTCTCGTTTGCCCAATTGATGGATTTGATTTCTACTTGATGGTGTTAATTCTTCTAGTGATGAATGATAATACGCAGAGAGGAAAATCATACGTATTCTCTGGAAATCGATTAGTTATTAGGGCAAAACTAACTCCTAAATCTTTTAACCACCCACATTTACATATTAGCCCCTTAAGGTATTAACTCCCATCAAATTAGATACCCTAAGCTTTAAGGGGTCAACACATATAGTCCACATAAATGTTAAATGGGTCAAAGGCCATATAAAAATTTCTAACATTCTCCCACTTGGCCGCTAGACCATTTTACTGAACATCTATATGTGTGTATTAATTATACGTATATACTATATATCATTAATTGGCCAAGTGATCAAAGCTTGATCATATTCAATAAACCTTCTTATGATGACATCAAAGCAAATCGATACAGTCAGTAGCATCATTATTAACACAAGACCCCTATCAATTATGACAATGACATCATCTTAAAATTATAGGTTAGGTGGTAAAGAATATGTTTGTCTAAAGTAAACATTATAGTGCACATATATTAATAAGTATAGACAAACTTTACATTTGAGTGAAGTACATAAATAATGTATTGAAAGTATTTACATGACATCATAAAGGGTCTTGCCTAAAACCCATATTAAGTACATGGTCAGTGAACACTTTGGGCGGTAGACCCTTAGTAAGTGGATCCGCTAACATGTCATGTGTGCTGATATACTCAACATTAACACTTTGGTCCTCCACTCGCTCGCGCACAAACAAGTACTTTGTGTCGAGATATAATCCAGCACCACTTGAGCTATTATTATTTGAGAAGCTCACCGCTGCACTGTTATCACAGTGAATTTTCATCGGCCTTTGTATGGAATCAACAACTTTGAGTCCCTTAATCAGATTTCTTAGAAGCATCGCGTGGCACGTGGCATTATAACACGCAACATATTCAACCATCATAGTCGATGTAGTAGTCAATTGCTGCTTATGACTCTTCCATGAAATGGGCCCACCTGATAGCATGAAGATGTATCCCGAAGTAGACTTTTTATCGTCTTTACACTTCGTAAAATCAGAATCGGTATAGCCAATGACTTCAAGATCATCTGATCTCCTATAAGTCAATTTAAACTCCTTTGTCCCTTGTAAATATCGCAGTACCTTTTTAGCAGCTTTCCAGTGATCTAGGCCAGGATTTGATTGATACCTGCCTAGCATGCCAGTTATATACGCGATATCGGGACGAGTGCAAACTTGAGCATACATTAGACTTCCAACAACAGAAGCATAAGGTGTGAGTCTCATTTGTTCAATTTCTGCCTCTGATTTGGGGCATTGATAAGACCCAAAACTATCACCCTTAACGACAGGGGCGACAGATGGAGAGCACTGTTGCATGTTATATCTTTTAAGCATCCGTTCAATATATGCCTTTTGGGATAATCCTAATGTCCCAGCACTTCGATTTCGGTGTATTTCTATGCCAATTACATAAGAGGCTTCACCGAGATCTTTCATATCAAAATTAGAGGATAGTAATCTTTTGGATTCATGCAACATGTCTAGATTATTACTTGCTAATAAGATGTCATCGACATATAACACAAGTATGACAAATTTGCTCCCACTCATCTTGAGATAAATGCATTGATCTACCTGGTTCTTAATGAAATGATGCCTTTTCATCACATCGTCAAATTTGATGTACCACTGTCGAGATGCTTGCTTCAACCCATATATTGACTTGTTCAATTTGCATACCATGTGTTCTTTACCTTTAGGCTCAAAACCTTCTGGTTGTTTCATGAACACATCTTCATGCAAATCCCCATTTAAGAATGCAGTTTTAACGTCCATTTGGTGTAATTCCAAGTCAAAATGTGCTACTAAGGCCATGACTATTCTTAGGGAATCCTTTCTAGATACGGGAGAAAATGTCTCCTGATAGTCAATTCCTTCCCTTTGGGTATACCCTTTTGCGACCAAACGTGCTTTATAACGTTCAATGTTTCCATTTGGGTCTAATTTAGTTTTATAGACCCACTTACAGCCTACAGGCTTAGCACCCTTTGGTAGTTCAGTAAGTGTCCAAACATTATTCGTTTTCATTGATTTCAACTCATCTTCCATGGCATTAAACCATTGAGTTGATTGGTCGCAATTCATGGCCTCTTTAAATGTAGTTGGATCATCAACTTTACCCAAATCAAAGTCGGTCTCATGAAGGTAAGTCACAAAATCATCATAAGTTATGGGTCGCCTAGGTCGAGAAGACCTTCTTAATGGCGGTTGAATCTCTTGAGACGTTGGTTCATTAATTTCGAGAGATATGTGAGGATTTGAAGTAGATGGTTCCTCATTGTTAGTCATGTTATCATTATGAGGATTCGGCGAATCAATAGATGGTTCAATTGGTTGATCTTCAAGTGGTTGAGTAATGGGCACCGTTATATCAATAATCGGCGCCTCTCTAGTATCCTCTTGAAGATCTATTCGCCTACCATCAACACTCCCACTCAAATTCGACATCTCAAGAAATTCAGCATGTCTTGTCTCGACAATTCTAGTAGAGTGAGAAGGGCAATAGAATCGATGTCCTTTAGAACGTTCGGGATAGCCAATGAAAAAACAACTAACGGTTTTCATATCTAGTTTCTTGGACTGTGGATTGTAGAGTTTAGCTTCAGCAGGACATCCCCATACTTTGAAATAATTCAAATTAGGCTTCCTTCCTGTCCATATTTCAAAAGGAGTCTTTGGGACAGACTTAGAAGGAACTCGATTAAGTATGTGGACGGCTGTTTTTAAAGCTTCAGTCCAAAGAAACTTAGGGAGATCACAATTAGCCAACATACTACGTACCATATCCATAAGGGTACGGTTACGCCTTTCAGCTACACCATTTTGTTGGGGGGTTCCGGGCATGGTGTATTGATTTATTATACCATGACTTTTACAAAACTCATGAAAAGACCCCGGACTTTGTCCAACATCAGTGTGGCGGCCGTAGTATTCTCCACCCCTATCCGATCTCACAACCTTTATTTTTCGATCTAGTTGATTTTCAACTTCAGCCTTAAAGGTTTTAAAAGTTTCTAAAGATTCGGATTTCTCATTAATTAAATACAAGTACATATAACGCGAATAGTCGTCGATGAAAGTAATGAACGACTTTTGCCCTCCGATGCCCTCGGGGAAAGGACCACATATATCCGTATGGATCAAATCAAGTAATCCTGTGCTTCTTGTGGAACCTTTCTTATTCGTTTTGGTCATTTTTCCCTTAATACATTGAACACATTTTTCAAAATCAGAAAAGTCAAGTTCTGGGAGTACTCCATCTTTCACAAGTCGGTTCATTCTTTCTCGTGAAATATGACCTAATCTTTGGTGCCATAATTTTAGATGAAGTCTCCTCATTTCTTTTCCTCTTATTTACTACTAAGTTGTCTTCTACATTATAAGACAATAAGGATTCCGAAAATTTATGATCTAAACATAATCTATAGAGGTCTCCCTCTAATAGAGCACGACCAATAGTACAGGAATCGAAACTAATAATACATTTTCCATTGCCAAAAGTAAATACATAACCGTCAATATCTAGTTTTGGAACAGAAATTAAGTTTCTAGTAATACTTGGTACATATACAGTTTCAGCCAAATTTAAAATGAAGCCTCCTTCCAGAATTAATGAAAGAGTTCCTACTGCTTCAACTTCAGCAACCAAGCCGTTTCCCACTTTAACCGTTCGCTGGTTTCTTGCCAGCCTCCTTATCGTACGGAATCCCTGTAATGAGTTAGAAATGTGTACAGTGGAACCAGAGTCAAACCACCATGTATTACAAGGTACATTAATATGAAATGATTCATAAATTGTGAAGTTTAGGGCATTACCTTTCTTCGCAAGCCATTCTTTAAACTTTGGGCAATCCCTTTGAGTATGCCCCTTTTTATGGCAGAAACGACATTTGGGAGTGCCTTTGAATGTGCTAGTACTTGCTCCAGGAGTAGAGATTTTATTGGGTTTTGGCTTATTCCCCATTTCACCCTTGCCTTTGAATGATCCCTTTTTATTGTTGGGATTAGAAGTGGTTAAGTGAGCAACATCGGGCTTTTCAAGTTTTAAGCGTTCTTCTTCCTGAACGCACATGGCAATCAGTTCGCTCATCTTCCATTTCTCCTTTTGAGTGTTATAGTTGATCTTAAAAAGATCAAACTGAGGAGGGAGAGATGTCATTATGAAGTGAACTAAAAATCCTTCACTGATTTCCATGTCTAAAGTTTTTAATTGATTAGCCATGTCATTCATCATCATGATGTGCCCACGCACACCACTAATCCCATTGTACTTGGTAGTTAACATTCTGAGGATTAAGATACCAGCATTGGTTTTTGAAGTACCTTTGAATTGCTCCTCAACCAAGTCTAAGTAAACCTTTGCATTTTCAGAATCTTTTATGGCTCCTCTAATGGTAGGGGAGATTGAATTCTTGATTACCATGAGTGACATTCTGTTAGAACGCTCCCACTGATCATAAATTTTCTTTTGTTCTACCGTAGAGTTATCGGTAAGAGGAGTGGGAGCATCATGTCTAAAACAGTAATCAAGATCCATAAACCCTAAGGTCAACTTAACTTGTTCTATCCAAGTACCAAAGTTATTTCCGTTCAAAGGTTCGATTCCGTGCAAATAACTGGAACCTGCTCTAAAGGTAGATGCTGATGCATGTAAAGAATAAATGTCATGCTCAGTTATAGCTATTACGAAAATATAGAAGGATACAAATATAAAACATATCAGATA
>JBCNJP010000008.1:57574286-57590787 GCA_039602395.1 Deinandra increscens subsp. villosa | reverse complement strand
GTAATACCATAACAATATTAATATCTTTTTCCTTATTTTTTTATGTCATATCCACATGTATAATTAAAGCAAACCAAGAAACCATATTATATTATGAACTGAATATTGAAAAGCTTTGAATTCTAATGATCGATATTCACTTATGTACGTGTTGTACCTCACGTACCAACATTAATTTTCAATTAATTATTTCTCAAGATTTATATTATAATCAACAAAGATCAATATATTAATTCCAGGACAATGTTGTTGTTGCACCAACTTTGCTTCTTCTAAAGGGTTGTCTCTGCAAATATATATTGAATAAATTGATCGAGAACATGTTGTGGAAAAAAGCATACTCAACCGCAAAAGATCGATGATAGGTATCTTTATTAGCAATATAGATACTTACCATTCTCATATCATTAACAATTAAGTTTTCGTTGTGCATACTTAACATATATTGTTTTAAATTAACAATATATTATTAGGGTGAGGTTATTGTGAGAAATTTAGTTTGGATAAGAAGTATAAGAAGGAATCATAGCCATTAGATCTTCAATTAATTGAAGATCTATGGCTTAAAGTTTTTCTGAATAAATTAGAAAAAAAAACTAAAGAAAATAAAAGATAGAATGACATTTTTGACTTTTTATCAAATTCCCTCTATTTTTTAAACTTTCATAACTCTTAGATACGACATAATTTTTTTTTTTAAAATTACACCATAAAAATGAGCGTTTTTTATCTTTAAAACGCCTACAATGTTGTTATATATAAAATTAAAAAAAATTACTCTTTCGATTGTATCAAAAATATTCAGATCATTGTGTCAAAATGTTCAGATCATTATGTCATATTGTGTCAAAAATGTTCAGATCATTGTGTCAAAATGTTTAGATCATTGTGTCATATGGTGTCAAAAACCGAAAGAGTCTTAATTTTATATATAACAACACTATATATACCTTTGACACAATGACACTATTAGTTATAGATATTATTCATTGTATTTTATATGATAGTATAGGGGTGCGTTGTGTATTTATCTAGTTTATATATAGGACATGTAATCTTTAATAATAATCAAGGAAAATACATTTTACTTTCATGGTATCAAAACCTAAACGATTCAAATCCTAGTCGTCACTATCGTGTTCAAACCCTAGACAAGGCGGTGTGCCACCACCGCCGGCCGCCCTGTCCCGACTTCGTTTTTTCTTTCATATTAGTTTCTTCGTTTTTCTGAATAAAGCCTCATTTTCCATTCAAGATTCCAATCCCTACTCTCAACGATTTGTTACCATTAAAAATTCATGTCGTTGACTATAAAATTTGTCGCGCTGTGTTCGTTCGTCTTTCGACTAAGTCTTTGTGAAGTTCAAACACCATTTCGTTGGTGATTTTATCGACTAAGTCTTTTCATCCATTGCAATCATCCTCATCGTAATTTACGAATTACGTTAATAATTTGCATCTGTTTCAACCTTCAACGCCATACTCCGTTAAGTGAAACTGATGGTCCGTTATTAGCAGATGGCACTTTATACCGCAGTCTCACTGTGGCGCTTAGTATTTGACATTTACTCGCCCAGATATCACATATGTTGTTCAACAGGTTTGTTTGTTTATGCATGCCCCTCGAGAACCACATTTTCATTTTATGAAGTGCATATTGCGCTATATACATGGCACACTTGATTATGGAATTCGTATAACACGCTCCCCCACTTTATCTCTCACAGCTTATTCAGATACAGATTGGGGGGTTGTCCAGATTTTAGACGATCTACATCCAGGTATTGTGTATTTATGGGGGATAATCTCATATCTTGGTCGTTAAAACGCCAAGCCACAGTCTCTAGATCGAGCATCGAGGCTGAATACAGGGGTGTAGTAAATGTTGTTGCAGAGGCTAGCTGGATTCGAAATCTGCTTTTGGAATTACATGTCCCAGTTCGCAGTGATACGGTGGTTTACTACGATAATGTCTCAGCTGTTTATTTATCAGGTAACCCAGTTCAACATCAACACACCAAACATGTTGAGATAGACATTCACTTTGTTCGAGAAAAAGTTCGTGTTGCTCAAATTCGCGTATTACATGTCCCGTCAGAATATCAGTATGCCGATACCTTCACTAAAGGCCTTCCTCGTTTGCTATTTACAAGATTTCGGGACAGTTTGTGCGTTCGTCCTCCTCCCGCTCCAACTGAGGGGGCGTATTAGTTATAGATATTATTCATTGTATTTTATATGATAGTATAGGGGTGCGTTGTGTATTTATCTTGTCTATATATAGGACATGTAATCTTCAATAATAATCAAGGAAAATACATTTACTTTCAGACACAATGACACCAAAACCCGCAACCTTAATCTATCAAAACATGATAACAACAAATATGAACCATGCAAAGTATATAATCATCATAAAATCATCAAATGATCAAGTTAAACCATCAAACTTGTAAGTTAACCAATGGTTTTTATTTATATATAAAAACACTACACTTTAGTGTTAGGAAGAAAAATATAAGATGATCATGTTGGTTAGCAAGTTATAAGCTTTAAGTCATATATATATTCCAAGGATGAACACCACATATTATTAACACATTTTCAAACCTTACAACACTAAGGTTTAAGAAAAACAAAGAAAAAGATAGAAAACATAGTTAGGTGTTTTGATCGTTAGAAAACTCGGGTTATAAAGGATCGGTTGTCAAGAATTTACGGATCATTTGGGATGGACTAGATGATAGGAAAACATAGAATATGAGTGTTTAAATGACTCACAAGGGTGAGGAAGTGAAAAAGTTTAAAGCCCAAAAAGTTTTGGTGAGTGCCCTTTTTGCTAAAATTGTGCTGGAGATGGAAGCGCAGTTTGACATGACCACTAGAAAACCGTTTTTTAGTGTCTGCGAGCGCTGCATGCCCAAGATTTCCTCCGTGCTATCCCCATTGATGGGTTTGGCCAGCACATGTGGAATATCGTGCTATCCTCAAATACCGCCTTATGATTCTCATTTTCCCGGCGGGTGAGAAATGCTCCGTTTACCGTAAGGCGTGCTTGGATTCGTATGGGGAGCATGGTGTCCATTGTAGAGAGCTCCCCGGTTTCAAATATCGTCATGTCTTGGTTAGGGACTCCCTCTTCAACATATTCAACCACACAGGGATTTCGGCTAAGAAGGAAACTCCGATTAACTTCTTGATGGACCCGTCTGATGGGCAATCAACTCTTAGACCGGCTGACATCTTGGTCTTTGGATGGGTGGGGGAGGGGGGGGGACACACATGCTTGGATCTAACTAGGGTCTTCCCCCTTGTGGGCTTGGGTGTCGCCCCTGAGGCCGTTGAAACTTTGAATAGAGTCCAATGGGTCATGCATGGTAACGTTGTGATCCCCCGGTTCTTTGAATGTTGTTTTCACGCATCTTAGTTTTGCTATTCAGAAGGGTTTAGCGGCGCAGTTTGTTGCCCGCCTCCCTTACCTGTCGGGGTGATTTGTTTTTCTGTTGTTTTACCCAAGATTGGTTTAATGTATGATTTATTTATTTTAGATAAAAACTACTCTAGTTCAATAGATCTGGTAGTTTGGTGGTAAAAATACATCTAATTATCAAATTACTACATCAAAACACTTTTCCAGTTGGTACGTTTATAAACTCGAAGAACCTATGTTGGATGAAATTACACGGTAGGAACCTTAAATATACAATAAATTAAACGCTTTAAATTAACCTGACATTTTCAATAATAAATTCATATAAACTATAAATTAATTTAACTTTTTATGAACGGTAAATTTGGATCATTAACGGGAGCATTACCCACCCATCCGATCATCTTCATTTCTCATATGGAGAAACTCATCATAGTTGAAAAAAACCCCGACCAACCTGGATCCTAGTTATTTTTTTTTTATCATAGGTGGGACTTAAACCTAATACCTTCCCACTTTTAATGTCTTTGGTAGCCAATTGAACTAGAGATCATTGGTTAGTTACCAACTATTTGGAACCATTTCAATATATTGAACACCAATGGAATATATTGTATGAGATGTATTTTTATTTAACTGCATTTGAAAATTACATCTAATATCTTAATGAGTCTTTCAAGATTTTATCCATCTATATTAGATTTCACTTCAAGTTTGACTCATTCAAAAATACCATAAAGAAGGAAACCCACGATTTAAAAAGCTTAATTAAACACATTAAATTAAACTTGAGATTTTCAATTTTTTGTTGGACGGAAAATAATATTTTATTAAAAGGCTAGCAACTATCAACACATGTTATTGAAGTGACTAAATTAACTTGACATTTTCAATTAACTCATACAAATTACTAATTAATTTAATTTACTCGACGTATTTAATTTCGGTGGTTAATTACCAACTATTTGTAACCATTTCAACATATTGAATAAGCATAGAATATATCGTATGAAATGTATTTTTTTAACTACCCCTTGATATGTAATTGAGCCTTCTTTTGATGAAATTTTAACAATTTATAGTAGATTTGACACTTTAAGTTTGACTCACTAGGAAAACCTATCACATATAAAATTCCCTTTGAGTCAGGTATTGAACATAAGACCTCAATAATCTTAAAACCCCAGCCATCAACGTATACTAGCTCCTCTAGGAGAAACTTGCATGGGATTATTTGATATCACGAGAGAAAGTAAAACAAGTGATATACAGAGACTAGAATAATCGAACGTTGAAGACACTTAAGGATATCGGTAAGCAACGAACGGAACCGAGATACAGAAAATCACCACTCGATCAATTCGCCGGGCACTCCGTAGTTGAATTACGATACAGAAGACACCACGTAAATCAAAAACAGATTCCAAAGAACACCTTTCGATCTTGCCAAAATCGAAATAGCAATGGATAAACAAATTTGTTTTCACGAGAGAAAAACAAACTATACGTAAATTTATCAAAATTTTGTATCTTTTCATTCTTCTTGCTAGCTATTAGGGGGGACGGTATGGTTGGGTTACCGCCTCGCGGTTCCAAAGGGAGCCGGCCGGCTCATTGTGGCAACCATACCGTGTATGGTTGGCTCCCCACCTGGCTCCGATTTTTTGGTCTACCGCGGCACGAAGGAACCGGCGAGAGCCAGCGGAAAATTGGAACGTTGGAAGTTGGAATGTTTTCGGTGGCTTCCCCAAGCCACACCACAACCATACCATGTGGTGTGGCTTGAAGCCTTGCCCATTTTGCCAAATTTGACATGTCGCAATGTTATTGGTTGGTTAGCATGGCTTGGGGAAGCCTTGTGGCAACCATACCCCCTCGGTTCCGCTATCAACAAGGAAGACGATTTCTTCAGTGTACGTCTTACTTTCTCAACAAATTTCATATACTAAAAAACTGGGTGTTTGACACAAGAATTTTAATGGTTGAAAATCCAGGTATACGGTGGCACACTTACACCTCCATTAAAAAGGTAATAAGAAATTGTTGAAAATAACCGAACGATATAGACAATCGTTTGAGTTACTACAATCATTTACAATAGATTAAAACACAATACAAATAATTAAGAAACTGAAACATAACAGTATGAAATATCACGAGCAAAAGCATGATCAATTCCTGCAAAACAATAGAAGACGGAGAACAAAATAAAAAGAACCGGGCTTGTGTTTGACACAATTCGTCGTCTGTTCCCAGGGTACACCATTTCAAAGCAGTGCATTGCCGTCTGCCGGACTTGACCGCTTGCCTGTAAAGAAGTCAGAGTGGTCTACTACAGAGAGATATAGAAAATTGTAATAATTTTTTTTGGAAATAATAGAACGATATAGACAATCGTTTGAGTTACTAGAATCATTTACAATGGATGAAAGCACAGTACATATTTGCTATATAACATTTACCAACATTTTGTACTACCTTTGTTGCACCATTTACAAGTCTACGGCACAAGTTACAAGAGTTGCTGCATCGGGTACAAGTCTAAACAGCTTCACCGTCACTTTTAGTGTTTTGCTGCTCTTTTGCTTTACACGTAGGCAGAGCTATCCCCTCAATCTAATCGTGCCTCACCCTGCCTCACCTTCCCTCACCTAAAGCATGTGAAAAGGACAACCTTCTGTTTCACCTTCTCCCCTCTCTTATCTTCTTCACAGACACACGCAACCTTTTCTTTCATCTCTCTCTCTTTTTCATCGTTGGTCACAGACTCACAACTATCCACAAGAGATTACGATTGTTTCTCTGGCTCATCTCGGCTCAACAACAGATTTCTGATCGTTCCTCCGTTCGTGAAATAAAGGGTAAATTCGTTTCCAAACCTACATCGAGAAGATGCCTCCCAAATCCATTCCGTTCTCATCGGTGATTTCATGGGTTAGGGTAGATCCGACGATGGTGGGTATCTGCAGCGAAGGCAGTGGCAGTATTTTTAGGGTTTTTAGTTGTTGTGCTCGCCGGTGTGCCGCAGTAGCCTTGATGGCTTTTTGGATGGTAACCGTTGTCCGCTGGTGTCATACGTCGGCTAATGGTGGTTCCTCTGTGCTCGCTGTCAATGTCTCTATGCTCGTTGTTGCTCTTTAGTCACGCTCACCTCACCGGAGCCCAGAGGTATTAGTTTTAGTTTTATTGGGTTAATTGTTCTTGGAATTTTGTTTACCATTTTTATGGGCTCTTTCTTTCTATTCTGATAGCTGTTTACATTTGGTTTGATTGCACAGATTTGGAGTGTCTTTTTCTGGTGTGTAGGTAATATTTAGGTAATATTTGTGTGTTTGTGTTTTGTATGCATTGTGTATGGGTGTTGAATGTGTAAGCTTTTGTTTTGTTTTCGTTGTATGTTAATTGGGGCAGTGATTGTTTGATGAGTTGAGCATTGGTGAAGAAGGATGGGAGAACAAGCCAACAAAGAGAAGAAAGCCGTTACAGAGGATGATGATTCTTGAGGCCAAACCGAGTGGAATTAAGACTAATCAACTAACTCGAAGGTTCACCTGTTAGGTATGTTCGTGGTGCCATAGTATACCTTCACATTTTTTAATTGGAATTAAGGTTAATGTATTATTATTTTAGCATTTTTATTGTTGTTTCATGGTGGCTTACTATGTATACTAACGATAAATTGATAAATGTAAATGGAAGAATGAAGAATTTGATGTCATAATTCTGGCTCCACTTCGTCGAAGGGTAAGTGTATAACAGGCTTGATGTAAAGTTTAAAATACCTCACACTGTTATATATGTTCTGGCTGCTGGGTTGAATGAATTATATGTTCATGTGTATTTTTTGGTTTATATAAAAATACATGTATGGTAATTTGAAGTGACAAAGCCTAACTCACAATTGAGAAATAATGCACCAAACTTTTTTCTACCTTAGAGAATCATTCTGCAGGCTTATATCTTGCTCTTTGTGCCTGCATAATACCTCTTCACTCATGTTGAATATAAATATATGTTGTTTTTATAAATTCTAAACGCTTAACAAATCTCAAACTGAAATTCAATATAAGTGTAATATTATATTAGTTAGGTTAATGTATTTTATTCCCAATGCGTGCCATGCGGCCCTTTTAATATAATAGGCTCTGATATTTGGAAAGCGTTGTGTACAAACCCTCAATGCGTGTTGTTTTTGAATCTCCAGAGAAAGCGCGTCAGTCTTCCCATGCATACAGTTTGGGGGCGGTTGGTCCTTGAGGCGTGGGCGTGCACGAGGTGCTCCGTCCTTGATCAACTGTTCCGCCGTGTTCAACTGTTTGGAGGAGGTGAAGGTATCAGTCTTTCGACTGTTTGGAGGGGGTGTAGGCATGGGTCTTTTGTGATATATATGTCCGGGCTTATCAATTGGAGGATTAGGTTATCGGCTTCAGCCGTCAGGTATGCATCTTATTCCCATCATGTCTCTCCTTTCTTTTTCCCTGGTTTAAGTGTTTGAGCTTTATGAATCATCATTGCTTATGTACATGGTCCTCTTCGTCTTCTTCTGATGGTGTGTTAATTGGTTACATTTTGTTGGTTATGTTTTCTTCATATATCATATGACAGCTTTTAAGTTTAATGCTTTTGTGGGTCTCTTTCTTTTAGGGGTTTACTCATGGTTTTTTAAAAATCTGTGTGTTAATGTCTCTGGCTGTTACATGTTTGTTGTTTGGTTTCTTAGTTTGGTGTTTTCGTTGGGTGTTTTAGTTTTGTTGTGTGTTGGCAAATACTTTTTGGGGGTTAGCACACCAGGTGTTTGTATAAATGCCATTTTTTTAGCCTTCATATGGTGGTCATGGTGATGATAATAATTTTTTGTTGTTGGTTGTTTCTGGCTGAATATATTTTCTGATGTCATGGGTTTTTGGGTGGTTGTAAGGGAAACTTTTCGTCAAATCTATATCTATTGTTTTGGGTGTTTGTGTATATCTCTTGGAAAGGTGTCTGTTTTGTTTAAAACTCAGATATGCTCTTTGGTTGTTTGTTAAACTGTTATAGATTATATCTATTTCAAGGGTGTTTGTGTTGGCTAAAAAGCAAAACATTATAGTTGTTTGTTAAACTGTTAAACATAGTTTATGTCTGTAATTTTTGTTGTTGATTGTTTCAAGGCTGAATATATTTTCTGATTTCATGGGTTTTTGGGTGGTTGTAAGGCAAACTTTTGGTTAAATCTATATCTATTGTTTTCGGTGTTTGTGTATATCTCTTGGAAAGGTGTCTGTTTTGTTTAAAACTCAGATATGGTATTCGGTTATTTGTTAAACTGTTATAGTTTATATCTATTTCAAGGGTGTTTGTGTTGGCTAAAAAGCAAAACATTATAGTTGTTTGTTAAACTGTTAAACTGTTATAGTTTATGTCTGTTTGGGTTGGTTAAAAATCAATGGTTTAGGCTTAATCTATGACTATGGTAAGACATTATAGTTGTTGCTCTATATAATCAGTTCTGTATGTATAACTGGCAGTTGCATGTGCATCTTAAGTCGTGCCTTATCATAAGCGTGTTCGTGTGAAATCTACCAGGTCATTTACGCGGTTTAATAAATTCTTTTTATGCAGTGTCTACACATTCTGAAGGATAAGCTTCTTTGTTACCGAGCTACCATTGTGAGTCCTTTTGCTACGTGCTTTAACTGCGCATCCCTTTTATTTTTGTTGCTGTATTTATGCTAGCTTCTTATGCTTATGTCATGGGTGCTATGTTGTTCTTTGCGTGTGTGTATGTGTCTGTGTGTATGTGTGTCATATTATAGTTAGCCTTTGTCTACCGTGTTGTGTGTTTGCGCATTGCTTCTGTTGCGTGTCCACTTTTTGCCCCGTCTGCTCCGTCTCTATGGTGTCTACATCTTCACGCAATGTCCGTCGCCGTCTTCAGCAGCCTGAAATTTCCCCTGATGGCTCCTCGGCTGCTGCTCGAGGTGCGTGCCCAGGTTTGCAAAGCGCAGCTGTGGTTCCTGCCAGTCCGGGGGCTAGCATTCCTGGTAGTCATGGGCCATTGCACTCCGTTACATCTGCATCATCACCGCAAGCGAATGCGTCATCACCTGATGCCCATGTGTTTTTTGGTTTAGGCGTTGGCGCGTCTTCAAGCGTTCGTCCTCTTTGCATGATATCTTTTGCTCAGCCTGTGCCTTTAAGACCGGTTGTGTCTCTCACTCATAGCAATGCGCATGTTCCAATGCCCCGTGCGCGTTCATCAGCAAAACGACCTCCACCTCCATCGCCACGACGTGATTATGCTGCATGTGTTGGGCTGCCTGGGCCTTCTATAGGGGCACTCCTGGGTACATTGCAGATCCGGGTGTGTTTATGTTCGCAGGGTACCATACGTCGACAAAACCTAGCCATGTGTCAGCCTCAGCTCGACCTTTGCCCTTTCGATCAAACGCTATCACAAATTAACGTTAATAATCGCGTTCCTACGATTTATCTTTTGGCCAGCCTACGCGGTTAACGCCTTCAGCTTCAGTAGCTTCCTCGAGTGTGATGCCGCGGGCCAGGCGTGTACGCCTTGGCTCAGCCTCCTGCATTTCTTCTTCTTCCAGCAATCTTGTTGCTGCTGCCCATGTTGAGCGTACGCCTACTAGCCAAAGGTTTTTGAGCAGCTCTGCAGGAACAGGTGTGTCTGTGTTGCCTGCGGTTTCACAACAGATCAAACGGCGCCGCGGGCGGCCACGTCGCGAGAACACCGTTGCCACAAGTCAGGCTTCTAGCCGCCGTGTGTCTCGGGCGCAGGATGAGTATAGAGATCTTGGCGACTGTGATCAGACGTGCGGCTATTGTGGCGCTGCATTTTGGTTTGGTGAGCGGCTCAAATCTTTCCCTTCCAGTGAGCCTCCACGCTATAGTCTGTGTTGCAGGTCCGGTAAGGTCAAGATGAAGTATCCTTTGCCCCCACCACCTGAACTGAAGGCGCTTTATGGGAAATGGTCGTTCCTTGCAAGTATTCGTGGTTACAATTCGATGTTTGCTATGACATCGTTTGGTGCGAGGGTGGATGACACGGTCAACAACGGTACCGCTCCTTATGTTTTTAAGGTCTCCGGACAGGTATGTCATAGGTTGGGTTCTCTATGCCCAGAGCCTGCAAAAGAACCCCCGATTCCTTCAGCCTTACATCTATGATACGATGAATGAGGTATCCAACCGAATAGATGTTATGTCTAAGTCTGGCCCTGCAGATTTCGATAAGGACATCGTGCAAGAGCTGATACATGCGCTTGATAAATATAACGACTTAGTTAAGCTATTCAGAACTGCACGTGATGTTTTCCAGGATGGCGATGTCACTGATTTAGCTATACGCCTATACCGGGGTGTCACAAAACATCCATATGGATTGTCTGCTGCTGGCACCATTGGTGCTATAATCTGTGATGATGATCCAAATGCTACTGATTTCGATATAATTGTACGTGATCGATCCGACAAGCCACAACGTGTCAACAACCTGCATCCCTACTATATGTCGCTTCACTATCCATTGCTTTTCCCTTATGGTGAGCAAGGATGGTCGCCCACTCTAAGAATCATTCAAAGTGCCTCAGAGGATGACAAGCGTTTAAGCATGGGTATGTTTTATGCATATCAGATTCATGATCGCCCAGGCAAGTACACACTGATTTTGCATGCTGGTCGTCTTTACCAACAGTACTTGGTTGATGCTTATATAGCCATCGAACGTAACAGGCTTGACTACATACGCAATAATCAGGGCAGCCTCACGTAGCGAGTTCTTTAGCGGTATACATGATGCGGTTTCTAGGAGCGATACTGAGGGCCATAGCATTGGGAAACGTATTTTGCTGCCTTCGTCTTTTACAGGCGGCCCACGTTACATGTATAAGCATTATCAAGATGCGTTGGCCATTTTCCGTGTCCATGGCAACCCGCACTATTTCATAACGTTCACATGCAACGTAAAATGGCTTGAGATAACTAGATTTATCGAGAAACACCCTCTGCTAACGGCACAGGATCGTACAAACATCATTGCACGTGTTTTCCAGATGAAGGTTGGTGCGTTTATTGCCTTCTTAAAGGAGGAAAAGCCTTTGGTCACACCCTTCTTTGGGTTAGCGATGTGTATAGGATAAATGGTCCAGAACAGGTGGATTGGTACATATCTGCTGAGGTGCCAGATAAAGAGACGGATCCTATAGTATACGCTATTGTGACAGAAACCATGATCCATGGGCCATGCGGAGGGGCCAACCTCTCTGCACCATGCATGGTGAACAATACATATTCAAAGCATTATCCTATGAAGCATGAACCTGAGACGCGTTTTGATAACAAGGGTCGTGTTTATTATAAGAGGCCCGCTGATGGTCCACAAGTCAATAAGAATAGTTTCCTAGTAGACAACTGCTACGTCGTCCCTTATAACAAGAAACTATGCCATCAGTTCTGTCCGCATATAAATGTCGAATATTGTGGGTGGAGCATGTTGATAACATATTTATTCAAGTACATCTCCAAGGGTACTAATCGTATAAAATACTCTGTCTCAGCTGCTAATTCGTCCGTCCCAACTGAAAATGGTGATGAGCCGCCTGTTATTGACGAAATAAAGAACTTTGTCAATGGGAGATTCATATCCCCGCACGAGGCTACATGGAGGATTCTCAGATTCCCTATACATCGTAGGAATCCAGCAGTTCAAGCTCTCGCAGTTCACTTAGAGGGCAAGCAGAACGTCACATTCCGCGACCATAACATGCTTGAACAGGTTCTCAGAAACCCAGGTACTGGTAAGACGACGCTGACAGGGTGGCTTTGTAGCAACAGGGTGGATCGGACAGGTCGTCACCTGCGTTACATTGACTATGTTTCTGAGTATAAATGGGTTGCGGATGGTAAGGAGTGGATCAGGCGTGCTACTAAAAGAGACCCAGCGGGAGGGTAGTCTACATCCATCCTGCAAAAGGTGAGGTCTTTTTCCTGCGCCTGTTACTCAATCACCAGGTTGGTTGTCGGTCATTCGCTGATATCAAAACCGTTGGCGGTGTGGTCATCCCAACTTACCGCGCTGCATGTGAGAAGATGGGACTTATAGGCGATGATAGGGAATGGGAGCATGCGCTTGATGATGCGTGCGTCTGGGCAAACGCTTATGAACTAAGGCAGCTGTTTACGCACATGTTGGTGTTTTGCGAGGTTTCTAACCCATTGAGTCTCTGACAAAAGTATTGGCGGAACATGTCTGATGATTTCGTTCGTGCCATAGCGAACGAGGCGCGTGTTGATGAAAATTTAGTTCCTAAAGATGCACTACAGCAAGCCGTGCTTTACGAGTTGCAAAAGCTGCTAACATCAAGCTCTTCGACTGCGTCACTGGCTGGGCTGGGCCTTCCACCACCTCATGGTAAGTACATTGGCCTGTTGGACAATAGACTGTTAATGGAAGAGCTATGCTATGACATATCTGCTTTGGCGCTTGAGAATCAGCAGCTGTGTTCGACAATGCATCCAAAGCAGGCTGAGATCTATCACATTGTCATGGGTTTCTTGGCCTCCGTAGCACAATCGTTGGTGTTTGTCTATGGTCATGGACGGACCGGTAAGACTTTTTTATGGAAGGCAATAACAAGCGGTATTAGATCGCAGGGCAAGGTTGTATTGACAGTTGCTGCCTCATGTATAACAGCCCTTGTGTTACCAGGTGGTCGAACTGCCCATTTACGGTTTAAAATTCCAATCAAGATTAACGAGGAGTCGTTGTGTGATGTGAAGAAGAAAACTAAGATCGCTGAGTTATTACTTGAGGCAACACTTATCATATGGGATGAGGCGCCAATGAGTGATAAATGATGTTTTGAAGCTCTGGATTGGACGTTGCGTGACATTCTAAATCGACCTAATGTGCCTTTTGGTGGTAGATCAATACTGCTTGGGGGTGATTTTAGGAAAACGTTGCCGGTGAAAAAAGGTGCCTCAAAGTCAACAGTCATTTCCGTATCATTGCCAAAGTCATCGTTATGGCCATGCTTCAAGGTGTTTAAGCTCACTGAACACATGAGGTTACAACGACCAGGGATGTCGAGTGCTGATAGGGAGGATGTGCTTAGGTTTTCGTCTTGGCTTCTTAATGTGGGTGATGGGACGTTAGGAACCTGCACTGATTCTGAATGTTCGGACACAAAGGATATTGTCATACCGCCAGAATATGTGCTGCCATACAGCGAGAACGCATTACTAGATCTTATCAAATTCATCTATGATGATGCAATGCTCGCGTGCCCCACAACCGCCAACCTGCATGATAGGGCAATTGTGTGTCCCAAGCACGAAACCGCATACCAGATTAATCAGGTGAACCTGGGTATGAATCCGGGTGAGCTAAGCACAGATTCTGTTAATCCGCATACACATGAGGGTACTGATGTTGAATTACTATACCCTATGGAATACCTTAACGCTTTAGTCTTCCCAGGTCTGCGACCACATAGGTTAGAACTTAAGATAAATACGCCGATCATGCTAATGCGTAATCTAAACCCTTTGGCTGGCCTGTGTAATGGCACGCGCCTAATTATCACATAACTGTTGCCCAGGTTGGTGGAGGCAAGGATCATCATGGGTGCCTGTATCGGTAACCGTGTTTTCATACCTAGAATAACCTTCGTGCATGATGATCAAGAACTTTCTTTTGTTTTTAAGAGGAGGCAATATCCTCTAAAGGTGTGTTATGCGATGACGATAAACAAAAGCCACGCCAGTCGTTAAATAAGATTGGCGTGTACTTACCACACCATGTCTTTGGCCATGGCCAACTTTATGTCGCATTTTCACGGGCAACATCGCCGCACTCTCTAAAAGTCCTGGTCGTGCCAGAGGAAGGGTACGAGGGGGGCAGGACGCAAAACATAGTCTACTCAAAATTCTTAGATGAAATTGCCATCCCTGAGGTAACCCACATGCTTATGTGCTGTGCTATGTTCCATTTACTGCACATACCTTGGTTGCCTTTTGCTTCATTACAGGGTGATCCATTGAACATGCACGCTTAGATAGGCACACATTACACTCTTTTGATGCATGCTTATGCGGCGTTACTGTTTTTCCTAACAACTTTTGCAGTTGTCTTACTTATTTATATGCTTATGTTTCATGCAGCACATCCATGGCGGATGAAAATAGGATTGCAAACATCCAGATTGCTAAGCCGCCCGTGCCTGTAAAAGTACGTGTCATACGTAAATGAAAACCATTTGCAAAGGGTACCAAATGGTGTTACTTGCTGCTAGACAAACACGTATGTAATCCTACAATTAATGCAGATTATCAGTGTTATTCCATTTTATTTCATTTGACATTCGCGCATTTCAGGGTGATGCGGTGCAGGCTATGATTGAGCGGGTCAAAGATATGCGTGCGCCAAACATGATTAGGCTGATGGACTGCTACACGGTGGATCACTACAACTGCATACCCCCGCCGAGTATATACAGAGTTGCCATGCATACCGCTGCCATTAGGATTGATTCCACCACGCCTATTGTATCGCTGAATGATGACGGGGGTATTCCTTCGACTTATTACAACTTTATGTCATATGAGGCAATGGTGTTGCGAGCAAACATCAACAAAGTCTTGACAGGTAATGGATGACTGGTTGTTTCTTTATACAGTGTATGACAACAGCCAAATGATAACAAGTAATCAATTTCTTTGAACAGATGTCATCGGCATGGTGTATAGCGTCGAGTTTGGTGACCCTAAGAGAAACACGCCTAGAATCAAGCTAAATATGGAAGAGCCCAGGTACAGGGTAGTGTAGCCGCGTACCCACTTACATATACATATGCACATATATATATAAAGCACTTTCAATTTTACATGCTCAAATATCTAACCAACTATTGCCACATCTGCCTATATAAAAAGCGGTACGAAGATCCAGGTGGCACTCTGGCCTAAGATAGCTGACATGCTGGATGTCGACATGCTCTTGTCTAGCAACTTCAAACTTATCTTGGCGCTCTCTTCAGTTAGAGTTACCAAATACTATGGTGTGTGAAATAGCAACAAATTGAATCTATGTCTACAGGTGGAATATCAAAACTAATAAACCATGTTTCGAATGCATTGCATAAAACATGCAGTTTGAGTCTACCTCTGCCACGCGTATTGAGATCGAGCCAGAACTGGAGATAGCTAGATCGCTGCGAGCCGCGTAAGTTACTTTGTAACCCGGATGTTTTAACCCAAAAAATCACTAATCAATATTACACCTATAGGTATCATACAAGGTGATGTGTTGCAAACACATCCCATTTTCAGGGTCTTTTGTTTAGTATTAGAGTCGGTTTTAAGTCCGCTTTGAGTTGTTTATTATGCTTTTAGTTAAGTTTGTGTCTTTGGGGTCTTGTTTATGTTTTTGTGAGTTTTGTAGGTTTTTAATAAAGTCCCGAGGCTATGAGAGGAAGGTTGGGAGATTTAAGAAGAAAACAAAGAAAAAGTGCTGAACAAGCTGGCCCAGGCGTATCGCCTGGGACCTGATGAGCAGTAGGCGATACGCGCGGAAAAGGGAAGTCAACGAGGGTCTTAAGTCGGTTTGACCGACTGTTTTGTCGCGGCATAGGCGGTAGGCGTATCGCCTAGAGAAAACATACCTCCAAGCGATACGCTTGGAGGTCTAAAACCCGCAAAAGAAGGTTTCGCGATTTAAAAGTGGATTTTAGGGTTCAATTCGACATAATTCGACTTCCAGACGGCAGAGGGCGATTCAGAGACGATTTTAGGAGCAGAGAAGAGCTAGGATCAAGGGAGAAGACATAGAACCAAGCATTGATTTACAATTCGACATTCGGGTTCTTCGTTTACCTTTTGTTTTCTAGTTCATTGATCGTTTACATCATGTTCACTGTGAAAGACTCAAACTTTATTTATTTTTCTGCATTGAACATGATTGTTGGCTAAACTCTTAGAGCCACCTAGACTCGTTTGATGATTTTGATCTTTTGATTACTTTGTTCGGTTTTATGACTAATCGATTGATGTACTTTCCTATTAAACTCCATGGTT
>JBCNJP010000008.1:57449958-57573786 GCA_039602395.1 Deinandra increscens subsp. villosa | reverse complement strand
ATTTGATTATTTGATCAGTTATACATTTTTATATATATTAATTAATTAAGTCGATGTTTACCGATCAATTAGGTGATCCTAGTGACGAACACACGATTCTCTTTTGGCTGGATGTCAACATAAAGTTTCATAATGCTATGAAGCGTTACGAGGAGTACCGTGAGCGGTACCGTGACAAGTACCGTGACACAAGCGTCGTTCATGGACCAGAAAATCAAAATATTCAACAGGATATGCAAAGAGAATGAAGAGGAGAACCAAACCAAGGAAGACCTTTTGTTCATTGCGTTCGAACACTACTTACATGAAACCGGATAAGATTTCAAGCTTCTTCTGGTGTGGGAAATGATTAACCTTTTTAGGGTTCCGGATTAATTAAGAGTAATTGTTCTGGTTTGAAAATTGTTCTGGGATTACTAATTAATTATATGTAATGAATTGATTTTTAATTTAATATAATCTATTTTCATCCATTTCTGTTCATCTTCTCTCAATCCGAATGAAATCTTCTCCCTAAGGAATTCTAGTTCTCTCAATCCGGATGAAAACATTAATATTATAATAATAAGGTGTGTATATAACCAATAAGTTTATGTTGTTTTTTTTTATTATATATATTTGTAATTAATTAACTGATATCACATCTTTTGGATTATATATGTAATTAATTATTTATGTGTTATGCATCCGATGTGTCTTTTGACTCTTCTTCCTGAAGAGATCTAGTTGATCCGGTTATTGTCTTCTACATAAATATATTAGGTTGTGTGACTAAATATTAGTGTATAAAGAATTGTATTCAACCAGAATGATTTTAATTTACTAGATAATGGGTTTAAATACATGGGAATATCCAATAGACTACGAACAGAAATAACAACTTTGGTTATTTATAGTATATATAGTTCATCCTGAAGAACTCTAGTTTATCCGGTTCATCCTGTTCTATTACTGAATAATTACTCTTGATCCTGAAGAACTCTAGTTCATCCGGTTCTATTACTGAATAACTCTTTATAATCCTGAAGAACTCTAGTTCATCTTCTCTCAATCCTCATGAACTCAGTGGGTAATTTTGACTTTCTTCGTTTAATTTTGACTTGTTAATTTGATTACCAGAAAATCAAAACATTCAACAGGATATGCAAAGAGAACTCATTGGGTAATTTTGACTTTCTTCGTTTAGTTTTGACTTGTTAATTTGATTTTTGAGATTGTGTGAAAGTAATTTCGGATAATTTCAGATCGTGTGATTAAATTTTTAGTGGTTTTTTGATATCGTGTAGAAATTTCAGTTTAACTTGGAGAACGTGTGAAATTAATTTTTGTAGGAAAACCAAAATTCTAATAAATATAATGTGCAGTGTTCAATAAAATAACACCTTTGGTATACTCTAGTGATTAGACATCTGAGCTTAGGCATACTCAAGAGATTTGCACATATAACCATACTACCTGATCAGTAATCAGAAACTTCTCACTTCCATTATCAAACCCTTCTCAAAATCCTTATCAAACCTTTTCTCAAAATCCTTATCAAACTCTTTCTCAAAACGCTCAAATCCTTCTCAAAATGGCAAACTTGAAAGAATTAGTTGAACATTATTTGCAGATAATGATTGTTGCTACCCTGAACCGGTACGGGCTGATTATCGGGGCAGAGAGACAGAGTATCTTAGACGGGTTGGCCCTGCTCAACCAAGTACTTACAGAGCCACCAAGTCCAATAAGATACCAGATGGCAACTTTTCTGGTGGAAGAGATACACGTCTCCAATGCCATGCTTCAAATGTTGGTTCAACAGAGACAAGAAGCTATGAGTAGGCATTTGGAGTTGATGGAGGAGATATAATCTAGGTTCCCGTGAACCTCAACCCGCAACTGCTCTGTCTTTTGTTTTTTTAGGAATGAACATGTAAATTAGGAAACAATTTTGTGTATGGAATTGGAATCAGTAGTATGAAATCCACTTTTTGTTATATACTTGTTTGTCTATTTTTGTTTATGAAATCAATCTATTAAACAAAAACCCTAATCCTCGAAAACAGAGACGATCAACAACTGATGCATAATTTTAGGTAAAAAAGGTAATCTGTTCGCACAATATCCATTCCGTTAAACAAAAACCCAATCCTCGAAAACAGAGACGATCAACAATTGCAATCCGATCAACAACTGATGCATAATTTTAGGTAAAAAATGTAATCTGTTCGCACAATCTCCATTTCGGTAAACAAAAACCCTAAACACAAAAAACAGAACGGATCTACAAAAACCTTAAATTTTGGGGAATTATAATTCTAATTAAATTATATCTTAAAGAATTAAGATAAAAATTAAATAATGGGTCAATTTGGGGTCAAATGGGTCAATTTGATGTGTTTAGGACAAATGAGTCCCAGTAAGGTGTGTATGCAAACAATAAGTTGTGTTTAGGACCAATGATGGCCCAATAAGGTTTGTATGTAACCAATAAGTTGTGTCTGGGACCAATGAGTCCCAATAAGGTGTGTTTAACGGGAAACGAGGGTGAGTTGGAACCAATAAGTCCCAGTAAGGTGTGTATGTAACCAATAAGTTGTGTTTAGGACCAATGATGGCGCAATAAGGTTTGTATGTAACCAATAAGTTGTGTCTAGGACCAATGAGTCCCAATAAGGTGTGTTTAGGGGAAACAAGGGTCAGTTGGGACCAATGAGTCCCAGTAAGGTGTCTATGTAACCAATAAGTTGTGTTTAGGACCAATGATGGCCCAATAAGGTGTGTATGTAACCAATAAGTTGTTTTAGGACCAATGAGTCCCAATAAGGTGTGTTTAGGGTAAAAGAAGGTCAGTTGGGACCAATGAGTCCCAGTAAGGTGTGTATGTAACCAATAAGTTGTGTTTAGGACCAATGATGGCCCAATAAGGTGTGTATGTAACCAATAAGTTGTTTTAGGACCAATGAGTCCCAATAAGGTGTGTTTAGGGGAAAAGAGGGTCAGTTGGGACCAATGAGTCCCAGTAAGGTGTGTATGTAACCAATAAGTTGTGTTTAGGACCAATGATGGCCCAATAAGGTTTGTATGTAACCAATAAGTTGTGTCTAGGACCAATGAGTCCCAATAAGGTGTGTTTAGGGGAAACGAGGGTCAGTTGGGACCAATGAGTCCCAATAAGTTGTGTTTAGGACCAATGATGGCCCAATAAGGTGTGTATGTAACCAATAAGTTGTGTTTAGGACCAATGAGTCCCAATAAGGTTTGTATAGGGGAAACGAGGGTCAGTTGGGACCAATGACTCCCAGTAAGGTTTTTATGTAACCAATAAGTTGTGTTTAGGACCAATGATGGCCCAATAAGGTTTGTATGTAACCAATAAGTTGTGTCTAGGACCAATGAGTCCCAATAAGGTGTGTTTAGGGGAAACGAGGGTCAGTTGGGACCAATGACTCCCAATAAGGTTTGTATGTAACCTATAAGTTGTGTTTAGGACCAATGATGGCCCAATAAGGTATGTATGTAACCACTAAGTTGTGTCTAAGACCAATGAGTCCCAATAAGGTGTGTTTACGGGAAACGAGGGTCAGTTGGGACCAATGAGTCCTAGTAAGGTGTGTATGTAAACTAATAAGTTGTGTTTAGGACCAATAATGGCCCAATAAGGTTTGTATGTAACTAATAAGTTGTGTCTAGGACCAATGAGTCCCAATAAGGTGTGTTTAGGGGAAACGAGAGTCAGTTGGGACCAATGAGTCCCAGTAAGTTGTGTTTAGGACCAATGATGGCCGAATAAGGTGTGTATGTAACCAATAAGTTGTGTTTAGGACTAATGAGTCCCAATAAGGTTTGTTTAGGGGAAACGAGGGTCAGTTGGGACTAATGAGTCCCAGTAAGGTGTGTATGTAACCAATAAGTTGTGTTTAGCACCAATGATGGCCCAATAAGATTTGTATGTAACCAATAAGTTATGTCTAGGACCAATGAGTCCTAATAAGGTGTGTTTAGGGGAAACGAGGGTAAGTTGGGACCAATGAGTCCCAATAAGGTGTGTATGTAACCAATAAGTTGTGATTAGGACCAATGATGGCCCAATAAGGTTTGTATGTAACCAATAAGTTGTGTCTAGGACGAATGAGTCCCAATAAGGTGTGTTTAGGGGAAACGAGGGTCAGTTGGGAACAATGAGTCCCAATAAGGTGTGTATGTAACTAATAAGTTGTGTTTAGGACCAATGATGGCCCAATAAGGTTTGTATGTAACCAATAAGTTGTGTCTAAGACCAATGAGTCCCAATAAGGTGTGTTTAAGGGAAACGAGGGTCAGTTGGGACCAATGAGTCCCAGTAAGGTGTGTATGTAACAAATAAGTTGTGTTTAGGACCAATGATGGCCCAATAAGGTTTGTATGTAACCAATAAGTTGTGTCTAGGACCAATGAGTCCCAATAAGGTGTGTTTAGGGAAAACGAGGGTCAGTTGGGACCAATGAGTCCCAATAAGGTGTATATGTAACCAATAAGTTGTGTTTAGGACCAATGATGGCCCAATAAGGTTTGTATGTAACCAATAAGTTGTGTCTAGGACCAATGAGTCCCAATAAGGTGTGTTTAGGGGAAACGAGGGTCAGTTGGGACCAATGAGTCCCAATAAGGTGTGTATGTAACTAATTCGTTGTGTTTAGGACTCAATGATGGTCCAGATAAATTTTACATGTGAACCACATAAGTTGAAAAATAGGACTAATGATTCACAATGCGAAAGTGTCTAGGGGCAATGATAGTCAGTCGGACCCATGAGTATATAATGAATATCACCCTATATATATATATATAACCGATAATGTATATATTACAACACATTGATATGTGTGTGTGTGTGTTGTGTGGTGTGTCTTTAGTACTTGACATCTTTTTACTCACGTTAGGTATACAAATTCATTTGGATACAATTATCATTAAATTTATTTCTTAATATTCCATTTTACATTTAAAGATCATTTTAAAGTTATGTTTAAAATACTATTATATCTATGTCTGGAATTAATTGAGTTTATATTAAATCCGATAATTAAATGCTGTCACGTCCTTATTTGGTGAGATGCTTTCACCCGTATCGATCATATTAATCCCCAAATTACTTCCCACCATTTTTCAAATTTCCCCAAAATTCATTGATCAGTTTCTATTCCCCCTCACCAAAATTTTATCACAAAAACAATTCATCACTCTCTTCTTCCCTATCACTAAAAATTTCTCTACTTAATTCATTGATCAGTTCTGGATTCATCACACTATCATCTTCAGGAGATCACTACCTAATTCCCGTCAGTATTAATTTCACTGTCATCTTCAGGAGATCATTTGTTTCATCTCAATTATTTCATCTTAATTATTCCATCACATTTATTTCATTAATTCTCTATTTATTTCACTGTCATCTACAGGATTCATCTGATTTAACAATGGACATTGAAGGTGAAGCATATGACAATGACGATTATTCGGATGAAGCAGAAATGTATAACAATGACGATTATTCGGATGAAGCTGAAATGTATAACAATGACGATTATTCGAATGAAGCAGAAATGGATAACAATAACGATTATTCGGAAGAGGACATGGATAACAATGATGCCCAAGTCGACAATGATGCCCACGTCGAACAATGATTCCCAAGTTATTGAGAATGAGGAAGCCTCTGCTCCCCAAGCAAACAAGAGGAGGTTGACGCGGTTGGTAAAGTGGCGTGCCAACTTTGAGAAAAATGGTGAGGAAAAATGGCCACTAACATTTGATGCGCTGGGAAGGATTGGCGGGGACCATAAACCAAAATTTTCGAGTTTTATGGGAGACATTGTAAGGGCAGAGGTTGGATTGAGGTATCTACAATGGAGGAAGGTGCCAAAAGAGGACAAGAACAAAATGTGGGCAGCGATTCAGGTTATGAAACAGATTAAACATTTTCTCATATTAAGTTTGGTATTGAATTCCATGTGACTAAAAGATCCTGTCATATGTTATTTTTTTAGAAATATTTCAAAATTGATGACTGTCGAAGGAATGCTATAATGGTACGGCTTGGTGGGTTTGCTAAGGAGTTTTAGAAGAATGATGTTTGAAAAACACATTCGTCCCAATCTAGCAAAACCCACCGTGCTTGAGAAAGTTCCAAAGATGTATCGCACTATTGTGAAAAAAGAAGACTGGTATAGATTTGTAGCATATACATAATCTGAAGAATTCAAGGTTTTTATTCGATCCAAACTGCATATTTCATTAATTAAGCTAAGTGTTAATTAATGAGATTATAATTATATATCCTACTGTTCTGTTGGAAAGTCTGTGTCAAAGAGTGCAAAAGAGGTTCGAGCACAGTATGTTTATGATCATACAATGGGACGTGGAGGATATGTCTATCTGAGAGAAAAACTGGTAATAAGCTAAGTGTGTTACACCCAGTCATGGTTAAGAACGTGCAATGTATGTTTCAAGTCTGATATATATTATTATTATAATACAAGGTACAAAACAAAGAAATTACAGCTGATGATTGCCCCTCTCGAGCGTTTATGTGGATGAAAGGAAGGGTAAATAAAGAGGGGGAATACAAAACGCCTGTGGTGAAGGGCATAGCAGATGATATAGTAAGTTTAATTGCTATATATATACCTAATTATTCACATATTAAAAATTAACAGCACCTCATTACATTAACTAAATTAATTACTGCAGGCCGAGAATGAAACAAAAATAAATGCGGGATCCGTGACCGTAGAACTGAGAACGGATGCCCTGACATTCGTCCTTGGCAAGGAAAGGGGTGGATACCTAAAAGGTATCGGGTATGGAGTGACTTCCCGTGGATATTGGCAGGGTGCTCCAAAAGGGCGATCAAAAGAACGGATCTAAAAACTTGAGGCGGAACTAAAAAATGAAAAACAGCTGCGTGAGAAAAAGGATCAAGAGGTTGAGCACCTCACTGATATGGTTAAAGGCACAGCATGATAAAATTGATAAGCTTACGGCGTTTATGGACCTCATGATTCAAGATAAACAAGTTGATAAAGCGGTAAATTCTGTAAGGGACAAATTATATATATATATATACATATATATATATATATATATACCTATAATTAATTATATTATATACTTTACTTTTTATCAATTAATTATTATAAATCATTAAATCATTTCGTAGGTAAAGTCCGCAGAGGCGCCGCTTACTACAACTGTAAGATCTAAAAACAGTTGTAATCCGCATTCCAATGTAAATACAACGGTAATTAAATATTATTGCTGATATGATCAATCTCCCTTGAGCGCATATTTATTAATTAATTAACTAATTGAATTAATTGTACATAGGACATGATCAATTCCGCGCATAATACATCGCAGAAACAATTTACTCCATCAAACTCATCTCAAAGGTCGGTCGATAAGGTACGGATTTGAAACAGTTCTGAATTTGAGTTGATCTGGAAGATTCTAGTTCATCTGGATGAACATGCGTCTCTAGTTATAGTTCATCCGGATAGTTAGAGTTCATCCGGATAGTTAAAGTTCCTCAGGATAGGTAAGGTTCATCAGGATAGTAAAAAGTTCATCAGGATAGTTAGAGTTCATCGGGATAGTTAGAGTTGATCCGGAAGTTCCTAGTTCATCAGGATAGTTAGAGTTCATCGGGGTAGTTGCTATATGATCCTTTAATAATTTTAATTTACACAATTGTGCACTTCCCTTATAACTAATTGCTATATGATCATTTAATTAAATGCTGATGCTGTCTTTAATTAGGGGAAAAAGAGAAAAATAACAGAAGCAGCAGCTGCTGCAGCCAGTACTGTTGGGGCATCAGAGCAGGAAGTGGTATATATATATATATAATTAAGGATTTGACAAATCACTTTGACGTTATTGTTAATTAATATATATGTTACTAATCAGTTAATTACATGGTGTCAATTTAGGAAAAGAATAAGAGACATGCAAAACCAGTAAAACCTGCAGCTCGTAAAGTACCTCCTAAGAAGAGTGATCGGTTGGAAAAACCAAATAATTATGATGCCATTGCAACTCCTATCGATCAGCCAGTAATCCAAGAGGTATATAGATTAGTATATACCACAATTTTTTTATTCTATTTTTTTACTTTAATTAATTATTTGTTAATATATATATATATATATATATATATATGCTATAATTAATATTATTATTATTATTATTATGTCACTTCTGATCAGCGGTGCGAAACTGCGGCGTTGCACATGGAGGTGGATCCAATGAATGTCGTGGGAATGGCTAAATTATTACCAAAACAAAAAGATGAGAAGATTCATGTAAGTCCATTACCTCCTGGTTGCCATAGAATTAAAGCTTATCAGGTCAATAAGGGTGCAACATTTTTACCATTCCCAGTAGATGATAAAACAACGCTTTCGGAGGTTGAAAATAACTATATTATTGCATGCCCGATGAAACAAATGATCCTTCATTCTAATAACAAGTCAGATAAATCACAGCCGGTTGATCATTCTACGGTTCAAAAAGTACTGGAACAACCACAGGTAATTACTACATTAGTTAATCGTATCCGCTATAATTAATTAACTATATATATATATATATATATATATATATATATATGATCGGTTTTATTTGTCATTTTTCCAGGTAAATAATGATCGGAAAAAGATCTCGAAAATGTACTTAACAACAAACCAGCTGGCTCAAGATCTGTTAAACAGAAAACATAGTACACGGATCCAGCAGAAGCAACAAACGAGCACGGAAAAGAAATTATAATTAATTATTATACAAATTAAACTTTGATTAGTGTATGTTATTTTTTGAACGGCATTTGATTAGTGTATGTACATTAATTTTTAATTATAATATGATTTTAAGGTTTCTCTATATTAATTAATATGCAGTTTAATTAATTGTAATTAAGAAAATATATAATACCAAATGCCACACTTTTGATATTTTAACGTGGCCGTTGCCACCCTTTGGCCACGCGTATTGGGACAAAATATCTGATTTCAACTACCCTTTGACCGCTTTCTTTTTCCAAATATATGTGGTTAAAACACAAATATACGTGACCATATAATACCAAAGGCCACACTTTTTATATTTTAACGTGGCCGTTGCCACCATTTGGCCACGCGTATTGGGACAAATTATATGATTTCAACTACCCTTTGGCCACTTTTTTTTCTTCCAAATATATGTGGCTAAAAGACAAATATACGTGACCATATAAAACCAAAGGTCACGCTTTTTATATTTTAACGTGGCCGTTGCCACCATTTGGCCACGCGTATTGGGACAAAATATCTGATTTCAACTACCCTTTGGCCACTTTTTTTTCCCGAAATATATGTGGTTAAAACACAAATATACGTGACCATATAATACCAAAGGCCACGCTTTTTATATTTTAATGTGGCCGTTGCCACCCTTTGGCCACGCGTATTGGGACAAAATGTATGATTTCAGCAACCCATTTGGCAACGTTTTTCATATCATATGTGGCTAAAACACAAATATACGTGACCATATAATACCAAAGGCCACGCTATTCATATTTTAACGTGGCGGTTGCCACCCTTTGGCCACGCGTATTGGGACAAAAATTATAATTTCAGCAACCCATTTGGCCATGTTTTTTTATAACATATGTGGCTAAAACACAAATATACGTGACCATATAATACCAAAGGCCACGCTTTTGATATTTTAACATGGCCGTTGCCACCCTTTGGCCACGCGTATTGTGATAAAATGTATGATTTCAGCAACCCTTTGGCCACGTATTTTTATAATGTATGTGGCTAAAACACAAATATATGTGACCATATAATACCAAAGGCCACGTTAAACAAACACATGTGATCGTTGGAACCCTTTGGCCACGCTTTTCAGAAGAATTGTTTGATTACAACAATATATATTGGTACCCTTTAGTCACGCTTCTAGGTGGCTTCAGCCACTGATATGGTAACGTCGTCGTAGGGTACATAAGGTGACAGGACCTTTGGTGTCGATTGGAATGAAAAAAAAATGTGACCAAACACCTTTGGTCACGGTTTTTTTCCGTGCCCAAAGGTGAATTTTGATGTAGTGTAATGTTTATTGGACTCATCTTATCCAAATCACTGTCTTTAGTTTCTAGATTTTTCCGTGGATTATCAGATCTTGCGATGTAGTAGATGTTGAAGTATTTGTAGCCAGATGTGTCTCTTATCTTTATTTCTTTTACTTCAACAACTTCTGTAATCATTGAACTTAAGTAAATCCAGTTTTCTTGCACTTCCAAGTTGTTTAGATATAGATGAGCATTCTGTCTTGACAGTGGGCTCCTTCGAGGGATCTGTTCAGATTTTTTTCTATATAGGTATGAGATTTCTCTTATCTCATATCAGATCTCATCCTCTCTGGTTTTCCTTTGCATATAGTCATCGGTGTAGAGATATTGAGAGATGACTGATGCACTTGGTTGAGGAGTGACCCTTACATGTGCTGCTCCCCTTTAATCAATGGATATAACTTTTTTGCTTGCCTTTATCAACTGTCTATTTAGATTGAGAGGAGGGGCCGGCTTGTGTTGTTGGAGCTCCTGCTGTTGTGGCAGGAGAGGTGGAGAATGATTGAAAGAATGATAAAGTCGGAGGAGGAGGAGTCATAGTACCTTTGGGAGGTTGAGGTGGTTTACAGGACTCTGGTTTTCTTTTCTTTGTTGAGTCTGCACTTCCTCAGTTTCAGATCCTGGTACTTTCTTCTTTTGACTTTGGTTTAGAGGAGGAGGAGGAGAGTCTTCAAGGTTAATGACAGGGGGATTGTGTTTTACTTTTTGTGAGCTTGATTCCTCTGGCCTTGAAGGTCGATCTTTTGAATCTCTCTATCATCTGATTTCTTGACCTTTTTATCAAGTCTTACTTGATTTTTATTACTCTCATGGTTCTTTGATAGTTGGCTGTGACATCCCCCTTATAGAGAAGTTCCCATCATCTTTGGAGAGTGGTTTAATACAGATTGTGAAGCCATAATTGCCCAAGCAACACAAACCAGTGGGGCTCAAATGTTTCTGTGTCCATACCTTCAATGGGCTTCCGGGTCCTTTATATAATGAATGTTCTGCCGAAGGTGCGTATTTCTTAATTACTTGTGTAATTCATTTATATCTACGCATGGCGATAGAATACTGAATTCTGAATTAGTAAATATTTCATAAGTTCAAATGGCAGATACGTTCAAACTGAAGGTTAAGCCCAGGAAGACATGCCTATTTCGACTCATAAATGTAGTGCTAAATGATGAAGTCCTTTTTAGCATAGCAAACCACACCCTCACAGTTGTTGAAGCTGATGCAATTTACGTAAAAAATTTCAACACTCAAACACTTATACTGGCTCTTGGTCAAACAACCAATGTCCTCCTCAAGACAATATCAAAACCTCCTGGAGCCAACATTCTTATGTCTGCGAGACCTTATGTAACCGGACAAGGAACCTTTGATAATTCCACAGTTGCTGCTATTCTTGAATACGAGTCGAACAAAAATCTTCCACTCCTTAAACCAACACTACCATCTTCAAATGACACTTCATTCGTGACACAGTTTTCCAATAGACTTCGAAGCTTGGAAAATGTTCACTTTTTTGCCAATGTTCTGCAGAAATTTGACCAAAAGAAAAAAGAAGGGTGTTTATAGTCCTTATTATCATTATAGGACTTGGTACGAGTCCTTGCTAACAAAACAAAACTTGCCAACGTCCAAACGAAACTAGGTTTGCTATGTCTATTAACAATGTCACCTTTGTACAGCCAAAGGTTGCCCTTTTCCATTCCCATTATTCTGGTCAATCAGAGAGTTTTTATAGTCCTTATTTTCCATCCAACCCGTTACATTAGTTTAAGCATACCGGGACTCTTCCTAATAGTACCTTTATGATCATTAGTTTAAGCATATCGGGACTCCTCCCATTAGTTTAAGTACCTTTATGATCAATGGTACAAAACTTATGAGTTATTCATGCAAGATACCAACATTCTTGGTGTTGAAAGCCACCCTCTCCAACTCCATGGCTTCAACTCCTTTGCTGTTTGGTTAAGGGTTTGGAAACTACAATCCTAAGAAAGACCCAGAAAACTTCAGTTTCATGGACCCTATTGAAAGAAACACAATTCGGGTATTCTTGTAGGTGGGTTGCTATACGATTTCTTACGGATAACCCAGGCTAATTTGTCTTAATGTGCTTCTTGATCTAACTACAATCTAATTATATATTTTCTAATTCTCTGCTTGTTTGTTTTTACGTGTTGAGTAGGTGTGTGGTTCATGCATTCATTTGGAAGTTCATACAAGTTGGGGTTTGAAGATGGCTTGGCTAGTCCTAGATGGAAAACTTCCTAACCAAAAGCTTTTACCTCCACCGGTCGATCTTCCAAAGTGCTAAAGTTTCTTTTCACATATTACTTAACACAATTCAATTATTATTTTTATATACTTCCACTCTCTCGGATTTGTTAGCTAGGTGGCTAAGCACGAGTTCAAGTTATTCCCTGTGAGTTAATAATATATGTATGTCTAGCTAGTTGGCTAGCTATGAGAACGTTAACTAGGTCACTAGCTAGCAATTGAGTTTTCTTTGATCTTGTTGAGTGTTATATTATGTGTTTCCAAGTGGTAAATGGTGTGTGCATGGTGTATATAAAAATATGATAATTTATACGTCAGTTTCAAAACGAATATTTCCTTTTAAGTTTGTAAAACACGATAACCGACAATGACCGTACACCACAAACTAGTATAGTGATGGTAAGATACCGAAGTCGTTGAAGGACACAAGAAGGAGGGTTCTTGATACTTCACCTTTATTAACGTCTAACTAAGCCAAAAGTTGAGATTTTTAACTATAAAAATAAAATAAAATAATAAGATAAAGTGGGTTTTACGTATATTCAATTGAAGATAGTATCACTTGGGAGGACTCGCTAGTGGCGGGGTTGGTAACCGTTTTGTTTATAAACTTCCCTTAAGATTGTTATACGAAGGTAGAAAGGACCGCCTCTCAGCCTCAATTCTAACCATGCGTTCCCCCGCTGTTCACCAGCAGGCACGACTCCCGGGAGGACCGTTCTATTAAGTAAAAAAATATAGTGTGTGTGAATGTAATTTACTCGTAGGACCTTATGGTAAAAGTATCGTTACGGTCGGATACGTTGTCATAAACCCGCAATGGAAAAAAACAGACCCCAAATTAATTTATTGAGTAAAAAGCTTTATAACGAGCTAAGGGTCTGTTTCCTCCTATGCACCGCTCTCACGCATGCATGGTCAGTTGTAACCAGAGCCAAGTCCACAAACATACCGCTCTCGCGTATATGAAGTGGTGAAATATTATAAACCCAAAATCCCAACCAACACATTAAAACTGCTCTCGTGTGAGTCCCGTATGCATTGCTTTGCATGAGGTGTGAGTCACTAGGTTCATGGATAATGCATTGTCCTTTATTCAGGTGTCACTCAACGACTAATGTACTTTCGACGACACAAATGGTCCGCAATACGTAAGGCACGTTTGTTTAAAAAGACCAATAATAAACTTTCAATATAAAGAGTTTTTTCTCAAAATCATTAACACACACCTTAAGGTTAGTTTGTAACTCATTTTACCAACCCGCCAAAGGTTTGTTTTCTCCCAAGTGAGTGTAAGAGTATACCCACTCATGACTTTAGTGATTTGCTTAAAAGAAGATGAATGGTTCATAGACAAACTCAAATCAAAATCTAATTAAGTTATAGTTCTTACAATCTTGACGAACAAACTTAAAACGCCAAAATAAGTAGCTCAAGAGAAAGAAAAATCGAATGCTTATATACTAGAGGGGAGAAAGAACTAAGCAAGGAAGAAGTGCGGGGAGAGCTGATATTTATAGGCCAAACTCGTACGGTCGACAAGGGTCGTGTCGAGTTGAAGATCCTGCATATCTCGAATGTACTTGACACGGAGCGTGTATGTCAGTGGACACGGGCCATGGTTGTCAGGTACAAAAGTCAACTTCTAGAAGCTTATTGGAGCATGATACGGGCCGTGTTTAAGTAGGGCATGGGCCGCGCCAAGGCCAAATATCACCAGTCTTTTTTTTTCCTTTCTATTTTCCATATATTTTTTTTACTCCTTTAGTGATTTTAACCTGGATTAAACTGAAAAACTACAAATGAAACAATATCACAATGTTTATAAATAATTAATCAAAAATAACCTAAAAAGTGAGAAATAGTTGATATAAAAACATATATCTTTTTGTTCACATCAAATATCTCCACACTTGAACATTTGCTTGTCCTCAAGCAAAACTAAAAAATGTGGCTGACACTCCCCAGGGAACTGGTAGAAGATAAATGAAATTCGTGTGTTAGGATTCCGACTATTTAAAACCGGCCTCTGTTTATTTCCAACTTTCACTTTTATTGATTTTACTCCTTTTTTTTTCTTAAATATTTACAATTGTAGAAGACCTACTAGAAATTTTAATTTTATACAATCTCACATACCTCACAGATGATCACTCAACACTCGAGTTAGTATATGTATAAATTTTTAGTGAACGCTCGTGCCAAAGTGAAAACAAACAAATAGTATAGGCTTCACAAGAAATCAAACATCCACCGATCTCACTGAAATCCACACAATCATTACGAGGGCTTAAAGATGTTTGTGTGGTAGGCATGGGCTAAGGGTATGGATATTTTGAAAAAAAAAAAGTGGCTAAGGCTAACAATGCAACAATATAAATCTTTTATTCAAAACTTTATTTTTTGTGATTTGAAATATAAATACTACAAACTATGCAAAGAGACTTTTTTGCTCATTTTATTTCTTAATGAATGCACGCATATTTTTTCCTTCTTCTTTTTAGACAAACGTCAATCCTAAATTGGGAATAAACAAAAAGTCACTTCTTAGATATTACCTAATATAATAATACAAACTTTAAATAGTTTGTTTTTAGCTTTTCAAGTTTTGGCCACAACTGATTTTTGCTTTACCATTTACCCCCCTCAACCCTTTTTTATGCTTCTATACCATATGTGATTAAAAATGTATCTACGTGGCTTAATAATAGCCATTTGTGTGTGGCAGTTCACCTCAAAAAGAGGATAGAGAGAAAATAGAAAGAGGAGTCAATCTCTCTCTTCAACCAAATCCGTCTGCAACCTCCCTTCTCTCTCAAAGAATTTAGCGATCGGTGTCTTCTGCTATCCTTTGCTGTTTTACGTCCGTAGATGGTGGTCGCCGGTGTCAATTTTCGGCGCTGTTTTTATTACGGCTCTGGTGACCGCCGGTGAGGTTGAAATGACGATGTTGTTTCTCTGTTCACGTCGAAGCAAACGACGTTTTTTTGGGTGTGATCTTAAATGTACAGCGACTTATGTCGTTTTCGGGTTGTGAAGAATCCCCGATGGTGTCACTGAAGCGACGATTTTGTTACTCCGTTCACGTTGAACGGGGTTTCTCTTCCAACTCTGTTGGATTGATGTTGGGTTTAGGGTTTTCAATAACCCAGATCTGAAAACGCCGTCTTTATTTTGTCGTTTTTGCTTCGGTGTGCCGACATCGGTCTCATTTTAACATGCTTGGTTGTATGACGTGGTTCTTCTAACTCTCTCTTTGAAACCGCTGTTTGGGGACTGAAAACCTTATGATCTGATCTCTATGATGATAGAGCTAAATTATTTCGGTTGGTAGGGTATGAGTCCCTGTTTTTTCAATCGTATGCTATGGCTGTGATGAGCGTATACCGTACTTTCTATAAATTTTTACAGGCAATGATGAGTTAAAATGAGCCATTTCATGTTTTATTATTGATTTCTTGATGTTGTATCAATTTTTTTAGATGTTTGTATGGGAAATACGATATGTATATGGGTTAATATTGATTTTTTTATCGTGTGATTGTTGTTGTTTGTTTGCAGCTTCTTAAATTTTTATTGTTGATTATTTTCTTCCTTATCTCTCCGTTTTTGTCTCCAGGGGTGTACATTCTACACATCTACATAATTGATAGTAGATTATATAGACCAAATCATCTATGGGAGGTATGTGATGTTTCACAAAGGCTCACTACTTTTAATTGTCGAATTTGTGGTAGATTTTATTTCTCACAAGTATGGTGATATAAACTGACTTCTTAGGTATTGCTCCGTTTGATGCTTCGGATTCTGTAAGTTTTTAGATATTTGAACCTTTTCTGTTTATAATAGTTACTATAATTTCTTTAAATCCTTGGATTGATTCTCAGTTTTTAGATGAAGTTGTTGCCCTCTGCTGGTATAAATCAAAGTTCCAAATTCAAAGGTATGTGTTCGTAATTTCATTTTGATGCCCAACTTTGTTTACATTAAAACTAAAACGTCAAGAATTAATTTGTCAACAAAACTGCAGGTGAAGAGAATTATGATGGTGGACTTCTTTTAAGCATAAAGTTATGCACCTAAAGATGGACAAAGGCTTAGGGTTTGTCATTTGTGGAGGTTATTCTAAAACCTATTTTCAAAAAATATGAATACAATGGTGGAGAATTTTCAGGTTAAAATATATAAACCCGAGTGTTCCTCATTCATGCATAAAGTATATTTATGGGTTCTTTCTTTTATTGATTACGGTTGGTTTTTGGATTTTCATCGAATGCTTCCCATTATCAGCAGTTGACTTACCATAGTACAGACGTGTAAACTGCCAAAATAGATCACCCAAGAGAAGTCTTCAAAACATATTAAGTAATTAGTGTTTGATGTGTGCCTTTAATCTTCAAGATTTTAGTCCTGTTTATAATTGACATGCCTTTTTCCTTACCTTAACTTATCACTTATTCATTACATTATTAGAGTAATTTTATCTTTTCTGCTTGCAGTTATAGAAGGTTTACTTTGGTCCATCGATGTTGTCTTCTGGTACATGTTAGTTTTACTTAATTTGTATGTTTTCTCTATAGTTGGTGTTAGTATAAATAGGTTTCATTGCTGATGTTACCCATTAAAATTTGGTCATGTTTGATATGAAACATAGTCTACACCGACTTTCTAAATGAAATAGGTCTTTAGTATTAAAGTATTCGTAATTGTTTACCGGTTTATTCTGATGAATCAATATGATTTTCAAGGTGTTCATAATTTTTCGTTGAAGGAACATATAGAATACATATAACATTAAAAACTAAAGACTAACAACTCGATTCTTTTATCATAGCAGTACAACAAATGGGAATCGAAGGCATCACGGACATCAAACTGTGAGAGACACATTTTCCTTCAGAAATACGTGTCATGAGAATATAGGAGCAAGATAGAATACAAAAAACTATTCTACCTTCTTGGCTTCTTATAGACCGACATGTTACCTTTACTAAATAGAAAATTTATTGTAATTGCTGCAACACAATGCAAACATGGTGACACGTGATACAAAATTGGTGCAACACAATACAAAGATGGTGACACGTGATAAAAAATGGTGAGGCCGCCGCAACGCGCGGCGGGTCACCCACTAGTTTAATAAAAAGATCGCATTTTGCAAAAAAAAAATGGGTTTAAAATACAGGGTTTTTATTTGTCAAAGTTGGTGAATTGCAATAAATATTGCGGGTATTTGAAGAAAAATAGTGAATATGCTCAAATTGGTTAACTAGGGGATAATCAAGGTTGGGTAAAAGAAAAGAGGTTAATATCCTAGTTGCCTTTGTCACTTAATTACGCGTTTTCAGTTTTTTCAATTTTGACATGTATTACCTTAGCAAGTTCTACATTTGTTAAAACAACTTTTCATATGCACGAAATCTGTTATACACACTTAACGGCGTTTTCTCTCGTTTTTCGCGTCCTCTCTTTGTTTCTGTTTTTTCTCGGTAGTTTTTGTGACCTTCATGTGTGTTCATCATTCGTGGATCGTGCTTGATCCATGGATCTTTCGCGCAAATGTTCACCACCGAAAATTCGCACTAGTTATGTGATGGATCTAGGAGATTTTCGAAGTACTTGTTGGACTTAATTCCAACTTAACGGGGTATGTGAGCCCATGCAATCCCACCCCTAATCTAGTTAATTATCTAAAGAGAGTTGGTAATCATCTAGGAACCTACTTTAATTATTTAAAGGATAAGATATTTATTTTAGGAGTTGTATTAGGGTTAGGAGGTTTCTCTTGAGGGCCAAGTTTTTTGTTCTCCTATAAATATATCTTGTACTCGAGCATATGAGTCAAGTGTGATTATTATAATCTTGAGTTTTGAGACTATTTTCTCAAGGTATAATAGTATTGTGGGTTTACTTTCATATTGTGTTTCGATTGGGACCTTGAATTGGTATCAGAGCGAAGGTCAAAAAACCCGAAACGAAGCCAATATTCTCGATCCAAGGAAGGAAGAAGGGATCGGAAAAGCTGCCAGGACCAAAGGAACGGTGTTGTGCGAAGTTTACGGAAGCCAGTAGAAATAATTCTTTTTCAACCTAAAGAAGAAAAGGTTGATAAAAGATGTCAACCCCTTTTGTTACGCAACAGACTAACAACAACAAAGAACATGGTTCTCTCAACCTACAATGTCCAATTTTAACACAAACCAATTACACATTGTGGGCAATAAGGATGAAAGCCATCTTCAAGGTTCATGGCGTATGGGATGGATCGACCCGGGGATGATAACCGACGAGAGAATGTTAAACTTTGCAATAGCGTTAATTTTTCAATCGGTTCCTGAGGAGCTAACCTTGCAAATCGGGAACATGGAGAATACAAAGGATATGTGGGCAGTGATTAAACTCCGTCACCAAGGGGTCGAAAGGGTGAAGGAGGCTCGTCTTAAAACCTTGATGTCAGAATTCGATAAAATCAAGATGAAAGAATCATCTACGCTGGATGAATTTGCGGGGAAGATATCCGGGTTAGCCTCCAAATCTGCATCATTAGGAATAGTAATGGATCAAGAGAAGCTTGTAAAGAAATTCTTGCATGGCATGCCAAGGAGGTTCGTGCACATGGTAGCATCTCTCGAATAAGTGTTAGATCTTAAAACAGTAACGTTGGATGATGTAGTTGGGCATTTAAAGGCATATGAAGAAAGAATAAAGGAGGAGGAGCCCTATCGAGTAACCATTGCTAAAGTGATGTATTACAAAAGCGATACCACTCCGCAAAACATTTCGTATGAAGTTGGTAAACCAGAATCACTCGATCATACACACAACACAATTGAGAGAGAAACAGAATTGTATTATTACTCTAAGAACTGATTACAAAGAAGTTTAACAAAGCTTTTTATACTCCTAACTAACAATAACGGTCATATAATGCGGATTAAAGAAGTTACAAAATAACCCCCTAGACTTTGATTGGAACTACAAATGAGACTAAAACTTAACAAACTCCCCCCTAATTCCAACAAATGATAACCCAACATTAGCATCATGCAATAGAGGTCCAATGGACTTATTTGCACTAATGTGTTGAGCTCCCATTCATAATGGAATCACTAAGAGTATAGAATCACTGCAGCTCACTTGAATTCATCCACACCAAGCAAATTTCTCAACTCCACAAACCTGCCTCTAGGAACAGCTTTGGTAAAAACATTAGCTCTTTGCAAACCACTTCTCACAAACTCAACAATGATCTGCCCTTCTTCAATGCACTCCCTTATGTAATGATACCTAAGGTTGATGTGCTTTGATCTTCCATGAAAAAAAGGGTTTTTCATAAGAGCAATTGCTGATTTGTTATCCACAAACAGCTTCACACTTCCTTGAGAAACTCCTGTAATTTCTTCTAACAGTCCCTTCAACCAAACTACTTGGCAAGCTGCTGATGTAGCAGCCATGAATTCTGCCTCACAGCTTGAGAGAGCCACTGATTTCTGCTTAGAAGAATACCAGGAAATTGCTGACCCATTAAAGAAAAAGACATTGCCTGATGTACTTTTGCCATCTTCAGAATCCATTAGATGTTTGCTATCACTGAAACCTTCCAAGTTCTGCAGCCTTTCTTTCTTGTACATCAACCTAAAATTCAAAGTACCTTTGACATACCTAATTATATGTTTTACTACTTTCAGATGAGCCTCTTTTGGTTCCTGCATGAACCTACTTACATACCCAACAACAAAACTAATATCAGGCCTAGTTTGTGTGAGATAACTCAAAGAACCTACTAACTTTCTATAGTTGGTTGCAGTGGCGAACCTATAAATTTTTTTCATGGGGGTCGGAATTTTTTAAGAAGACATTACTTATCGGTATATATATATTTTTTTGCCGATACAAGTCTAGACGAGTCGGATCAAATAAGAAAAAGATAAAATAAATTTATAAAAAATAAGTTGCTCTATGGTTATCATTTTTTAGAATGAATTAGATTATTGTGTGCCGAGTTGTCGGCTGTTATAGAAAAGTTAGGTTATGATTTTAGGCTTTATTATGAGTAATGAGTAGAGAAATTAGAAAATTTTTGCCAAGGGTCGTAATAGAACAATTTTATATTCACCGGGTATATCAAATTAACTTGTTCATAGACTCTTTTTATCATTCATATTTACTAATATTTTAAAAGTTTGATAAAGTTGTAATGCTTGATATATTGTTTTATCATGTTATCTTTTTAAAAAGACATCTTAAAAATGTAGAAAATGTTATATGTATATATATCTTTTTAAATTTAATTAAAGGTTATAAATATAGAATAATATGTGTATTAGTAGAATATAAATCATTTTATACGTATAAATTTATACAATTGAACTCTTGTGTCTACAAAAGATATATTTTTATAACTAATAATAAGCCTAAACCTTATTATGTTTGTATATTAGAAAATGCCTCGTATTTATAATTGGTGTATGAATATAAATATAGAGCACTATGTTACTTTTTTATTTTTAATATAAATCTTGATTTTATTTTCATTTAACTGAAAAAAATTAGAGATTTGGATGTTAGATTTTTATGACTTATTATTTTTTTTTAACAGTACTTTATTGCCACCAAAAAACTCCAAAACAACATCAAGTAAATTGGTTATATTAAATATTTAATTATCAAATTGAATTGTCACTTTCTCTGACATTTTGAAGAACTAAAAAAACATTTATTTATTATTACACCTAGTTCACATCTCTCTCCACAAACTCATCTTCTTCATCTTTCTTTCTTCTTTCTTCTTTCTTTTCTGTGTGTGTTTGCTTTCTTTTCTACTCAGTTCATAAAATATCAAAACAATCATCATTTTCATTGCTTCAACATAAATCCACCCATACCTGGGTCAGTATCAAGATTTTATAGGGTTCGGTGACCAAATTTCATGGGGTTCGGTTCTGAAAAAATCGGATATATACTACACCGCTAGAAAAAAACATGGGTTTCGGGCGAACCCCAAGCCTGAGCCCTAGGTCCGCCACTGGTTGGTTGCATCCACAGCCTCACCACCCTCTTCCTTTTGCAACCTTAAACCAGGTTCCATAGGTATTGCACTCTCATTGCACCCTTCTAAACCTGCTAATTTGACAATCTTAGAAGCATAAGAAGCCTGTTTTAGAACTATTCCATCATTCCTTTGAAGAACTTCTAAACCAAGATAGTAACTAAGAGTCCCTAAATCTGTCATTTCAAACTGTGTTTCCATTTCTTTCTTAAACAAGTCTATCTCTCTTTGATCACTGCCTGTAACAAGGAGATCATCTACATAAACACACAACAACAAAATTGACTTACTCTTCTTCCTATAGTAAACAGCCTGCTCATGTTTACACCTCACAAGTCCTAAATCCTTTAGTACCTTGTTCAACTTAGTGTTCCAGGCTCTAGGAGCCTGTTTGAGCCCATATAATGCCCTTTCAAGCTTATACACTTTATTCTCAGATCTCTTCCTAATATAACCTTCAGGCTGCTTTACATAAACAACCTCACTTAGTTCTCCATTTAAGAAAGTTGTCTTAACATCAAGATGACAAATTTTCCAACCCATTATAGCAGCATAAGCTATCATTATCCTAATAGTCTCTCTCCTAGCCACAGGAGCAAATACCTCCTCAAAGTCAACACCAAACTGTTGAACATACCCTTTGGCTACCAATCTTGCCTTATGTTCTGTAATCTTACCATTCTCATCTCTTTTTATCTTAAACACCCATTTCAAGCCTATTGGATTACAACCCTGAGGCAAATCAGTTAATACCCAAGTCTGATTTCTTTTAATGGAACTAATTTCCTCCTTCATAGCCTTCTTCCAATCAGAACTTCTAATTGCCTCTCTAAATGTAACTGGCTCCTCTTCTTGTGTTAATAATAACTCCACCAACTCAAGCTCCTCCTGTCTTTGTTGAGTTTGTCTTATCCTATTGTCTAAAACAAAATCCCTCAATCTCACAGGTACTGCAGTCTTCCTACCAGTTCTCCTAACATGACCTTCTTCCTGAGTGTCATGTTCTACATGAGAACTTCCTGCACTATCTTCCTCATATGCAGCTTCATATCCTTCTGTAGCTTCATCTTCTTGAGCATCAGGAATATCCCTTTGTTCCCCTGGAGTATGCACTACTTGATCATCAACTATTTGATCAGTTTCTACAGGAACATCAACATAAAAATCTTCCCACTCTGAGCTACTAGTTTCCTGTACCTCATCTTCTCTAGTTACAGCACCTAGTTTCCAATCCCAAAACTTACTTTCATTAAATACTACATCCATGCTTACCACTATTCTACCATTCTGAACATCCATCATCCTACTTGCCTTAGATCCTTCCTCTACACCTAAATACACCATAGCTTTGCTCCTATCATCAAGCTTCTGAACTCCTACTTGTATATTCTTAACATAACCAATACAACCAAACTGTAGGATCGTGGTTAGGATCAACTAACCAAACAAGTTACCAAAGGTGTCAAACAAGAAAGGCGGAATCAGACTTGTTTGTGTTAATGTTTGAAATGGTTTGATCGAAACAGTAACTGGTAAACAAGAAGTAAAGTAGATAAAACACAAGATATCAATTCCAAGCACTACTATATTATTACTTCACAATGTTTACAAAGAGTTACAGCTGATGAACATGAGAGAGAGTCGATCAACAAGAAACAAAGGAAATATAACTAATATATATAGTGCAAGGAGGAAATAAAAGATATTCTTTTATTTCCTTTTAGCTCCTAGGCTAAATAAACAAATGATATCTACTACAGAGTTGTTGTAGTACAAGCATGCTTCTGTGAACAGTTGAGCAGACCTATCGGTGAACAGTGTACATCATGGTGTAAAGTAAAACTGCTTTCTGACAGCTTTATGCATTGGAAATTGCAACCAGGGATAAGTCAAAGTTCCGGAGTAACACTAGGAAAAGTTCCGGAGGAACTACTCAGTGTGAAGGAAGTTCCGGACTAACTTCCTTCGGAACTCTGACTTAGAGAATTTCTGCCTAGCAAAACATTCCCAACAGTCTCCCCCTAAGATGTTGCTACCAAAAACTGTTCTTCTGTCTGAATCTTCATGATGCTTCAATTTGAGCTCTACACTACCTTATAGTTGGGAGTTCCCATTATGGCCATGATGTCCATTTGATGCAACTTATCCCAGTCATCCATTCTCAAGTCTGGCTTCTTCCTTATTTCACCATTGCTCATGAAGAAGTAGTACATGTTCTCACTCTTATGCTCTTCAATCCTTAGCATGCAGGGATGAGTGACTTCAACATTTGCTTTTGGAGAATCTGAAGGTTCGGACTCTTCTTCAGATTCACTTACAGCTATCTTCTTCCTTTTGGCTAAACGATTTCTGACAGCCATGGACTTCTTTCTTCCAGAATAAGAAAGAGGAATGGGTTGAGTGGATGAAGGTTTCTGGGATGAGGATTCAGGCTCAGGTTGTGTAGGCTTAGGAATTTTGGGAGGTGGAGAAGATGGTGGAGATGGAATTGGTTGGTTTGGAGTTTGAAATATGGGAGCAGTGGGTTGTGATGTTGAGGTGAAGGGTTGTGATGATGATGAGAGGTGAGGATCAGAGATAGTGTCAAACATTTGCTTGACAATGTTGATCCTAGGCTTTTTCTGTTGAGCAGCTGAGACAGGAGCTTTTCTCTTCTTGTCTTTGAGATAACTGAGACCTTCAGGGTGAAGAGAGTAAAAAAGAGTATACATACCTGGTGGTCTTTTCTCACCAGTAGTCCTTTCCTTTTCAATTTGACTCTTCCTGATGGCATCAAGCTCAGTTCTCAGTCTTGGTAGTTTGCAAGAGTTGATTCTTTTAGGGTTCTCCATCAGAATTTCCTTGAAGTACCATATGTGAATCAGCAAGTCATTTTCCTCAGATAATTTCTGGTATCTGGTACCTTGCTTCTCTTGTGCCTTCTCCTGCTCAAGACTACACTCAACATACCTCTTTACATTTAACTTCTTGGCTTCATCAGCTTGAATAGTGAGAATCATGTACATCCAATTTACCAAGTCATTACCCTTCATTTCATTTACCCATGCATCAGTAAAACACTCCTTGCTTCTGAGCATTACACTGAATTGACCAAGGAAAATCTTGTTTTCTTCATTACTCTTCATACGAATTTTCCTGTAGTCATTCCCTAAGACCCTTTTGTACTTTTCAACTTTGTCTGAAAGACCTTGCTCTTCAGCTCTAGCAATCCTTTCTTTTATGTACTGGCCTGATCTCAGCCTAGCTCCATTAATAAAGAACATCAGGTCTGAGTTATTGATAACATACTCATAAATACCTCCTTCTATGAGCAGTTGTTTCTGTTCTTCAAATACAGCAGCCTCCTTCTGTTCTTGGAACTTCTTCTGTATTTCAACATTCTCCTTCTCCAATTGATCAATCAGAGCCTTTGTAACAGGGTCCATTTCTTCATTTTGACCACCTGTGCTCTGATTATCATCTTCCATATCAGTGAAACCAAATATGCTTCTCTCATCAAGAGAATCACCATCAGCAGGCTTTGAAGACTCAGGAAGTGAAGTTGTAGCATTTAGACTGGCTTCCGAGGTAACTTGCTCAGGAATAGTCTTAGTGCCGAGTTCCGAAGTAACTGCCTTAGGACTGACTTCCGGAGCAATTGGTTCCGAAATAGTCTTAGGCAATTCCTTGGTAACAACTTCCGAAGTAACTTCCTTCGGAACATTCTCAGTGGTGAGAAGTTCTTCCGGAATAACTTCCTTCAGAATCTCCTTAGCCAAGGTTGATTCTTCCGGAGTAACGTCCTTTGGAGTTTCATCAGTGATGATTAGCTCCTCCGGAGTAACTTCCTTCGGAATTTCAGTGTTAGAGGCAAATTCCTCCGGAACAACGTCCTTTGGAATTTCCTATGTTACAACCTTTGCTGCAGAAGATGTAGGACTCTTTAGGTGCAGTAAAGCTTCAGTCACCTCTATGTCAAATAGGTCTTCTTGTTGAGTCACATCTTCCACTGGTTTACTTTCAGGTGTATCAACCTGTTCTTCACTTCTTTCTCCTCCTTCAGCCTCAAACTGTTCTACACCTGTTTGAAGATACTCTTGCTCCTTTGCCAAGTAGACCTCAGATATGAAGTTTCTGACTTCTCCAATGTTTTGAGGCTGAGCACCTGAAGCAGCCATCATGAATCTTAGGAATTCCATGTGATTGACTTTGCATTCTTCAGGTGCTACCTGCATCAGCTGATCCATGTGAACATTAAGCAGACCTTCTATTGGGTTGAAGGGCTTAATTCCACAGATTTTGAATAGCTTTGTCTTCATCTTCTCAGGTAACCTCTCATTTGGATCGAAGTCAATTTCACTGGAGCTAGCAGAGTCTTCAGTTGGCTTGTTTCTAGCAGAAATGCTCTGAAAAGGTGTTGAAGAGCTAGTTTTCTCCCCCTTTTTGGTAGCAACAGCTTCACCAGTTGGGTTTGATGCACTAACCTTCTCCTGCTTAAGCCTTTCAATCAAGGTGTCCTGTTGTTGAATAGTGTGAAGCAGGGATTGCATCTGTTTCTGCAATTCAGTTTGATTAGCTGTCAATTCCTTAAGTAAAGCACTGCCCTCAACTGATTTCTCAGTATCCTTGGGCAAAGAAGAGCCATCAAGCCTAGCTTGATCAAGCTCAACACCCTGGTTGTCTTGGCTCCTGGGATTCCCTGCAAGCACAGTTGTTGCCTCAGGTTCCATTTCTGGTTCCTTTGGTTCAAACTGGCTGCTGGTTGCCATAGATTGGGTCTTAAATATGTTACTACTGTCCAATTGTTCCAGTGGGGAACCAGTTGTAGTAGCAGCCCTTTCTACATGAACATCTTCATCACTCCTGATGTTCAACTCCTTAGTGGGTGAATGGGGGTTAGGAGAAACATAATCAATACCATCCAATCATCTTCATGAGGTGAGGTTGATGAGAAGAGATTGTCATTTGGATTTAGATCAGTTTCTTCATCATTCACAGGTAGATCTAGGTTTAGGTCTATGGAGGTAAACAAGAGGGATGAGGGTTGTACATCCAATCTAGTAGAAGATGAGGTCTCAATTGAGAGATCATAAGCAATATGGCTTAACCCTTGGCTTTGATATTAAGCAGACAGTGGGTCATGCTCAAGGTTTTCAGGTTGGTTGGCAATAGGAGACACAGGTGGAGTAGACCCTGTCTCCTTTTCAACAACTTTTGATGGAGTAGGTGAGGAAGTTTTGGTAGTAGTTTTTGAGTGCCTGACCCTCTTTTTCTTATGTAGGTGAAAGCTAAGGTACAGAAAAATTTTTTCTCAGTTAGGTTCTTTTGATGAAAAATGGTACCAGCTCTGGGAACATCAGGGAATTGTGTATCCAAAATGTGTTGTAAAAACCTGGGATACATATTAAAAGGTTTTTCACAATTCTCCCTGAGCCCATCAAAAATCATTTTTGAAAAATTGAAGCAATCTCCCCTGATCACAGCATGAAGAGCAGTAGCTTGGACTTCACCAAGTTCCTCATGAGATCTCCTGGGGTTAGGCACACTAGCAGAGTATGGGCAAGAAACCTCCATACGGGTGGAATGTGACACTTCTTCACAGTTTTGCTTTTGGGGTTTCCTCCATAGCCGATGCCCATCAGAGTGAATTGGTAATCTTCCTTGGGAACAGTGAGAATACCATCTATGTCTTGTAATTTCAAATGATTTCTGATCATTTCTTCAGTGATGTACACATTTCTTCCATGAACCTGGCTTTCGATTTGCATCACCTGCTTGCCGTTTTCACTCCCGGCACCTACTACAGCATTTGCCCAGAACTGAGTTATAGTTTCATCGTAAATCGTGGGATTTACAGTTAGGGCAAAATGAAGCTCTGACGCTGTAAGGAAGTCGATCATTCCATCGAACGGAGCAGACTTCTCTGTTTTCTCTAGAAAAGCTCTTTGATTGTGCTCGTTATGAAATGCGAATACTGCCATTGTTCTGTATTGAGTGATTGCTTTGAGAAATTCAGATGAAGTTTGATGAAATTGAGAGAAAACGAGAGCGATTGAAGAGAATTTGGGGATTTTGGTTTAGTAAGTGAAGGGTTTCTCTGGAAGTGACAGTTAAAGGGTGAGGAGAGAGGGAATTGACGTTAACGGAAAAGGTGGAGTTAGTGGGGCCAGCAGTTAACCGTCACTGTTAATGCTTAAAGTAATGGGTCCCACTTAATCCAACGAAAATGATTAAGTCAATAAAGTTCCTCCGGAACTTTTCCTTCGGAACAACTTAGTTCCTTCGGAAGAGTTAAGTTCCCTCGGAACTTCTTCCCTTAGAAATTTTCTTCATTTCTCCTGAAATACTTCCGTAGGAAGTTCCTTCGGAGTTGCAAAATTTACTCCGGAACACCTGAAACACTTAGAAAACACTTGAAACCTATTAGAAACCTTAGAGAGTTCCCTCGGAACCTCTCTTGCGAAGGAAAAACTTCAGGAGTAAGTTGCTCCGGAACAATGTTGTTCCCTTGGAACTTACTTAGAAGTATCAAAATGTTCAGAAATGCTCATAACTTAGGAAATTTCTTAAATTGTGTGAAGAGTTGGTTATAAGGACATTTCTTGAAAGAGTTTTCATGATTTTGAAGAGATGGATGTTAAGACACACAAACATATAAGGTGACAGAAAAATTTATGTACACAAAAGCAATAATTGACAGCAAAAGTTAATCAAAGTTCATCATTCCAATAGCTGTGATAAGAAAGAAAAATCTTGCTTCATCAAATGCCTTTGTGAAAAGGTCAGCTAGTTGAAGATCAGTATGAACCTTGTGTAACTTAATCAACTTCTTTTCTGCACAATCTCTAATGAAATGATACCTTATTTCGATGTGCTTTGTCTTAGAGTGCTTCACAGGATTGTTGGTGATGGAAATGGCACTGGTGTTGTCTGCATACATAGGAGTTTCCAGAAATGTGATTCCATAATCTAGCATTTGATTATGAATCCAAAGTACTTGACCACAGCAACTTGAAGCAGCAATGTACTCAGCTTCAGCAGTTGAAGTAGAAACACAGGTATGTTTCTTGCATTGCCATGATACAAGCCTATTTCCTAGAAATTGACATCCTCCTGATGTTGATTTCTTATCCAAGTAGCAGCCACCATAGTCACTGTCAGTGTAGGCAACAAGAGAAAAGTCATTGTTCTTTGCATACCACAACCCAAGTTTTGGTTGACCTTTGAGGTATTTAAAGATTCTCTTTACTGCCTTCATGTGGGATTCTTTGGGAGCCGATTGATATCTAGAGCATAAGCATACACTAAACATGATATCAGGCCTACTTGCTGTCAAGTACATCAGAGAACCAATCATTGCCCTGTAAGTGTGCTGATCAACAGGTTCACTTTCTGATTCTGAATTCAGATTGTGAGAGGTTGAGATAGGAGTTTTTGCAGAAGAGGAAGATAGCATATCAAACCTCTTAAGCATATCTTGAATATATTTTGACTGGTTCAAGAAAATGCCCTCTGCAGTTTGTTTAACTTGGAGACCCAGAAAGAAATTAAGTTCACCCATTGAACTCATTTCAAATTGATCTTGCATCAGGGTCTCAAACTCCTTGCACAACTTAGGATTGGTAGATCCAAAGATAATATCATCCACATAGATCTGAACAAGCAACTTATCTTTTCCAACTTTCGTTATGAAGAGAGTTTTATCAATGGCTCCTCTTCTGTATCCATGGCCAAGCAGGTAATTTGACAAAGTTTCATACCAAGTTCTTGGTGCTTGCTTGAGGCCATAGAGAGCCTTGATCAGTTTACACACCTTGTTAGGATGGTGTGGGTCTTCAAACCCTGGTGGTTGACAGACATAAACTTCTTCCTTCAGTTTCCCATAAAGGAAAGCACTCTTGACATCCATTTGATAAACAGTGAAGTTCTTGTAAGTTGCATAGGCAAGAAAGATTCTGATTGCCTCTAATCTTGCAACTGGAGCAAAAACCTCATCATAGTCTATCCCTTCTTCTTGAGAATATCCCTGAACAACAAGCCTAGCTTTGTTCTCGACAACAATTCCTCTTTCATCCTTCTTGTTTCTAAAAACCCATTTTGTTCCAATAGGTTGAGCATATTCTGGTAAATCAACCAGTTCCCACACCTGTTGTTTGTTGATTTGGAACAATTCCTCTTGCATAGCTTCAATCCAATGATTGTCTTTTAGTGCTTGCTCCACTTGTTTTGGTTCTTCTTGAGACAGGAAGCATGCAAATAAACAGATGTTTGCATCAGCAGACTTGCTTCTTGTAAGAACATGAGCATTCACTTCACCAATCACATTCTCAATAGGATGACTTTTGCTGACATTTGTATTTTGAAAACTTGGAAATTCGTGACTTTGAACTTGCATAGTTGGTGGAATAATTGGGGGCAATAGGACACTAAGCTCAATTCCTGGCAATCTTTGTGAAGGGGGTAAATTTGATGTAGTTGCAGCAGAGACATGTTGATCACTTGAGTTGTTAGCAGAGTTGATGGTCTCTTCAAGAGGTGAGTCAATGAAATTTGACTCATGAGAACCATCATGATCACCATATAAATTATCATTAGGAGAATGCTGCAAACTCCCATCATCACTGGTATCTGAGACATAACCATCCTTTTATGATTGAGAGTCACTTGACTCAGTTTCAACCAAATTCACTGGAGTGGGATCAGAAACTTGTTGAATTGCAGCAGTTGGCATGGTAGGTGGTTTGTAAGGTTGTGTGCTGACAGAGGAGTAGAAATAACTAAAATTGTAGCCATCCTTCTTTGCATTTGAGTTCTCCCCCTGAGACTGCACATACTCACTAAAGGACTTATCAACAGTAAAGTTGAAAGCATTGGTTAGTGAATCAATATCAAATAACCATGAGGGTTCAGAACTAAACTTATTTGTTGATTTTTCATTGAAAAACACATTAATTGACTCTTCAATAATTTTAGTTTTGAGGTTGTATACTCTGTATGCCTTAGCAACACCTGAGTAACCAACCATGAAGCCATCATCTGCCTTTTCAGCAAACTTAGCTAAATTCTCACTGGTTATTAATATTGTAACAGGACAACCAAAAACTTTGAGAAAGTGTATACTTGGTTTTCTTTTTCTCCAAAGTTCATATGGTGTCTTGTTTTTACCTTTGACCACAAGCACCCTGTTCTGAACATAGCAGGCAGTGTTCACTGCTTCAGCCCAGAAAGTTACAGGGAGCATAGACTCAGCCAACATTGATCTAGCAGCCTCAATCAATGTTCTATTTCTCCTCTCAGCAACTCCATTTTGCTGAGGAGTCCTAGAAACACTAAACTGCCTAGATATCCCTTTTTCTTCACAGAAAGAATTTAAAACATGATTTTTAAATTCTGTGCCATTGTCACTTCTAATTGTTTTGACTTTGAAATTTGACTGATTTTCAAGTTGAGTGATTAAGGATTTTAAAATCTCAGATGTTTCATCCTTAGTTCTTAGGAAGAAAACCCATGTGTATCTTGAAAAATCATCAGTAATTACAAAACAATATGATTTCTTTCCCAAACTCATCACCCTTGTAGGACCAAAGAGATCCATATGCAACAATTCTAAGGGCTGAGAGATTGAGTTTTCAGTTTTGGACTTATGAGAAGACTTGTGTTGCTTGCCCTTTAAGCAAGCAATACAATGCTCATTACAGTTAAAATGTTTTTGAGGCAAACCATTCACCAAACCTAAATTAACAAGTTTGTTCATGGTTTTGTAATTAACATGTACAAGTCTTCTGTGCCAAGGTCAAACTCATCAACAGAAGCTCTTGATATCAGACAAGTATTGCCATCAGAGATTTGGCACTTGTCATATCAAGCAAGTACAAGCCATCCTGTCTTTTTTCAAAATCATTTCAGCAGGAATTTTAGACCAGGCTTAGTACCAAAGCTTCTTCATCATTAAACAGAACATTCATGTTCTTATCACAAACTTGTGATACACTCAACAGATTGAAATTCAGAACATTGACAAGACTCACCTTGTCAAGAGTAAAACTTCCATTTGATACATTACCAAGTGCTGTAATGTACCCTTCATTGCTTCCAAAAGCAACGGGACCGCCATCATATCTTTTTGTGTTTTCTAGAAGGTTTTTATTACCTGTCATGTGACTGGAGCACCCACTATCTACAACCCAAACATTTGCTTGAGATTTATTAGGTAACCCCTACACAGGTAAAGAACATGATCAGTTGGAGTATGGGACCCAAGCCTTTGTGGTCTTGGGTCTTCCCATGGCATCATTATAAGAGTAGTTTCCTAAAACAAGTTGTTCTGTAGGAAAATCATCATACTTAGAAAAATCACCATTTTTCTCATTTAAATTTCTGTTATAACTTTGCCATTTGGGAAAACCATGTTTCTTAATAAAAGCCTTCTTTTCCCTAAACTTTCTGTTGCTTCTTTGCCTTGCATTTTTAAATTTTGGTTGAGCAGCAACTTTGAAAGTTTCAGTATGAGAATGCTGAGTTCCGTAGGAACTCACTTGTGCAGGATGATCATACACTTCATACTATTCAGAAAATTGTTTTCTTTCACGAGGAGCATATTTTGCTCGTGAATTTCCTTTGAAAGATGGGTGAATTTGATTAATGAACTCAGTGGGTTGAAATTCAGGTCTCTGTTTTGAAGGTTTAGAGGACCTGTGGTTGCTAAAATGTTCCGAGGGAACTGTATTTCTTCCGGAGGAATGTTCTTCCGGAAGAGATGAAGTTCCTGCGGAATGTTGTTCCTTAGAAAAATTGTTTCTTTTAACATATGAGAAGCTGTTATTCTTCTCATTTCCAACCCAAACCTTCTGAGTTTTTCCAAAAATCTTTTGATCAACATGTGATCCTTTTGGTGACATGTTCCTGCTATCCTTTGAGTTCCTTGAATTTAACAGACTTTGATTTCTCCTTGGAGAAGTTTTGACATTTTTAATTATCTGTTTGAAAGGATTGTAGGAACAGTTGACAGCAACATGTCCTAGTTCACCACAAATTATGCATTCTTTCACAAAATTGTGAGAATTTTGTTTTGATGACTCTGAAACAGTTTTTGCTTTTCCACTCTTTTGAGTAGTAGAATTTGACAAGTGAGATCCATCATTTTCTAAACTCAATGTCTTAGTGTCTTTAAGAATTGGCATTGAAATTTTTGATTTATCAACCTTAGCAGAAGTGCTGGTTGATACAGTTGTGACACCAGGAAAACCAATAAAACTTTCAGTTCTCATGTCATCACTCTCTTTCAGACTTTCAGCTTCTTTGGAAAGGTCCTCAATTACAGGACCATTTGCCAATGGGTCAGGAGTCAAGGGAACACTTGTTGCTTTAAGAGTTAAAGTTTCAAGACAAGTATATGAATCAGGGTTTTCAACATTTTTAAAAGATACCCTTCCCTTCCCATGTGTGTGCTCATGCCATAACTTTTCAGCTTTTTCACTTGCAATTTGAAATTTATCAGCATTGCAAATGGCTTCCCTCAGCTGATCTTTTAGAGTTTGAATGTCAAGCACATATTCCACATTTTGTTTCTTTGAAATATTTAGTTGCTCAACAACATCATCCATTTGAGTTATAAAATTAGTTTGTTGATGTTTCAAAATCCCTATTGTTTGTCTGAGTTCATCAGTTTTGGTTGAGTAAGCTATATCAGCCCTTCTTGAGTACTCTTTCAACTCATTTAGATTTTTTAGTTCATCTACAAGTGACTGATTGTGCTTTTTGTAACTTTCAACCAGTTCAATACACTTAGGTGTACATAGCACATTCTCAGGTTCAGTGTTGGAGTTAGAGTTTACCTCTGCAGTTGTAGGTGAAGAACCACTTGCCATCAAGGCATGGTTAGTTGGAGCAAACTCATTCATCACATCTTCCCAGTCAACAAACCCTGTTTGGTTTGCTACAGCAGCAGTTGCTTGGCTTTGGGTGTTGTAAGAGGGCTTTGGTGGAGTAGGACCAGAGGAAGAGCTTGGTTTGGTATACTCTTGTTTCTTCTCAGCATTGTAACCAGTTTCTCTCCTTGGCTGAGAACACTCCCTGGCAAAATGTCCCAACTGATGACAGTTGTAACACTTGACTTTTGATTTGTCAAGGCCAATAGGAGCATTCTTGGCTCCATTATATTTTCTTCCAGTTCTCTTGTAGAACCTTTGAGCCCTTAGTGACACCATTGCAAGTTGGGTAGTGATGTCAATCTCCTCTAGATCATCTGCACTAATGCACTCAAGATCTGATCTAGTGAACCCTGTATAAGAACTGTTAGCAACATTAGCAAAATTTTGGTAGTATGAAACTTCATGTCCTTTAGGAGACTCAGGAAAGGATACATATGGTTCTGGTTCAGAATAGGTTCTCTGAGTGAGCAGTAATGAGGGCCAAAGTGCCTCTGGAAGATAATGTCTGGTTCGATGATACACCTGACTTCTCATTCATTTCCATCTCATGTGCACTCAGCATTCCATAGAGATCTCCTAATTTCAAGGTCTTGAGGTCTTTGTTATATTTTATGCTGACTGTATAGACAGTCCAAACTTCAGGTAATGATCTTAAAAATTTTCTGATTATATCAGCATTGTCAATTTTTACATCTACACCCTGTAGTTCATCTATAAGTCTAACATATCTTAAATATTGCTCAGACATTGTTTCACCTCTTTTGTGACAGAAATTTTCATATCTTTGTTTCAAAATGTCTTTCTTGTTCTCTTTCACCTCATCTGTTCCCTCATACATTTCAATAAGAGCTTTCCAAAGATCATGTGCAGTTTTGCATCTCTTAAAGCCAATGAGTATAGAATTAGGAAGAGCTGCCTGGAGTGCCCACAAAGCTTTGTAGTCACATTCACAGGTCTTATGGTCATCATCAGAATAATTCTCATACGCTTTGATAAGGTCAACAACAGGTTGAGTAGCAGATGGGGTGGTGATGACTTGTGGTCCATTGATAATGGAAGCCCACATTTTGTGGTCAGTGTTTTTACAGAAAATCTCCATTCTAAGTTTCCAAGTATCAAAGTCATCAGGAGTGAAGGTTGGAGGTTTGTTAGTGCTGCCATTCCTTAGTTCACTCATTTTCAGAGATCAAGAATCGAAACAGTCTTATCCAAAGAAAACAGAAACACCTTCAGTAAGAAAAGTTTTAGAAAACAGAATTTTTAAAAACTTTTAAACACAAGAGCCAAAGCTCTGATACCACTTGTAGGATCGTGGTTAGGATCAACTAACAAAACAAGTTACCAAAGGTGTCAAACAAGAAAGGCGGAATTAGACTTGTTTGTGTTAATGTTTGAAATGGTTTGATCGAAACAGTAACTGGTAAACAAGAAGTAAAGTAGATAAAACACAAGATATCAATTCCAAGCACTACTATATTATTACTTCACAATGTTTACAAAGAGTTACAGCTGATGAACATGAGAGAGAGTCGATCAACAAGAAACAAAGGAAATATAACTAATATATAGTGCAAGGAGGAAATAAAAGATATTCTTTTATTTCCTTTTAGCTCCTAGGCTAAATAAACAAATGATATCTACTCCAGAGTTGTTGTAGTACAAGCATGCTTCTGTGAACAGTTGAGCAGACCTATCGGTGAACAGTGTACAGCATGGTGTAAAGTAAAACTGCTTTCTGACAGCTTTATGCATTGAAACTTGCAACCAGGGATAAGTCAAAGTTCCGGAGTAACACTAGGAAAAGTTCTGTAGGAACTACTCAGTGTGAAGGAAGTTCCGGACTAACTTCCTTCGGAACTCTGACTTAGAGAATTTCTGTCTAGCAAAACATTCCCAACACAAACACTTTCAGATAATTCAGAATAGGCTTCCTTCCTTTTACTATAGCATAAGGTGTTATCTCCCAATATCCTAGTTGGTAGCCTATTCATCACATAGACAGAATGTCTAACTCCCTCTGCCCACAAATCCTTTGGCAAATTTGCTGCCTTCATAAAACTTCTAGTCATATTTAGGACAGACCTATTTTTCCTTTCTATAATCCCATTTTGTTGGGGAGTATAAGGAGCTGTAAGTAACCTGGTAATCCTATTCTCTTCACAATACTGCCTAAACTCATGAGAAGTGAACTCACCCCCTCTATCTGTTCTCAATGCTCTCACTCTCAGATTCAACTTAAGTTCAATACTGGTTTTGAAGGACTTAAAAACACTAAAGGCTTGATCCTTAGTTTTTAACATAAACACCCACATAAACCTTGAACAATCATCAACAATGAGCATGAAATATCTATTTCCTGCCTTTGTTGCAGGGGTTATGGGACCACACAAGTCAACTGAAACAAGTTCTAGTGGTTCTTTAGCTCTATAGGCTGATACAGGGAAGCTTTGTCTTAACTGTTTTCCAACTAAACAGGCTTCACAAAGGTGTGATGGTTGAGACAAAGTAGGTACTCCTACCACAAGTTCCTTCTTTGCTACCTGTTCTAATGTCTTAAACCCAACATGACCAAGCCTGCCATGCCACAGCCAGGCTTGATCTTCTAAAGAAGTCTTAAAACACATTGGCACACCTGTTTTAAGCTCTATCTTATACAGTCTATTGGGTGATCTCTTTACCTTCATCAATAAAGATCCATCTCTCTCATATAACCACAATTGATCATTCTTCATCCTTACTTCACACCCTACTTCTGTAGCCTGACCCAAACTCAGAATGCTACTCCTAAGATTTGGTATAAAATATACATTTGTCAACAACTTCTGCTCCTTATTCTTACCTTCTAAAATCACAGAACCTTTCCCCTCAATCCTAATCCTAGAACCATCACCAAATGACACATTTCCTACAATGTTCTTGTCTAATGTGGCAAAATGAGAAAAGTTCCCTGTCATATGATTGGATGCCCCATTGTCTAAATACCAAACTTCCTTTTCATTCTCTTCTGACTCATACCTAGAGGGAAAAACTTTGTGTTCATTCAGAAACACAAACTCTCTTTCACTCTCTTCTTTGGACATCATCAACAATGTGGGTTCATCATCATCCACCATCTGTGTAAGATTGATCTCAAGATCCTTAAGTTCTACCTTATGACAATCACTAGCATAATGACCAAACTTATCACATTTGAAACACCTAATCTTACTCTTATCCTTCTTAGTCTTAAAGGACTTTTTTTGTCCTTTACTATTCTTATGGCTATCATTTGCCTTAGTAAACAACCTATTTCCCTCTTCACTAGACTTAGAAGTTCCTGTGTTTCTATCCCCTTTCTTGTTCTTAAACTTGGCATCTTTATGCCTAGATTGCCACTCAGTGTAAGATAGCAGCAATTGATCATCTTTTGTGGTACCATTCTTAGATTTTGACTTCATTCCAGTCCTCTCTTCAAATGCCTTTAATCTCCCTATTGCCTCTTGCAATAATATAGTATCTAAGTCTACAAACTGCTCTATAGAAGCTACTATATGTATAAATCTTTCAGGGTCAGAATCAAGGAGTTTTTTACCAGAGTTGAGTCTTGAATTGGAGAACCCAAACTGGCAAAATGACTTGATAGTGCAGTTAATCTTGCTGCAAACTCGTCAACATTCTCTGACTCCTTCATCTTCAGGGCTTCATACTCACTTTTGAGGGTTTGAAGCCTTGCCTTCTTGACCCTGTCAACTCCCACATATCGAGTCTTAATAGAATCCCAGAAATCCTTTGCCGATTCCATACTTGCAAACTGCAAGATCAACTCCTCAAAGAGTGACTGATACATATAAGCTATCGCAGCATTGTTCTTCTTAGTATCCACCTCAGCTCCTTCCTCCGGTTGAACAGTCTCCCATAGGCCATGAATCTTGAAGATCACCTTCATCTTGACAGCCCAAACGGTATAATTTGACTATGTTAGCATCAGACACTGAAGGGGAACGGTTGTGAATTCTTTCACTGACCGATTTGCCCCCTGTACCACCGCAGCACCGTCCGTCATCCTTTGACCTAAATTTCGATCTGGAGATGAAATTGGAGACCTTCGCGGCAAGATTGTTCTTCGCGGTGAACCAGACCTTCGCGGCGACAACAGGAAACGATGAATCTTGATCGTAAAGAAGAGGATCAGCGATCCCCTTTCTCAATTTCTGATAAATCGAGAATTTCTGATCATCGATCAATCGGTCAAGAAATCGAGATCCTCCCTGAGCTCTGATACCAATTGAAGTTGGTAAACCAGAATCACTCGATCATACACACAACAGAATTGAGAGAAACGAAATTGTATTATTACTCTAAGAACTGATTACAAAGAAGTTTAACAAAGCTTTTTATACTCCTAACTAACAATAACGGTCATATAATGCGGATTAAAGAAGTTACAAAATAACCCCCCTAGACTTTGATTGGAATTACAAATGAGACTAAAACTTAACATCGTATAGCCGAGGAAAAAGGAAGAATTCGACCTTCAAAGGTAAAGGTAAATCCAAAGAAGGTTCAAAAACCTCAAGGAACATCAGGTGGGTCACGACAATCCAGGTCACCCCAAGGAAACCATCGAGAGAAGAAGGACCGCTCTCAAATAGTTTGCTTCAAGTGCAACCAACCAGATCATTTTACGTCGGTGTGTCCTCAAAGGAAAGGAAGAAGGCCGGAGACGAAGTAAATTTAAACTGTGTCGCCGATGATGAACCAACCCTATATATGCACAAAGTGATTGAAGTGCATGAGAGGAAAGTATTTCCAGAAAACTACATGTCTAAGAATCACGAAGGAGACGAGTGGTACTTAGATAACGGGGCGTCTAATCATATGACCGGCGAAAGAGGTTTCTTTACAGACATCAACACAAACATCGACGGAAACATATGTGCAACTTGGGACGTGTTATTCGATGAATCACGAGCATGGAAGTGGGAGGTGAAAATGGGTGGAACAAATAAACCAAATTTTACAATTGAATCCTTTATTAACCATGATATGCACGCTAGTGAAGGAAGCCATGAAATTCATGATGCAATTACAATTTCAAAAAGTGAAGAAGGATGTAACATTGGGTCAACAACCGCTGACCTTAACTCAATTGATCCAGGCCCAAGCTCACCTAATACCAATCAGAATGCTAGAAGGTCGACCCAATGCGAGCGACACCTAGAAATTTAATGACTATGTCATGGAAAATAGGGTGAACCAAGAAGATTGTGAAGTGCAACTTCAACACGTAAGAAGATTGTGAAGTGCAACTTTAAGTTTCTCGAGATGAAGAAGAAGCTTGGAGTGGAAGACTATTCTAGTTCCCCGCTGGAATTAGGGAGGTGATAGTTGGACTTAATTCCAACTTAACAGATTATGTGAGCCCATGCAAGCTCACCCCTAATCTGGTTAATATCTAAAGAGAGTTGGTAAATATCTAGGAACCTAATTTGATTATTTAGAGGATAAGATATTTATTTTAGGAGTTGTATTAAGGTTAGGAGGTTTTCATTGAGGGTCAAGTCTTTTGTTCTCCTATAAATATATTTTGTACTCGAGCATATGGGTGAAGAGTGATTATTATAATCTTGAGTTTTGAGACTATTTTCTCAGGGTATAATAATATTATGATTTTACTTTCGTATCATATTTCAATTGGGACCTTGGGTACTTATAAGCGAATTACTTGTCAAAATGTAAAAAGTTCAATGAAATCCGGACCGAAAGGTAGAAACGTGTTGAAATGTGACATCCATGCTAATTGGTTGATCGAAATTGACCCGATCCCTTAACACTAAACTCCCCGTCTGAAAAAGAGCAATTATGTGAATTATTTTTAGATGTAGATTTTATATGAACACGGGAGTTCACCGTTAACAAATGTGTTCTTTTTTATGTAGTTTGTTAGTCTTTTATCTTACTTATTTTAGAAGTCTGACGTTGGTTAAAATATAATGGTACGATCTTCCCCCCACGTTTTTAGTTTTTTAGACTCAATCCTTGAAAAGAGTAAAATATGCTTATAGAAGAAGTCGATATTTGATCAAAACATATAAAACAAGATAATAATACTTTTTATTCACTTTTAGATAGATATAACGTGAGAAACACACAATTATTATTATTAAACTGAAACACAAATTCTTTATATATGTAATATAGTATAGTATGATCACATCAAAATCTAGAAGTTTGACTGAATTTTATTAACCAGATTGATGTCAACTTGAAAGGCTTTTGCAAGAATATCTCCAGGGATATCAGGGTTTGATCCAAACACAGCATTTGCAATAGTAATAGCACCGGGATTTTGACTACTCAAAGCCGCAATAGCAACAGCATTCCCATGTCCAATGTTTTGCTGAAAGTGAATTAGACCTTCGGGAAACACGAATACATCACCCACCTCGAGTACTTTAGAGATGAGGCGGTTTTCTAGGTTCGATGTGACAAAACCAACTAAAAATCTGCCTTCAATGACAGTGAAGATTTCGGTGGCTCGTGGGTGCGTGTGTGGAGCGTTAATACCCATTGGAGCAAAGTCAATACGCACCATGGAAATACCAAGAGTGTTGAGTCCTGGTAACTGTGCTACATTCACTGCGGTCACATTAGACCCGACATCATTCGTCGTGTTTCCCATTAGGTTAAGCCCTCTAAAGAGAAAATCATCCGCTTTCACCAACTTTGGATCTTTGCAAACCAAACCATTCACGAGAACTGCATAAACAAATACAGATATGTAACTAAGGGACGCCTATAAATTAAATTAATACAATATTGCATATCGTACGACCATTAGCAGTACGTGATAATCTTTTACCTGGGCTATTTGCATCAGCCACACAGAAGTCCTGTAGAGGACTTGGGTCCGAAGCATACACAATCAAACATGTTGCCAACCAGAGACTGAATATAAGAAAACGAGACATTGTTAGTTAGTGAGAAGTAGAGAAACTTGTTTTCAATGAATTGGTTGCTCAAGAAATCTATGAAACAAATATGTAACATGGTATTGTTTTTATAGTAAAAACATATGAACTTTGTGGAAAAAGTAAAACGATGAAGAAGTCATCAAATACATCTCATAGGATATATTCAACTTTTGTTTAATTAAGTTAAATTAATTACTATTTATAATATATTGTGCAAGTTGTCATGGAATAAGCCCTGGTCTTTATTATCCAGAAAGATAGAATATGTTGAGATGATTAATTCAGCATGCATGTGTTGTCGATCAAGCCCTTAACTTCGACGTCAAGTTTCAGTCAACGGATTTCGGGGTCGAAATTCCCCATTCTCCAAAATAAAGAGAGCCGGTCGAAAAACCCACCTTTTTTTGCAATTGATCTCTCTGTAGCAAATCATTCCGGCTTCATTTTAGGCCAAGTCCGGCAGTGCATTAAAAGGCTACGTAATGGAGAATGATTTTCCTTGATCTTCATTCATAACAAAGTATACAATAAATAGGAGTAGGATACAACAAACCCTAACTACAAACTAGGAAACAGAATTAATATACAATATTCTAAATATGAAGAAATATACATCCGAATATATATGGGATCATATACAGATGACGACGAATTTGTTTAAGAGAATTGTGTCAAACACAAACCTGGTTCTTTTTATTTTGTTCTCTGTCTCTTCTATTGTTTTGCAGGAATCGATCCCGCTTCTGCTCGTCATGATATTTCATACTGTTATGTTTCAATTTCTTGATTATTTGTACTGTGTTTTCATCTATTGTAAATGATTGTAGTAACTCAAGCTATTGTCTATATTGTTCTGTAATATTCAACAAGTTCTTGTTACTTTTTTAATGGAGTTGCAACTGTTGTGCCACAATATCCCTGGATTTTCATCCATTAAAAATTTTGGTGTCAAACTCCTTGTTTTTTAGTATATGAAATTTGTTGAGAAAGTAAAACGTACAATGAAGAAATTTTTATCAGCGTTTTACTTTCTCTCATATAATAATCTCATGCAAGTTCCTCCTAGAGGAGCTAGTATACGATGATGGCTCGGAGTTTAGAATTCTTGAGGTCTTATATTCAAAACCTGGCTCAAGAGGAATTTACAAGTGGTGGGTTTCCTTGGTGGGTCGAAATTCTCCAAAACGAAGAGAGCCGATCGAAAAACGTACCCCTTTTAGTTGATATCTTTGTAGCAGACCATTCCGACTTCTTTTCAGGCAAGTGATCAAGTCCGGCAGTGCCTGCTTTGAAACGGTGTACCATTGGAACAATCGACGGATTGTGTCAAACACAAGCCCCGGTTCTTTTTATTTTGTTCTATGTCTCTTCAATTGTTTTGCAGGAATTGTTCGGTTTGTGGAGCCTTGATTTGGCTCGGTGGGTCGGGCCCGGGTTTTGGCCTGTTTATTTTGTGTAACACTAATTCGTCTCTATTTATATTCTAATTTGTACTTGTAATTCTCACGTCGAGTGAGGCCGAGCAATAATAATAGTACCCTGGTTGCAACCCCTGGATGCAGGTCACATTGACTGAAGCACGTTAAATCTAGCGTGTTCATTCTCGTTCATAAATTTTCTGCAGTGACTGTTAATTTTGTGTGTGTGAGACTGATTACGAATCCTAACAGGAATCGATCATGCTTCTGCTCATGATATTTCATACTGGTATGTTTCAAGAGAATTTGTTTAAGAAAATTGTGTTAAACACAAGTCTGGTTCTTTTTATTTTGTTCTCTGTCTCTTCTATTGTTTTGCAGGAATCGATCCCGCTTCTGCTCGTGATATTTCATACTGTTATGTTTCAATTTCTTAATTATTTGTACTGTGTTTTCATCTATCTTAAATGATTGTAGTAACTCAAATGATTGTCTATATCGTTCGGTTATTCCCAATAATTTCTTATTACCTTTCTAATGGAGTTGCAATTGTTTTGCCAGCGTATCCCTAAATTTTCAACCATTAAAATTTTTGTGTCAAACACATAATTTTTTAGTATATGAAATTTGTTGAGAAAGTAAGACGTACAATGAAGAAATCGTCTTCCTTGTTTTACTTTCTCTCGTCATATCAAATAATTTATCTCGTCATATCAAATAATCTCGTGCAAGTTCCTCCTAGAGGATCTAGTATACGTAGATGGTTGGGGGTTTAGAATTTTTGAAGTCTTATGTTCAATATCTGACTCAGGGGAATTTTACAAATACTGGTTTTCTTGGTAAGTGAAACTTAAAATGTCAAATCTATTATAGATGGTTAAAATTTCGTCAAAAAAAGGCTCAATTAGATATTGAGGAGTAGTTAAAAAAATACATCTCATATATACGATATATTCCATGGTTGTTCAATATGTTGAAATGGTTACAAATAGTTGGTAATTAACCACTGAATTTGAATACGTCGAGTAGATTAAATTAATTAATAATTTGTATGAGTTAATTGAAAAATGAAGTTATATTTAGTCACTATAATAACATGTTTTGGTAGTTGCTAGCCTTTTAATTAAATATTTTTTTCCGTCCAACAAAAATTGAAACATATCACGTTAATTAAATGTGTTTAATTAACTTTTTCAAATGGTGGGTTTTCTTTTTTATGGTATTTTTGAGTGAGTCAAACTCTGAGTTTTAAATCTAGTATAGACGGTTAGAATCTTGGAAGACTCACTCAGATATTAGATGTAATTTTCAAATGCATTTAGATAAAAAATACATCTCATACAATATATTCCATTGGTGTTCCATATGTTGAAATGGTTCCAAATAGTTGGTAACTAACCAATGATCCCTAGTTCAATTGGCTATCAAGAATATTAAAAGTGAAAGGTATTAGGTTCAAGTTCCACCTATGACAAAAAAATTGTTGGAAAATGTGTGTGAATGAGATGTTTATCTCAAAAGAATTTTTGTTCAAGGTTGGAAAAATGTGATTTGAGCTATCCCACATTGGTGTGGGAACAAAAGGGTAATTGGTTTATAAGGATAAACCTCAAAGGCTTTGACATCACTTGTGTCATGTTTTACTCTAGCTCATACCCTCGCGCAGGGGGGGGGGGTGCGAAAAATGGCCAATCGGGTCGAAATTCTGAACTCGTGCCCGCGCGACCTGCGGACACGAATGCAGCTCCGAAACGTGTGTCCGGTGACAACACGTTTTTGCTAATTTTCGAACCAAGTTTTTAGCAGATTCTAGAAATGACCTTTGGCTTTCCAACCTGGTCTTTTAATGGACATAAATGGAACATTCATTCCGGATTAACTCGTAGTAGTTAATGAATGACCTTTCGTGTGTCTATTTTTCGTGTATAAGTACACGAGTTGTGGGCATAAAGAATACACAGAAAATTGCTTTCCAACGTCGTGCTGTTGCTGCTGATCTCCGTCTACAGCTTCATTCCGGTCTCGTTTCAGGCAAGTATTCTCGTCCGGCTGTACACACAGTTTTGAACCGGTGTACCCTGGGAACAGACGTCGAATCTGTTTAAGGGAATTGTGTCAAACACAAGCCCGGTTCCTCTCGTTTTCTTTGTCTGTGTTTTTCTGTTTTGCAGGAACATAGATTGCTGCTGTTCGCGATCATATTTTCTGTGGTGTTTTCGTTTACTACTCTATCTCCTTGTATTTGTTCAATATTGTTTATGTATTGTAATTAAACGATTGGTTGAATCGTTATTAACGATTGTTCTAATCGTTACTGAATTTCCAACAAACTTAAACAGATTGGTGTACACTCTGTGTACGAATTTTTCTGACTGTTCTCCTCTGATCTCGTTTCAGAATGGACTCATCTCAGCCTTTACCAACCTCTGGTGTACAGACCTCTGGGGTCTCTGCAGTTTTTACTTCTGCCGTTGCTGTTACCACGATGATGGTTGCACCGCTGCCTGGAGCGGTTGCAAGCCACGCTGAGAAACCCGAAAAGTTCAACGGTCTGAACTTCAAACGTTGGCAGCAGAAGATGCTGTTTTATTTGACAACGTTGAACCTTGCGAGGTTCTTGACTGAAATCGCTCCCCAAGTGTCTGAAGGGGAAATGGATGCTCAATCTGTGAGCGCAGTTCAAGCTTGGAAGCATTCTGAGTTCTTGTGTAAGAACTATGTGCTCAATGGTTTGGCGGACTCGCTTTACAATGTCTATTGTAAAGTAAACACGGCCAAGGAACTATGGGAATCTTTGGAACGGAAATACAAAACCGAAGATGCAGGCACAAAGAAATTTGTGGTGGCCAAGTTCTTGGACTTTAAAATGATTGACTCTAAAACTGTTATGAGTCAAATCCAAGACTTGCAAATCATTCTTCATGATATCCATGCGGAGGGAATGTCACTCAGCGAGACGTTCCAAGTTGCTGCCATGATCGAGAAATTGCCACCAAGCTGGGTTGATTTCAAGAACTATCTCAAACACAAGAGAAAGGAAATGACCGTTGAAGATCTTGTGGTTCGTCTTCGTATTGAAGAAGACAACAAACTTGCTCAAAAGAAGAGTGATGTCCCCGAGCAAGCAAAGGCCAATATTGTTGAATATGGCCAATCCTCCAAAGGTAACAAAAATAGAGGACGGGCTGAGAAGAAGAACAAGGGGAAAGGGTTTAATCTTAAACCCAAAGGTGGGGTTGGAAAGAAGAAATTTGAAGGCAAATGTTACAACTGTGACAAGCCAGGTCATCGGGCAAATGAATGTAGACAACCAAAGAAAGATGTCTCTCGTCAAGCCAATATGGTTGATGATTATGAGAATCTTGTTGCCATGATCTCTGACCTCACAATGATGATCTCTGAGGTTAACTTGGTTGGTTCGAATACCAAGGAATGGTGGGTTGACACCGGTGCCACCCGCCATGTTTGTGCTGACAAGAACTTGTTCAACACCTTCAAAGAAGTTACTAATGGAGAAAAACTCTTCATGGGTAACTCTGCCACTGCTGAAGTCAAAGGTGAAGGAAATGTGATCCTGAAAATGACATCAGGAAAGGAGCTTACCTTGACTAATGTGTTGTATGTCCCTGAGATTCGTAAGAATCTTGTGTCTGGGTGGTTGTTGAATAAGTTTGGTTTCAAAATGGTGTTTGAGTCAGATAAGGTCGTGTTGACCAAGAATAGTGTGTATGTTGGAAAGGGTTATGCCCTTAATGGTATGTTCAAACTAAATGTAATGGTCGTTAACAATGCTATGAATAAGACTGGTACCAGTTCTGCTTATTTGCTTGAGTCTTCTAATGTGTGGCATGGTAGACTTGGTCATGTTAACTTTAATTCCATTCGTCGTTTGATTAAATTGAATTGCATACCAACTTTTGATATTGACTCAAACTATAAATGTGAAACATGTGTTGAAGCAAAATTAACTAGATCATCATTCAAACCGGTTGAACGAAACACTGAACCTCTGGGTATGATCCACACAGATGTGTGTGATTTGAAATCCATTCCAACTAGAAATGGATTTAAATACTTCATCACGTTTATCGATGATTGCACGAAGTATTGTTATGTTTACTTGCTCAAAAGTAAAGACGAGGCAATTGAAGCTTTCATTGCTTATAAAACTGAAGTTGAGAATCAACTTGAAAGGAAGATCAAGGTTGTACGAAGTGATAGAGGTGGTGAGTATGTCTCACCATTTGCTGAATTCTGTTTGCAAAACGGAATTAGACATGAGTTCACTGCACCATATTCACCCCAATCAAATGGGATTGCTGAACGAAAAAATCGAACCTTGAAAGAAATGGTGAGTGCCATGTTAGTGAGTTCTGGTGTAAACCAAAACTTGTGGGGGGATGCTATCCTTTCGGCAAACTATCTTTTGAATAGGATACCCCATAAGAAAAGAGATGAAACCCCATACGAGTTATGGTGGAAAAGGAAACCGTCCTACGAATACCTTAAAGTGTGGGGGTGCCTAGCCAAGGTGGTTGCTCCACTACCTAAGGCTCAAAAGATAGGACCCAAAACTGTTGACTGTATATTCATTGGATATCCAGATCACAGTAGCGCGTATCGCTTCCTTGTGCATGAATCCAAGATTCCCGATATTCGCAAAGGAACGATAATGGAATCAAAGAATGCCTCATTCTTTGAAAATATATTTCCATGCATTACAAAAGAATATGGAAATACGTTTGGGGCAGATGATGAACGTATTCATGAGGATCTAGTTCCGGAAGAACTAGAACATGTTCCGGAAGAACTAGAACGTGTTCCGGGAGAACCAGAACGTGTTCCGGAAGAACCAGACTGTGTTCCGGAAGAACACGAGCAAACTGAGGAAGAAGATGTTGAGCTTAGGCGAAGCAAGAGGGCTAGAACTGAAAAGTCTTTTGGTCCTGATTTCTACACGTACATGGTAGAAAGTGAGCCCAAAACATACCATGAAGCGGTAACTTCCTCAGAAGGACCTCAATGGAGGGAGGCCATCAAAAGTGAAATAGATTCTATTTTACAAAACCATACATGGGAACTAGTGGATCTTCCTCCGGGATGCAAACCACTAGGTCATCGTTGGATCTTCAAGAGGAAGATGAAGCCTGATGGCTCCATAGAAAAGTACAAGGCAAGACTGGTGGTCAAAGGATACAAACAAAAGGAAGGTCTAGATTACTTTGACACGTATTCACCAGTAACTCGAATAACCTCCATAAGGTTGGTACTTGCCATTGCAGCCATTAGAAATTTGGAAGTTCACCAAATGGATGTGAAAACCGCTTTCTTAAATGGAAATCTAGAGGAAGAGATTTACATGGAACAACCAGAGGGCTTTAGAGCCTCTGGACAAGAAAAGAAAGTGTGTAAACTGGTCAAATCCTTGTATGGACTAAAGCAAGCACCAAAACAATGGCATGAAAAGTTTGATCATGTCATGCGTGATTCTGGTTTCAAGATCAATGAATGTGATAAGTGTGTGTATGTGAAAGACACACCAGATGGTTATGTCATCTTGTGTCTATACGTTGATGACATGCTCATTGCTGGAAGTAATGACAAAATGATAAAATCAACAAAGGACACCTTGAAAGCAAGATTTGACATGAAAGACATGGGTTTAGCAGAAGTGATTTTGGGAGTTAAAATCACACGAACCCAAAGTGGACTTGCTTTAGGACAAACCCACTATGTGGATAAAATTCTTGAAAAGTTTAATGCAAATGACTCTAATGTAGCTAGAACTCCCATTGACACAAGTCAACATCTAGCTAAGAACAGAGGACAACCTGTTAACCAATTAGAGTATTCAAGAATTATTGGCAGTTTGATGTATTTGATGAGTTGTACCAGACCAGACTTAGCATATGCTGTAAGCAAGCTAAGTAGGTACACGAGTAATCCAAGTTCAACTCATTGGAGATGTGTGACTAGGTTACTTAGGTACCTAAGGTACACAAGGGATTACGCGCTGCACTACACCAGATATCCTGCAGTGATTGAAGGACACTGTGATGCAAACTGGATATCGGGTACGAAGGATTCCAGAGCAACGAGTGGATATGTATTCACACTTGGAGGTGCAGCCATATCGTGGAAATCGTCGAAACAAACGGTTATTGCTAGATCCACGATGGAAGCAGAATTCATCGCTTTAGATAAAGCTGGTGAAGAGGGAGAATGGCTACGTCAGTTTATGGAGGATATACCAAGATGGCCTAAGCCGGCAACGGCCATATGTATACATTGTGATAGCCAATCGGCAATTGGCAGAGCTCATAGCACAATGTATAATGGTAAGAACATACATATAAGACGTAGACATAATACGATACGACAACTAATCTCTACTGGAATTATCACTGTTGACTATGTGAAGTCAAAGGATAATATTGCGGATCCGCTGACAAAAGGCCTAAGTAGAGAGGTAGTTCAGAAGTCGTGCATGGGAATGGGACTGAAGCCCTTGAAAGATTAAAGTTCATATGAAGGAAAACCTAACTCAGTTGACTGGAGATCCCAAGATCTGAGTTCAATAGGACAACCTAATTGTATGAACTAGTGAGGTCACTGTGGGGGGAAGAATTGATAACTCCACGCACTTTAAGAAGGGGATGTATAATTGGAATCGATACATCTCCTAGTCCATTCCTAAAAGTGACAAGTACGAGGTTAAGCCTATGGCTTTTAATGATTCAGCTGAGGCAGCCACACGTGGTGAATCACCTATGTGAGAGAGAAGTGGGGTCGCTTCGAAGGGTATTGAGAGGGGGCACAATACCTAAGAGCTCTCGCAGAACCAGGCTAATGTTCATGACCATAACGAACATAACTATGAGGACTTGATGTTGTCAAGGAGAGTCTTGTGTGAAGCACATTGTCGCCTACACAAACGGCAGACGAGTTCAAAGGCATCGCCGCCTACTCAGAGCCAGTAGACTAAGTGTGTTTCATGAGCGAAGGTTCAAAGGGTAACACCTACCTATCGTATGCAAGATTCAACGGTTGAAATTCGATCGGGATTAAGTTACTTCTGAGATCAACCTCCATTCATGTGGGGGATTGTTGGAAAATGTGTGTGAATGAGATGTTTATCTCAAAAGAATTTTTGTTCAAGGTTGGAAAAATGTGATTTGAGCTATCCCACATTGGTGTGGGAACAAAAGGGTAATTGGTTTATAAGGATAAACCTCAAAGGCTTTGACATCACTTGTGTCATGTTTTACTCTAGCTCATACCCTCGCGCAGGGGGGGGGGGTGCGAAAAATGGCCAATCGGGTCGAAATTCTGAACTCGTGCCCGCGCGACCTGCGGACACGAATGCAGCTCCGAAACGTGTGTCCGGTGACAACACGTTTTTGCTAATTTTCGAACCAAGTTTTTAGCAGATTCTAGAAATGACCTTTGGCTTTCCAACCTGGTCTTTTAATGGACATAAATGGAACATTCATTCCGGATTAACTCGTAGTAGTTAATGAATGACCTTTCGTGTGTCTATTTTTCGTGTATAAGTACACGAGTTGTGGGCATAAAGAATACACAGAAAATTGCTTTCCAACGTCGTGCTGCTGCTGCTGATCTCCGTCTACAGCTTCATTCCGGTCTCGTTTCAGGCAAGTATTCTCGTCCGGCTGTACACACAGTTTTGAACCGGTGTACCCTGGGAACAGACGTCGAATCTGTTTAAGGGAATTGTGTCAAACACAAGCCCGGTTCCTCTCGTTTTCTTTGTCTGTGTTTTTCTGTTTTGCAGGAACATAGATTGCTGCTGTTCGCGATCATATTTTCTGTGGTGTTTTCGTTTACTACTCTATCTCCTTGTATTTGTTCAATATTGTTTATGTATTGTAATTAAACGATTGGTTGAATGGTTATTAACGATTGTTCTAATCGTTACTGAATTTCCAACAAAAATAAATAGGGTCCAAGTTGGTTGGGGTTTTTTCAACTACGGTGAGTTTCCTCCTTATGAGAAATGGAGATGATCGGGTGCAGTGGTGAATCCAGGAATTTTTTTTATGGGGTTCGGGAATTTACAATGATCATTTATTGCTAAATATTATTTTTTTTCTCGACCTCATTCAGGTCGGGACGGGTCGAGTAATATTAACATATTTAAATCCAAATCAAGAAATTCACCTACAAACTGATATAAATTAATAAAATATTTAACAAACAATCTGGTATTCTAGTAAAAACCAACAATCTAACATTCTAAAAATTTAGTAATTAACCAAATTATCAAAAATTAAGTAAAATTAAAAAAAATACCAAAACAAAAAACTTGAGACTTTTTAAAATCTAATTTAAAAAAGGGGCGACGCCGATAGCAATTATGATTACGCTAATATAATTGTATGGAATAAGTTTGTTTAAAAAATTAATGATTAGATTGTAATCTACATGTGAGCTTAAAATTTTAAATAATTACTGAGTATTTTAATAATTGAGTTTTGTGTAATGAATTTAATAATCAAGAAATATGTACTTACAATATTATTACAGTTATTGATTATTTAAACAATTGAGTTTTTTTTATAACCTTTAATTAAGAATTAGTAAAGGAACGGACTTATAATTTTAATACTTATTCGGTTTATATTTGTAAACTTTAAAATTTTTATTTATTTTTTCTTTGTGTCGATCTAATAAAAAATTCATGGGGTAGGTCTGAAAATTTTATGTGGGTCGGTATCAAATATATTAGGGGTCGGTCAGTATTGGATCATAGATATCTTATTAAAAAAAATTCATGGGGTTCTGCCGAACCCCAACCCACTAATGCCATCATCAGTGATCCAAATTTTCCGTTCAGAAAAAATTAAATTAATTTATAATTTATATGATTTTATTATTGAGAATGTCAGGTTAATTTAAAGCCTTTAATTTATTGTACAAATAAGGTTCCTACCGTGTAATTTCATCCAACATAGGTTCTTCGAGTTCATAAACGTACCGACTGGAAAAGTGTTTTGATGTAGTAATCTGATAATTAGATGTATTTTTACTACCAAACTACTAGATCTATTGAACTAGAGTAGTTTTTTTAAATAAATAAATCATACATTAAACCAATATGGGTAAAACAACAGAAAAACAAATCACCCCGATAGGCAAGGGAGGCAGGCAACAAAGTGCGCCGTCAAACCCTTCTGAATAGCAAAACTAAGACGCGTGAAAACACCATTCAAAGAACCGGGGGTCACAACGTTACCATGCATGACCCGTTAGACTCTATTCAAATTTTCAGCGGTCTCAGGGGCAAGGAACCCAAAGGTGTCAAAAGCAAAAGGAACAAACACATGTTGATTTTCAAGGCACGCTTTCTCGTGCTTATTCACTTTCCCCGTAGCCGTTTTAGAAGCCGTCTAGCCCACCTTAAACTCACTGACACCCAAGCCCACAAGGGGGCAGACCCTAGTTAGATCCAAGCATGTGTCCCCCCCCCCCCCCAACCCCCCATCCATCCAAAGACCAAGATGTCAGCCGGTCTAAGAGTTGATCGCCCATCAGACGGGTTCGTCACAAAGTTGACCCAAGTTTCCTTCTTAGCCGAAATCCCTGTGCGCTTGAATATGTCGAAGAGGGCATCCATAACCAAGTAGTGACGATATTTGAAACCAGGGAGCTCTCTACAATGAACGGCATGCTCCCTATACGAATCCAAACACGTCTCGCGGCAAACGGGACTTTTCTCACCTGCCGGGAAAATGGGAATCATGAGGCGACTAACCCGACCAAGATATTATAATTATCATAGAAATTAAAGTTTGATTAGCGTATATGTATGTATAATTAATTATAACTTGATTTTAAGTTTTTTACATAGACATATATATGCAGTTTAATTAATTAATTGTATGTAGTTTAATTAATTATAATTAAGAATAATGAAATTTGATGAATCTATAATTGCTTGATTATATATATATGAAAGATGAGAATGGCACGGTATTCCACCAGCGACATGTGCTGGCCCAACCCATCAATAGGGATAGCCCGGAGGAAATCTTGGGCATGCGGCACTCACAGACACTCAAAAACGATTTTCTGTCTGGCGATCATGTCAAACTGCGCTTGCATCTCATGCACATTTTTCGCAAAAAGGGCACTCGCCAAAACTTTTTGGGCTTTAGGGGGGCGATGTCCTTGTTAATTAGTGAAACCGCTGAAGTTAAGTAATTGTTAGATGTATTTAGTGTTAAAAAGGTTTTGATTAATTAAAGTATTATGCACAAATTAACTGAATTTGATAAGTGATCTACTCATATAACGAAACAAGATACAAAACCTTTATCATGAAGTGACGAGTAAACGGATAAAAAGTTGCGTCGTAATTTCCTTTTGTATTGTAAAACTGATTCTATCAAATACAAAGTTTTGAGTCTTAGGGGTCGACAAATTACTATGCATGACCCGCTGAACTCTGTTAAAAAATTTCTTAGCCTCGGGGGCTAGGAACCCAAATGTATCAAAAGCAAAAAGGGATAAACACGTGTTGATTTTCTAGACAAGTCTTCTCGTGTTTAGCAAATTTGTCAGATTCCACATTGAACGTAGGCTAGCACTTAATAAACCCATTGGGCATGCGCCTAACAAGTGGTGACACTCCAGTAAGGTCCACACAAGCGTGTACACCATAACACAAAAATATCAGCTAGCCGTAAAGTAGACCTCTTTTCAAGGGGATCCGTCAGAAAGTTCATGAGAGCCTTATTTTTAGTAGAAAATCCTGACTGCTTAAAAACATCACAAAGAACATCACAAACGAATTCAAGCTTGTATTTAAACTCTAAGGTAATTCCTTACAATGGACCACGTGGCCACCCAAAGTATCCAAACATACCTTGCGCAAACAGATCAAGACACACCAATAGAAAAAAAGAGGATCATTAGTCGGGGCTTATGAATAGCTCGGTACTCCACAACCGACATATGTTGGCTCAATCCTTCAATGGGGATGACTGTCAGGAAATCCTGAGCAAGAGGAGCCCAAAGACATTTAAATACCGTTTTTTGGCCACGGGATAGATCAAACTTCACTGAAATTGCGTGAACGGTGGATCATCTGCTCGGTCTTGAAAATAGTATCACAATCCTTTTTGTCGGACAACTCATTACTTTCTGATTCTAAACCACTAGATGCTGAATCATATGATTTTGAATCAGTAGAGTCTGAGCCACCTCATGGTCTGAATGTGTGCACATTTTCTCCTTTTTCTTTCAATGCATTCCATTTATCTTTAGTAGTGTAATACACTATGATTTCAAAAATAACTCTCTTGCAGGAACTGTATTGAGAATGTCTCTGGCTTTGTCTTCATTATTTGTATAAGCCTTTTCTTCTAGAGAAAGATATTAATGTACTTTTACATGTACTGTTCCATCAGTAGGCCATTTGAATTGCTTATCAATTATCTTCCAAAAATCTTTGAAATGTTTGTTTATGTAAATCTCAAAATCAACTTTCCGTTCATGATAATCTTCCCATTTCATCAGTTTAGGTATCATAGGACTAGCTTGTGATGCACTTATTTTCGAAGAATTTATGAAAAATCAGTTCAATGTGCGGAAGTAACTTTTACCAAAAACGAATACTGATACTCCAAAAACTTCAAACTCAAAAACGAAGGTCTTAGAAATGGATTTTGGGTATCAAAATGAAGGGTACTAGCCGTTAGGCGAGTAAAAGTGTAGATCTCTTCGAGAGGGTCGTTTTGGCTGGTATTAGCTCCCGTAACTTTTAACGGAACTCAAGTTACGTCAGTTTTAATGAAACCTCCCAAAAATCTTGATTACTGTTCACTCGAACTGAAACGAACTCAAACTTGATTAAACGAACTGAGCCGAAGCTGAGACGAACTGGAATGAACTATGACTTCGTGTAGACGAATCGAGATCCGAACCAGAATATAGCCGAACTTAATCCGAACAGAACCAAACTGACCGAACTCGATTCGAACTGGAAGCGAACTCTCAACCGAACATACCCGAACCTGTACTTCGTTTGAAAGACAATATACCAAACTGAATCGAACCGTGAGTTCAGAGCGATTATTTTGACGAACTCTCAGATCTCACCCGAACTCAGACGAACTGAACCATTTTCGACTCAAATTTCACGATTTTAAGTGTTTTCGAATGAGATCTTCAACAATAATACAGATAAACCCAATACGAATGATTTAGGAGAAGATTTTTCACAGAAAACACACTCGAGATGATCAAACGAACATAAAATCGAGTAGAATTTTCAAAAACCCAAACTTTTTGACTCGAAAAGATGAAAAACACAAATTTCCGATCAGTAGAATGAACCTTTCTCTGATACCATTTGAAATTGCGTGAGCGTTGGATCGTCTACTCGGTCGTATCGAAATCTATGTAAAAGTTGAATAAACGAGAACACGAGATGTAAATACAATGACTCTTGTATTATACCACAGAGAAAACACACTCAATATCACACGGTAGATTTGACAAGTGTTCTAATTCTAAACAAGACTAAGCTATTTATAGTTGAACATTCAATGCGAACACACAATCTACCGAACTTTCAGTTAGGACATGTTTGTGTGCATCTGAACTGGCAGTTCGTGTCAGTTCGGACAGGCAAATTCTTGTAGCTCTTTGTCTTGTTCTTGATACTTCACATGACGACCAAGAACCATGCATCATGCATCAACAACTCGTTGCGTCCAAACAATCATCGATTTATACATCCTATATGTGGTTGTTTTGTTTGACTTGATTGTGTCGATTAAATTCCCCCCTCGACATGTGCAGTATCAATCTTCATATAATCTTGTATCTTCAATCAAACTCTCCCTCAACCTTGACGGTTAGTCTGATCTTGAATACTTGATATTGTAGCGCGTGTAATCTTTTTATCAACAGGTTTAGAAGACTTGAAGTTGTGATGATCTCTTTTCACATAGAAACCTGCCAACATAAATAATCTTGGCGCAAAACGTCTCTTCGAGACTCCAAGATATTTTGATTTTGAAATTTGATTTCGTATTCCGTGTTGATCAAACGAAAAGAAATTAGAAACAAAATCTTTTTTATTTTTCTAAAGTTTATATCATAACACACCTAATTTTTTTTCATATTTTCAGATAATTAAAAGTAAATGCAATACAGAATCGGACACCATTTTTGTCTTTTGCAAGAAAGATCACGACTTGGGATCATATTGGACATAACATGCTGAACTACACTTCAATTTCAATTATTGTAGCACATAAGCCATGTCGATTGCCGATATAATTTGTCCAACTTTAAACTCTAGCACAATCATACTCATAACATCTGGATATGTTAAGGTATTCATTAATTAGCGTTGACTAGTGTACCCCACACTATCAGACATACTCAGATATGCTTTGCTCATCACACTTTGTGATTTCACTTGTGATTTAACACATAGGGATTTGAATCTTGATAATGTCAACTGTGTTCTATGCAAAAATAAATAAGAACTTAGATCGTTTACCTTAAGTTCGATCTTTCGATACGCAGATAAGACATCAGATTTAACAAAATAAGAAAATAAAACAAGTTGAAATTGTATACCTCAACAACAATCGGGTCGATCTTGTGGACACGCAAAGAAAGTCCGATGAGTTATACGAAACACCAAGAAAATAAAGCAGAACCTTAAATGAAAAACTATTAGGTCGGTCTTGTGGACACGCAGAGATAGTCCGATCATATAAGAAAATAAAACAAGATTAAATCTTTGCAAAATAAACACATGTATACACAGTGAATTCTCATTTTCCTTTCACATATCTTTTTCTTGATATATCTGGAGATACGCATCAAGATGTTGTCCACTAGGTCAAGCACCAGATTTAATGTATATCACATTTGTATACTTTCTGACTTGCCGAGCCTACCTAACACATCGAACAAAGGTCTTATGGCTTTTTCACTTTCTTTATCCATGAGCCAGACATCGTTAGCCAATGTACCATCATTTCCCAAACATGTCGGATACAATTTCTCGTTTTTCAATGTTTTTGTCTTTTTTCTAAATTTCACCCCCTAAAAGTGACAACTTTATTTTTTAGATTTTCATTTTTACTGAATACTGGCAATGTAGCATCTTGAAAAACACAATTTTTTGAGTTAAAAATTCAATTTAAGTTATCACAGATATTTCACCATCAGCAATCTTTCAACTACCGATAGGTCTCCCTGAAAGACCTGCTGACACCAAATAAAACATTAGATGCTCGCTGCCTATACATAAAACTGTTCTGATCGGAACCCTGTCACGATCAGCCTCTTTGGCCGAGTGGTTTGGACGCGACATCGCAACATAGAGGTCACGGGTTCGAACCCGGTGACCTCCATGTTTTCTGTTCTTTTATTAATTTGCAATTTTTTAGCTTGTAATCACTAGATCTTGTACCAAAATTGTTCCTTGTTGTATCTTAAACCCGTAAAAATTATATTTATGATCATAAAGCCTCGTAAACCATGTTTTGGAGTGCCAAATAAGTTTAACTTGTCATTTTAAATTAAAAATATAGTTTTAATATATATTGATATAAAACTTTGGGTTTACATAAAAAGATAAATATATATATATATATATATATATATATATATAAATTGTGTAGATTATTATAAATAAATATATATACTTGACGTTGGCTTGAAGCGAAGTGATTTTTGTGTAAACGATAGAATGTTTTAGAAAACTATTTAAAAGCGTCGTTTCGGCTAGAAACACAAAATACTCGGTTTTGAATTATGCTTCACTATAAATTGTAGTACCTTTTGAAAATAAATATTCAAATCATTGAAATTTAACATGTTTATGTATATATAATTATATCTTGTTGAAAATTTGTTATTAACGTCATTTGAACGTTTAGTTAAATATATATATATATATACATTATATATATATATATATTTATTTTTGGAGTATTTGAACTTAGAAAATATATAGTATTGATATATATATTGTATTTTCTCGCGTATTTTGATAATCGCTCGGATTTGGCACACGTGCCATCCTCGACTTGATTTGGATTCCACGATAAATCGTTTTTATCATTTACGTTAGACTTAGTCGTTGGTTTGAACACACACTTATACGCGTATGCTCATTAGGTAATTGATTGCTTACACAAGACTCGTTCTTGCTACTTGATTTAACTGTTTATCTGGAACTTTGCTGTGCAACCTAAGGTGATTTTCACGATCCCGTTTTACTGTTTTAAATCCTGTTGGGGGAGATTAACATGCAAACACTTGAACTGTTAGATAATTATATCACCTGAATGATAGTGGCACACTTATTGAAAAGTCTTCACTTTTAGAGTTACTGTCAATGTGACATCAGCGGGAACTTATTTAGTAGATCTACTGGGTTTGACAACCCCACCCGGGTCAGTCGCGCTGGCACGATCGGATATCGAACGGGTGTAATATACTTCTTAGTCTTAACGAGGCACAAATGAACTTGTCAAGCTTCAATAACTGGATAGCTAGTTTAACTAGTCAAACGTGCACTGATTTCTTGCAAATAGCCTAACTAGCTATTGATATATTATCTGGATTTTACCGAACTGTTAAACTGATGAACTGATTAAACCTATGAACTCACCAACCTTTGTGTTGACACTTTAGCATGTTATTTCTCAGGTCGTTAAACTGGAGTGATTGCCACAAGCTAGGATGCTCCAGTTATGAATTTTGATTACCATGCATGCATATTAGACATTAAAACTTTTCGAATTAATTATCTTTTGGTTTGCGCATGTTTTGGCGCTTAAACATTTATTACAACTTTTGTCGTTTACGCTTCCGCATTTCAAAACGCATTTACTTTGGTTTGACATTTACATTGCATATAGACTGTTCGTATGGCTGATGTGTTCGATCCTGGTTTGTCATGCTCCCTGCGCGGCGTTGTCGTGCGTGGAATTTTTGGGGTGTGACAGATTGGTATCAGAGCCATTGGTTATAGTGAACTAGGTTTGCATTAGTGGACCGACTATAGCCTTAGTTACACCTTAGTCATACACTTGAACACACACACACACACTAGTATTTTACTATTTGACTATGTGTTACTTGTACTTATATATGTATATATATGACATATATGCAGACATGGCTGGATGGATATCCGCTTCCCTATCATCCTCATCATCATCATCCCCATCCGTCACCAGTAGGCGGGTTACTTCGGGTCCTACTACCCCGACTCATGGAAATCAGAGGATAACTTCCGAGGGCCACGTATATGGAGAACCAATTGTTGTTCGTGGAAGGGACAATGGAAACTGGAACTGGTATGAGTCGCTTGTGGCTAGTTGGGTTCATCGAGAACAAGTGCCACCTACTTCAATAGAGTCGTCAAGGCAATGGTCTCTATGTTTGACTGCGCGCTCAGGGACATTAGGAGGCTATTTGGTATGGTCACAGAGTTGCAAGAAAATGGGGCTAGCACTATTCAGAGAGTTCTCATCCTTGAGGAAACCTTGGAGGGGACTAATAAGCGTCAGACTGAGCACCAGGTGACACTGAGCGACACGTACTATCAGGTGAGTCATCTCACTGAGCTTGTTCAGGCACTCACGGCTCGTGTTGCTGAGCTTGAGTTTGCTAGGGAGGCTGAGCCTCCGACGGAACCGGTTGATGAACCTATTATGGAGGATCCCGAGGAAGAACTTGTAGAGGATCCCGAGGAAGAACCTGAAGAGGATCCCGAGGAAGAACCTGAAGAGGATCCCGAGGAAGAACCGGAGGAGGAGATGCTTGATGCATCCAGTGATAATGATAGCTCTTGAGTTGTTTGTTTTCACTTTTTTTTGGTTGGTTGTTTGTTTTATCGGGAGAATGTTCCCAAGACTATGCATTTTGAATTTTGAATTTCTGTTGGATAATTTGTGAACGAGTTGCATTTTATTTGAAATGAGATTTACTATTTAATATGTGATTGTCTCTTGTGAAGTGATTTATTACTTATGTAATGGTGGTTGTGATTCATGTTATATCTTATTCTCATTTTGGATAATTATGAATTGAAGATAATGGCAGACGGAAATGCACCAAACATGACACCGGCTGAATTGGCTGCACTGATCAACCAACATGTGGATGTTGCCTTAGTGGCACATGCTCAAGGTGCAGGCAATGCAGGGCCACCCCAAGGTAACACAAAATTCATGTTTTATTATTTGATGTGATCACACGCATTGGTAATCTGTGATTGAATGGTTTGTATGAATGTATGTACAGGTAATGCTACATTTAAAACTTTCATGGAATGTAAGCCTAATCAATTCAAAGGAACTGAAGGAGCTGTTAGCCTACTCCACTGGATTGAAAAAGTGGAATCTGCATTCAAAATGTGCAACTATCCTGAAGCTAGCAAAGTGAAATTTGCCACGGGTACTTTGGAAGGACCGACTCTCACCTGGTGGAAGACTGAGGTGCAAATACTGGGGATTGAAGAAGCTAATGCCATGCCTTGGGCTGAGTTTAAAGAGTTGCTACAAGAAGAGTATTGTCCACGGTACGAGATCCAGAAATTGGAAACTGAGCTGTATAATCTCAAGATGGAGGGGTCTGAAATTGAAGCTTACACTACTCGCTCAAATTTTCTTGCGAATTTGTGCCCTAGAATCGCCACACCTGCTTACCGAAGAATCGAGCTGTATATCAAGGGTTTAGTGCCCCAAATCCAGGGAATGGTGACTGCCTCAAACCCTGCGACCATTCGTGATGCTGTAAGAATTGCTCATAGGCTCACGAATCAAGCAGTTGATCAAGGAGTCTTACCACCTAGGAAAGGAACTTCTGGAGCATCTGACAACAAAAGAAAGTGGGATAACTCTGGAAATCAGTCTGGGAACAAGTCTTCTAACCAACAGAACCATCAAAACTAGAACCGCAACTTCAACAATTCCAGAAATTTCTCATCCAATTCTCAGAAGCAGAGTAATCAGAATCAAGGACATCAGGGTTATGTGGGAAAGTACCCACGGTGCAACAAGTGCAACAACCATCACTATGGCCTATGCGACAGGTATTTGTGTGCCAAATGCGGCAATAAGGGGCATCAATCCAAGGATTGCCCAGCCAAAAACAACGGGAAGCAAGTTCAGCAGGGTGAAGGAACTAAGAGTGGTTAAAATTGTTTTAATTGTGGGAAAGAAGGCCATATAAAGAGAAATTGTCCTTAACTGAACGATGGAAACAACAATAACACCAACACTGGCAATCACAATGGCAATAATAACAACAACAATGGGAACAATGGGAACAATAGAGGAAATGGTGCCAGAGGTAGAGCTTTTGTCATAGGCTCGGGAGATGCCAGAGCAGATCCAAATGTCGTTACTGGTAAGTTTTCTCTTAATGGATATTATGCTCTAGTCTTGTTTGACACTGGTGCTGATAGAATCTTCATATCAACTAAATTTAGCAATATGATAAATGCCAACTTGACTCCTTTAGATGCTAAATACGTAGTTGAACTTGCTAATGGTAAACTTGTTGAGTCTACCCATATAGCTAAAGACTGTAAATTGGAATTGTTTGGCCATAAATTAGGAATAGATCTTTTGCCCATCTCTTTGGGAAGTTTTGACGTTGTTGTGGGAATGGATTGGCTATCCAAGAATCGTGCTGAAATCGTTTGTCATGAGAAAATCGTTCGAATACCATTGCCTAGTGGAGAATTACTCTCAGTTCAAGGAGAAAAGTGTGGTACTGTTATGGGTGTGATATCTTTTCTCAAGGCACAAAAGTGTTTGCGAAAAGGACAAGTTGCTATTCTCGCGAACATTTTGGAGAAATCAGAGGAAGAGAAAATGATGGAGGATATCCCGATCGTGAGGGATTTTCCCGGGATTTTCCCGAAGTCTTTCCAGAAGATCTACCAGGCTTACCGTCTCATCGAGAAGTCGAATTTAAGATTGATCTTGCTCCCGGAGCAGCGCCTATTGCTCATGCACCTTACCGTTTAGCACCAAATGAATTACAAGAACTGTATTCACAACTTCAAGAACTATCCGAAAAGGGATTTATTAGGCCTAGCTCATCACCTTGGGGAGCTCCAGTGCTTTTTGTTAAGAAGAAAGATGTAACCTTTCGAATGTGCATCGATTACAGAGAACTCAACAAGGTGACTGTTAAGAATCGTTGTTGATACCTGATATGTGCGTCGTGTGAAGTATCAAGCAAGATCAAGATCAAGTCAATTAGGTCTGGCCGAACTAGGTTCGAACCTGAAGTTCGGACTGGCCGAACCTGAGGTTCGGCCGAAGCTCGGCCAGCTGGGTATAAATATGTGTTTGGTCTTTGTAATTCCGGGGTTCTGAAGCGTGTGAGATTCTACTAAGTGTGTGTTTCTGACAGTGTTTTCTCTGTGTCATTTCTAAGTGTTACACTGATTGTAATTGTTCGTTTTGATCAATAAATCAATCGGTTAATTATGTTTCGATGTTCGATTAGCTAGATCGAGTAGACGATCCGATGCTCACGCATTTTCAAGTGGTATCAGAGATTTCTGGTTCACTCTACTGATCTGTGGTTGCTATTTTTGGATTTTTGAAACGTTTTCCATGATTCTCGAGTTTGTTTTCGTGTTTTTCATCAATTCTATCGAGTATTTGGTGTCAAAGCTGTTCCTAAATCACTTTCTATCAGTTTTTCTGAATCACAGTAACGAGTTTCGTCAAAATCAGTCATTTTTCGCGAGTTTTTTGAAAAATGAGTTCGAAGTTCGGAGTCTCTTGATCAGGTTCGGAGTAACTGCTCCGAACTTGAAGTTCGGTCAATTTTTGGTCCATCTTCGGTGAGAGTTCGGAGGTCTGATCTAGTTCGGTTGAGGTTCGGAGTTAGATCGGTGCGAGATCGGAGCTACATAGGTTCGGTCGACGTTCGGACGATTAATTTTTTTCGGAGCAAGTTCGGACGAAGTTCGGATTTTGGTTTTAAGTTCGGACAGAGTTCGGAGCTTAGTTATAAGTTCGGAGAGAGTTCGGCAGGTAGAATCTTAATTTTTCAAACAATGACGGAATTTCAAGCATTTGCTGCAATGCAAAGTGCGATGCAAACCATGCTGAATTTTGATAATGAAATTGGAACAAGCCAGAAAGTTCCCAAATTGTTGAAGCTAGAAGATTATCAAAATTGGAAGAAACGGTTTTCTGCATACATAAGCACAAATGATATTGATCTATGGATTCCGATTCGAAAGTTGTATGAACGACCAACTGAAGAAGGAGATTATAAGGAACTTCAAGATTTTGATGCTGCTGAAAGAAAAAGTTATGAGCTTGAAAAGAAAGTTTATGGTTATCTTACAATGACGTTACCTACCGAATTGTTACATCAGCACTTGTAAGAAATCAAAGCAATTATGGGATGCTCTTTCAGCAAGATGTGAGGGTAATGACGATTACAAGAAGAGTCGGAAGAAAGTTTTGAACAAAGAATTTGATAATTTTCAAAACTATGAAAATGAGAATATTACTGCTCTCGTTTCACGGTTTTCACATCTAATGAGTGAATTAAAGGTAGTTGGTATTGAGAAATCTGATGCTGATTTGAAGGAAAAGATTATGGAAGCTTTACCTGAAAAGTGGGAGAATTATGTTTTGCTGCTCACTCATGACAAGGATTATTCTACAATGACGTTTCACGAGCTTACTGGAAAACTTCATGCTCGAGAAATGGAAATGTTAAATTCAAAGAAGTCAACTGCTACTTTGCAAAATCCTGAATTGTATCATGGTGAGAATACGGCAAGCATGAATGCTAAAGCTAAACCAAGTCTGATTTCTGCACCAAGTACAGCTTTCTTGACTGGAATTTCTGATAATCCTGATAACAAGTCTTCACGGGGTTGTAGCTTTACAATTCCAAAATTTTCAAATCAGAATGCTTTTTCTGCTGAATCAACAGAGGATTGTGCTAAAATGATTTCTGCCTTGATTTCATCATCTTTTGGTTCTATTATTAAGAATGTTGCTGATGCAAAGTTAACCAGTGATGATCTTGATGCTCTTGATGATGATCAACTAACTGAATTGGATATATCTTGGCAGTATGCTATGTTATGTCAAAGATCAAAGAGATTCTTCAAGAAGCATGGAAGAAATCTTTCTGGTGATAAATTGGGTTTTGATAAGTCTAAGTTGAAATGTTATAAATGTTCGCAGCTTGGACATTTTGCCAAAGATTGTCAACAGGCACATGCAAGCAAGCCTGGTTTTACTCAATCACCCAAGCCTGGTTTTACTCAACCATCTCCTAGTAACACAAGTAAGACAACAGTGTTGACAGCTCAACATGATGGTGTTTATGATTGGGGTCAACAGTTTGGATATGATACATCAGCATTAATTGTTACTCATGAGCAAGATGATTATTATTCTGATTCAAGTTCATATGACGCTGCTGAAAATGAAAAATTTGAATCTAGGATTGAAGCCTTGATGAAAGAAAAATAATTTTTGATTGAAGAAGCCAAGAGAGTTACTGCTGATTTCAAAATGATTAATTCGGAGTTGGAAATTTCTAAGGAAAATGAGAAGAAATTGGTTCTGAAGAATGAATGTTTGCTTAAAGAAATCAATTTACTGAAAGATGTCTTAGAAATTACTAAACAAGAGAATAGGGATGTTGAAGCTGCAAAAGTTAAGATCTGTGAAGAAAGGGATGAGTTGGTGAAAGAAGTCAAGAAATAATGGAAGGATGAAGCGGAGGATACTGCTTCTGATTTCACGAATTTGTTTGATAAATCAAAAGTCAAGCTTGATCTGCTTACAAAGAATGTTGAAGAATCAACTGCTAAGATTGAAGCATATCAAGTTGACATGGAAAAGTTGTTGGATGAGAAGTGGGAGTTGGTTCGTGTAAATAAAGTTCAAGTAGCAAATTTGGAGATTCAAAAGCGAAATGAAGATAAGTTGAAGAAGGAATTATATGAAGGCCTTGATAATCTTCGTTTGCAAAAATTTGAAACTCACAAGGTTGCGAAGCGATTGATTGCTAAAGAAAAGGAATTTGCTGAGGCTCAACAGCAAATTTCTGATTTAAAATTTCAAGTTCTGGATGCTAATCGATTGCTTAACAATGTTTCAAATTCTCAAGTTTTCACTAGCTTCTTAGCTAATGATGCAAATTTTGAGAAAATGTTTGATAAGACTGCATCACCCCCTGCTCATATTAAAGAAGCTTTCAAAGATGTGAAGGAACAAATTGATGAATTTGATTATTCAAAGGTTTCATCATCTACTGTTGAGAATGAGAAAGTTGTGACGAAAAAGAAGAACAGGAAGAATAAGAAAAAGAAGGAAAAGAAATCTGAAGTTTCTCCTGCTCCAAAATTTGTATCTGGTTCATCTTCTGCTGATAATGAGTAGTCGGCTACTTCTAGTGCCAAGATTCAATCTCAACCTGAGTTTGATGAAAAGATTTTTTATGATCAAAAGAATGTAACTGAAGTGAAAGCTGAATTTTCTCGATTAGCGAAGAATGGGCATTGTTCATCTGAGGAGAAGATTTCTGGAAAGCATGTAGGTTTGGGTTTTCACGGGATGAAAGATAGAGCTGAGAAGGCTCCAGAATCATCATCTCAAGATTTGAAGAAATTGAAGCTGAAACAAGTGAAGAAGGATGTGTTTAAAGCTGAAAAAGTTCAATCTGAGAGATTCTACAAGCTCAAAGGTTCTGATAAGTTTTTCTCTGATAAAGCATTTCCTCTTCCTTGTGTTGATGCTCGAAAGATTTCTGAAGTTTTTGTGAAAGCTCAAGTTTTGTCTGAAAGTTCACAATCTCGAAGCCCTACATCCAAATGGGTACATGATCACAGGCATCAGGTATATGATTCTCATTCTGATCATGTTCGAGATATTCATGTGTGTTCTTCGCAGGTACATCAAAGATGAGACAAAACGAAAAAAATCTGTTATATTTGTCGCCGACCAGGGCATATGGCAAAGGATTGTTCATTACCTGCTGATTCACCTCAAGGGTTTCATAAGAAACCAGTTTTTGGTAAACCTGCCAACACAAAGTTCTTTGATGAACAAGGCAGAGTTTTTGATGACGTTAAACCTACATTCTTTCATAAAAAAAAAACGTTTTGTTCCAATGTTTTCAAAGGTTCAAAGTGTAGGTTCATCATCACAGTCACCTGTGATTGTTTCATCAAAAACTGCATTACCAAAATCACAACAACAATGGAAACCTAAGGTGGTTTCTAAACAAAACAAGGACACTGGTCGACCAGAAGCGATTCGCTTCGGGTCATTTTTGGATTAATTAGTTTGACCAGTGTGCAGGTACTTCTAGAAGACCTATCGACGATTGCAACGTTGTTGATGGAGGAGTATTCTGCTTAATTTAAATTTCATGATAAATCTTTCTAACCTGTAAATTTTCTGAGGTTCTTAAATTTGCAGAATATCCGTGTTGATTGATCAATTTTCTTTGCTTACAAATTTTTTTTCTCAAAAACCCAAAAATAGTGTCATGTTTTTGTGTAAAATAAAAATCCAAAAATAGAGTTTTCATTTTAAGGGGGAGAATTGTAAGTAAGGGGGAGTAATTGAGAAAATGCATGTTATGGGGAGAAGGTGAATACATGCCAAATATATAATGAAGGAAGGTGAATACATGCAAAATATAAAATTATGAGAAACTGATCATTGGGAAATGATGGTACATTGGCTTACGTATCTGACTCATGAATAGAGTAGATGAAAAAGCCATAAGATCATTGTTTGATGTGCTTGGTAGGCTCGGCAAATCAGAAAGTATTCAGATGTGATATACACTAAATACTAATGCTTGACCATGTGGATAACATCTTGATGCATATTTCATGACACAAAAATAAAAATAAGTGTGAAATTCAAAATGAGAAGTCGTTGTGTATACATGTGTTCATTTTGCAAAGATTTAAACTTGTTTGATTTTCTTTATTTTGTCAAACGATCGGACTTTCTCTGTGTATCGAAAGATCGACCTGATCGTTGTTCGTTTGACGTTCTGCTTTATTTTCTTTGGTGTTTCGTATAACTCATCGGACTTTCTCTGCGTGTACGAAAGTACCGACCTGATTGTTGTTGGGTTATACAACTTCAACTTGTTTTATTTTCTTATTTTGTTAAATCCGAGGCCTTATCTGCGTATCGAAAGATCGACCTTAAGGTAGACGATTTAACGTTCTTATTTGTTTTTGCATGGAACACAGTTGACGATATCATAAAAAAATTATGCATTGTGAAAAATCACATGTGCTATCACACAGAAGGAAAAAGAAAGAAAAACAGAAAATGTCTGAGTATGTCTAATAGTATGGGGTACACTGGTCAAAGAAAATCTAATCAATACCTTAATATATCCAGATGTTATGAGTATGATTCTGCTTGAGTTTAAGTTGGACAAATTATACCGGCAATCAGCATGACTTATGTGCTTCGATTAATTGAAATTAAAGTGTAGTTCAGTGCGTTATGTTCAATATGATCCCATATAATGATCTTTCTCATACCAAAAATAGTGTTTGATTCTGTATTATGATTTCATTTCATTTCAGAAAAGAACAAAAAGATTTTCGGTGTGTTTTAGCATAAATTTTGAAAAGTCAAAAAGATTTTGTTTCTGCTTTATTTTTGATCTGATCAACACGTGATACAAGTCAATTTTCAAAATCATATCTTGGAGTCTCAAAGAGACGTTTTGCGCCAAGATTATTTAAATGTTTGAGCAGGTTGCTATGTGCAAGATATCACAACTTCAAGTCTTCTGAAGATGTTGATAAAAGACCAGAGATACACTAAAATGTCATCAAGTATTCAAGATCAAGCTACGATCGAGTTGAGGAGGAGTTTGTTTGAAGATTCATTTCATTGAACAAACGGATTCTACACTTGAGGGGGAGCTTGGTTGAAGATACAAAGTTGATGATATTAAATAGATACTGCACACGACGAGGGGGAGTTTGTTGATACCTGATATGTGCGTCGTGTGAAGTATCAAGCAAGATCAAGATCAAGTCAATTGGGTCTGGCCGAACTAGGTCTGAACCTGAAGTTCAGACTGGCCGAACCTGAGGTTCGGCCGAAGCTCGGCCAGCTGGGTATAAATATGTGTTTGGTCTTTGTAATTCGGGGGTTCTGAAGCGTGTGAGATTCTACTAAGTGTGTGTTTCTGACAGTGTTTTCTCTGTGTCATTTCTAAGTGTTTCACTGATTGTAATTGTTCGTTTTGATCAATAAATCAATCGGTTAATTACGTTTCGATGTTCGATTAGCTAGATCGAGTAGACGATCCGATGCTCACGCATTTTCAATCGTTATCCCTTGCCGCGGATCGATGATTTGTTTGATCAACTACAGGGATCTAGCTACTACTCCAAAATTGATTTGAGATCAGGTTATCACCAACTGAGAGTCTGTGAGGAGGATGTCTCGAAAACAGCGTTTAGAACTCGTTATGGTCATTACGAGTTTATGGTTATGCCATTCGGGTTAACCAACGCACCAACGATTTTCATGGACTTGATGAATCGTGTTTGCAAGCCATATCTCGATAAATTCGTCATCGTCTTCATTGACGATATTCTGATATATTCTAAGTCTAAAGAGGAACACGAACAACATCTTCGTTTGATCTTAGAGTTACTCAAGAAGGAGCAGTTGTATGCAAAGTTTTCAAAGTGTGATTTCTGGTTGCGTGAGGTGCAATTTCTTGGTCATGTAGTTAATGATCAGGGGATTCACGTTGATCCAATCAAAGTTGAGGCAATTAAGAATTGGCCTGCGCCTAAAACACCCACGGAAATTCGCCAATTTCTAGGGTTAGCAGGTTATTATAGACGATTTATTGAGGGATTTTCAAAGTTAGCTCAACCTCTTACGACACTAACGCATAAAGGAACGACGTATAACTGGAATGAAAAGCATGACGCCACTTTTCAGCTATTAAAGCAGAAACTTTGTAGCGCACCAATATTATCCCTACCAAAGGGTAGTGATGATCTCGTGGTGTATTGTGACGCATCGAAGCAAGGATTAGGTTGTGTGCTGATGCAAAGAGAGAAAGTCATAGCTTATGCCTCTCGTCAGTTAAAAACCCACGAGCAGAATTAGGTTGTGTGCTGATGCAAAGAGAGAAAGGATTAGGTTGTGTGCTGATGCAAAGAGAGAAAGTCATAGCTTATGCCTCTCGTCAGTTAAAAACCCACGAGTAGAATTATACAACCCATGATTTGGAGTTGGGAGCAGTCATTTTCGCGTTGAATATTTGGAGACATTATCTTTATGGTACAAAGTGTACTATATACACTGATCACAGAAGTCTCGAGCATATCTTCGCTCAAAAGGAGTTGAACATGAGACAACGTCGTTGGGTAGAACTCCTTAATGACTACGATTGCACGATTAGATACCATCCAGGTAAAGCTAACGTGGTAGCTGATGCCTTAAGCCGGAAGGATAACCCCAAGCCTAGAAGAGTTCGTGCTTTGCAACTCACTATTCATACCGGATTACCCGATCAGATATGGAATGCACAACTCGAAGCACTCAAAGATGAGAACATTGAATTAGAATCCTTGCGGGGTATGGATAAATTACTGGAAGTTAGATCCGATGGTATCCGGTATTGTGCGAACCGAATATGGATTCCCGTGTATGGAAATTTGAGGGAATTGATTATGGATGAAGCCCATAAATCTCGTTACTCTATTCATCCAGGCTCGGATAAGATGTATCAAGATTTGAAACTGATTTACTGGTGGCCAAAGATGAAAGCTTACATTGCTACTTACGTAAGCAAGTGCTTGACTTGTTCCAAGGTCAAGGCGGAATACCAAAAACTGGCAGGGTTACTTCAACAGCCAAAAATTCCCGAGTGGAAATGGGAAGGAATAGCTATGGATTTTATCACAAAACTACCCCGTACAACGAGCAAGTATGATACAATTTGGGTAATTATTGATCGTTTAACCAAGTCGGCACATTTCCTACCAATCAAGGAAACTGATACCTCAGAGACCTTAGGCAAAATATATCTTAATGAGACCGTTTCACGACATGGAGTACCAGTTTCTAATATATCAGATCGAGACGCTCGATTTACATCCAAATGTTGGGAATCTCTACATGAAGCGTTAGGATCGCATCTGGATATAAGTACTGCATATCACCCTCAGACCGATGGTCAAAGTGAACGGACCATTCAAACTCTTAAGGACATGCTACGTGCATGTGCGATTGATTTTGGTGAAAGTTGGGATAAACACTTACCCTTAGTGGAATTTTCCTATAACAACAGTTATCACACCAGTATCGGTGTAGCTCCGTTTAAAGCACTTTACGGACGTAAGTGTAGATCACCTCTCTGTTGGGCGGAGGTTGGTGACAGTCAACTCACAGGTCCTGAGTTGGTACTCGAGACAACAGAGAAAATCGTGCAAATTCGTAATCGTATGGCAGCCGCATGAGATAGACAGAATAGTTATGCTGATAAACGACGAAGACCTTTGGAATTTGAGGAAGGAGACAAGGTCTTGTTAAAGGTCTCACCCTGGAAGGGTGTAGTGCGTTTTGGTAAACATGGTGAGTTAAACGCAAGATACATTGGGCCATTCGAGATTGTTAAGTGAATTGGTCTATCAGCTTATGAACTAAACTTACCAGAAGAGTTAAGTGGGGTACATAATATCTTCCATGTGTCGAATTTAAAGAAATGTTTAGCAGATGAGACATTAATCACTCCACTCGAGGAGTTGCATGTGGACGAACAGCTTCGATTTATCGAAGAACCGGTAGAAATTATGGACCGGGAAGTTAAACAATTAAAACGTAGCAAAATTCCAATCGTTAAAGTTCGTTGGAACTCGAAACATGGTCCTGAGTTTACTTGGGAACGCGAAGATCAGATGATGAAGAAATATCCCAGACTATTCAAGGATCAGCCTTCGTCTAGTTCAGGTATTGGTTAAATTTTCGCGGACAAAAATTCTTCAACAAGGGGATGATGTGAAGATTGTGAATTTTTTTCTTTTCTTTTCTTTGTGTCTAGCTCATTAACTTTTACCCCGTTACGCAATTTTCGAGGACGAAAATTCTTCAACAAGGGGATACTGTGACAATTTCACTTTTCGGGTCATTTTTTGTCATTAACTGAACGTAAACCGTATTAAATGTTGTGCGAACATTTATGTGTTGACTTGTTGACTTTAGCAAATTAGGGTTTTGTGTGATCAATCACTACGAGCATGCACGGAAATTTAAACGTTTGAAATTCTATGATTTTATGTGGAATTAAAACATATAAATACAAATATATGATTTAATGAGATTTATGATTTTATGTAATTAAAGGGTTTTAATTACAAGTTATTGATAATAGAGTTATTATTCACAAATTTAAGTGATTTAAATAGGTAAGTTATGATTGTATGTGATTTTAAATATATAATTGTGGACTTATATTCCATAATTTATTTTAGTAAAACGAGATTCATATTTCTTATAAACGTTATACGATTTGTATATTTTGACGTTTCTCGTATATTCGTCGTTAAAAACATTTCCTGTTAAACTCCGTTAGAGCCGTTAGATTTTTATAAAACTTCGAGGGGTCATTTTGTCGTTTCTTAATCATGATTCAAATTAATTAAATCTGGAGGGGCTATTATGTTACCACAAACCTGTTTTATAAGTTGTAAACTCTGAGGGACTAGTATTGCCAAATCCCAATTCTCGAATTAAAACTCACATAATACGTGAATTGAAGTCGGCGACCGTTGTTAGACCCATCATCACTGTCTCGCGGGTTACAACATTAATTCCCCATTAAATCCTCAATCAAAGACCCATATCAGTTCATTTCTTCAATCATATTCACTATTCCTCTCAAACATCGCAGCCTTCTGTTTCTCTCTCGCTCTCTCTGTTTTTCTCGGCGACAAGAAATCCATCGCAGTCACAATTCCGGCAAAATTCGTATCAGTTTGCCACTGTCTACCATTATTTGATACGTTACGGTGATCGCGAGTTTCCAACGAGTAACCAGGAGCAATTGGATTTGGATTTCGTGACGGTGCTCAGTGTTCGCATTCGAACTTCGGGTTCGTTACGGTGTCTAAAACTCGACAATCCTTCATCTCCGACTCATAAACCATGATTTTCGCTTTGTTTTGTTGAGTTTAATCCAAGTTCGTGGTTTTCCGGTGACCAGAATAAAACTCCGGCTACCGGAGTTCTAGAGGAAGAAGATGACTCGCGACTGCTATAGGTTAAATTAAATAAAAGTCGAATGTTTACCAGACGCCAGTCTGGCACGAATGGTTTGGGCGCTGGTCTGGTACGCGAGGGACGCGGGTTCGAGTCCCGGTCTTACCCTTTTTAAATCCTTTATTTTCCTAAAACTGGTTCCTGCTCGCTGCCTATACGTACATAAAACTGTTATGATCGGAACCCTGTCACGATCAGTCCCTTTGGCCGAGTGGTTTGGACGCGACATCGCAACATAGAAGTCACGGGTTTGAACCCGTTGACCTCCATGTTTTCTGTTCTTTTATCATTTTGCAATTTTTGAGCTTGTAATCACTAGATCTTGTACCAAAATTGTTCCTTGTTGTATCTTAAACCCGTAAAAATTATATTTATGATCATAAAGCCTCGTAAACCATGTTTTGGAGTGCCAAATAAGTTTAACTTGTCATTTTAAATTAAAAATATAGTTTTAACATCTATATATATATATATATATATACATTGATATAAAACTTTGGGTTTACATAAAAAGAGAAATATATATATATATATATATATATATATATATATAGGGGAAAGATCGTGCGTAAACACTATCTTTTTGTGAAAACCTAAAAACTATTACTAAAACACTTATAACTTTTTCATACGTTAACATTTTTTAAAAAAATTTGCACCAAAAGTCTTAGAATTATGTTGCCTTTAATTCTGGAAAAATTAAAAATAAAAATTTAACGTTTCGTTTTTTTGCTGTGATGCACATGTGCATAATCATCGTTGCACATGTGCATCATCATCGTTAGTACTGCACAAAGACGAATTATCATGCGAAATTACACTCCTTATATTAAAACTTATTAAAAAACACTAAAACATTTATGGTACTAATGATAACGCCACATGGTGCACATGTGCAACATAGAATAAAAAATTATAAAACATTATTTTTTTTTTTCAGAAAATCAAAGATAACACAATTATAAGATTTATGGTGCAATTTCTTTTTCAAAATAATAATGTATACCATACGTATAAGTTTTTTTTTTGGTGATGCACGCTGTGATGCACATGTGCATCACAGCAAAAAAAAAGAAAACGAAATGTTAATATTTTTTTTTTCAGAATTAAAGGTAACATCATTCTAAGACTTTTGGTGCAATTTTTTTGAAAAACTATTAACGTATGAAAAAGTTATAAAGGTTTTAGTGTGAGTTTTTAAGTTTTCACAAAAAAAGGTGTTTTCGCAGGATCCTTACCCTATATATATATATATATATAAATAGTGTAGATTATTATAAATATATATATATACTTGACGTTGGCTTGAAGCGTAGTGATTTATGTGTAAATCATAGAATGTTTTAGAAAACTATTTAAAAGCGTTGTTTCGGCTAGAAACACAAAATACTCGGTTTTTTTTTTCTTTCTTTTTTTTGTTATTTTCTAATAATTAACAAAGGTTACAACTCAGTCCGACATACGGGGCAAACGGGCAACAAGCTGCGCCGCAAGCCCTTTTTGAATAGCAAAACCTAAGCGGATAAAAACAAATTTCTTAGCTCTAGGAGTCGCTATATGTCCATGCATAACCTTCTGGATCCGCCCGAGCGTGTCCGCAGCCTCTGACGCGAGGTGCCCAAACGTGTCAAAAGCAAAGGGGACAAACACATGCTGATTCTCGAGACATGCCTTCTCGTGCTTGTCCACCTTACCCACTGCCGCCTTAGCAGCAGCCTGCCCCGCCGTGAAAACTCCAGAGCCAAAGCCCGCAAGGGGAGAGACCCCAGTCAGATCGATGCAAGCGTGCTTCCCCCTTGACCACCCAAACACCAGGATGTCCGCCGGTCTAAGGGTCGAACGCCACTTTTTTGGGTCAGTTAAGAAGTTGACGGGGGCTTCCTTCTTGGCTGAAATTCCAGCTTTTCTAAAAATGTCAAAAAGCACATCCCGGACCTAGTCATGACGATACTTGAACCCCGGGAGCTCTTTACAGTGAACCGCGTGCTCCCCAAATGAGTCCAGACACGCCTTGCGGCAAACAGGGCACTTCTCGTCCGCGGGAAAGAGGGGTATCATAAGCCGGTACTTAAGGATAGATCGGTATTCGACCGACGACATGCGTTGCCCAAGCCCGTCAATGGGGAGTGCATGGAGGAAATCTTGGGCATGTGGTTGACGAAGACAGCTCCACACCGCTTTTTGTCTGGCATTCATATTAAACCCGGTCTCCATATCCAACACGATTTTGCTGAAAAGGGCATTCGCCAAAACATGTTGGGGTTTTGGGGGGGCGGTGTCCTTGTCAGAGAAACGCTAAGATCAAAACCCATCGTCATGACTCGGTTTTGAATAATGCTTCACTATAAATTGTAGTACCTTTTGAAAATAAATATTCAAATCATTGAAATTTAACATGTTTATGTATATAAAATTATATCTTGTTGAAAATTTGTTATTAACGTCATTTGAATGCTTAGTTATATATATATATATATATATATATATATATACACATTGTGTATATATATATATATATTTATTTTTGGAGTATTTGAACTTAGAAAATATATAGTATTGATATATATTGTATTTTCTCACGTATTTCGATAATCGCTCGGATTTGGCACATGTGCCATCCTCGACTTGATTTGAATTCCATGATAAATCGTTTTTATCGTTTACGTTAGACTTAGTCGTTGGTTTGAACACACACTTATACGCGTATGCTCATTAGGTGATTGATTCCTTACACAAGACTCGTTCTTGCTACTTGATTTAACTGTTTATCTGAAACTTTGTTGTGCAACCTAAGGTGAGTTTCATGGCCCCATTTTACTGTTTTAAATCCTGTTGTGGGAGATTAACATGCAAACACTTGAACTATTAGATAACTATATCACCTGAATGATAGTGGCACACTTATTGAAAAGTCCTCACTTTTAGAGTTACTGTTAATGTGACATCAGCGGGAACTTATTTAGTAGATCTACTAGGTTTGACAGCCCCACCCGGGTCAGTCGCGCTGGCACGATCGGATATCGAACGGGTGTAATATACTTCTTAGTCTTAACGAGGCACAAATGAACTTGTCGAGCTTCAGTAACTGGATAGCTAGTTTAACTAGTTAAACGTGCACTGATTTCTTGCAAATAGCCTAGCTAGCTATTGATATATTATCTGGATTTTACCAAACTGTTAAACTGATAAACTAATTAAACCTGTGAACTCACCAACCTTTGTGTTGACACTTTAGCATGTTATTTCTCAGGTCGCTAAACTGGATTGATTGCCACGAGCTAGGATGCACCACTTTTGGATTTTGATTACCATGCATGCATATTAGACATTAAAACTTTTCGAACTAATTATCTTTTGATTTGCGCTTGTTTTGGCGCTTAAACATTTATTACAACTTTTGTCGTTTACGCTTCCGCATTTCAAAATGCATTTACTTTGGTTTGACATTTACATTGCATATAGACTATTCGTATGCCTGATGTGTTCGATCCTAATTTGTCACGCTCCCTGCGCGGCGTTGTCACGCGTGGGATTTTTGGGGGTGTGGCAAAGACGACTTACTAGTTGTTTTAAATTTCGGGAACAATGGTTCATCAAAAATTTTACCATTGTTATCCACATATTTAGCATGGTTGTGGATATATGCAGTCGTCGGACAGTTTGAAGCCATATGTCCAGGTTGACGACATGCATAAAGATTCGTTCACGAAGTTGTGATGAAAATTTGGAAAAATGTTTGGGTTTCCAACTATAACTCGTAGCTGGAGAATTATAGTAACAAAAAAAAATGATTAGAAGCAAATAAATCAAAGAAATTATTAGGTGAATCATACCTAGGAGATGATCGTCATGGTAAGTAGTAGAACCACTTGAAGAAACTCCGGAATGATAATGACCATTTCTTGATATATACACATTTGACTTATTCTGTTGATCTTACTAATTTGTTGAGTCTGAACTGGTTTAACAAACTGTTTCTTCGGTTGTTGTTGAGGTTGATAAACAGGCTTAACAACAACTTTCTTCTGTTTCTGTGTTGTCTGCTACACTGAGACATCCTTGACTTCATAACCCAAACCTTTGTGCTTGAACCCTGGAATCTTTGATGACTCAACTTTAAGTCAGAAACATTCTTTTCATTTGCTTTTCTAGTAAATTTAGCTTTAATATCTTTCAGCTTGTTCTCATTAATCAGAGATTTATCAAGTTCAACTTCATTTGATGTAATAACAGACTTCTTACTCTTATCAAAGATATGCTCATCTTCCAAGAATAATGAACCAACAGCAAACTTTGGAGTGTTGCCATCTTCAAACTTCTTCTTTCTGGACTTAGATCTCTTTTTCTTTGCAAGAGTAGGAGTTGAAAACTATGAGTAATCATGCATTTCTTCATTTGGATTCACAGAAGCAAATGGAATACTTGACACATCAACTGGTGATAGAACTTTATGCAAATTATTCTTAACACTTTCTTCACTCTTCTCCTGTTTGTAGATGTAATTCAGATATGTCGGTCACAAATTACAATTCTTTACTTGACGTTGCAAATCCAGAATCTCAATTTTTTAATTCAGAAATCTTCACTTGAGCATCCAACAAATCTTTCTGAGAAATAATGAACTGTTTCGACAACTCATTATATTCAAACTTATGTCTTCTTCTCAAACCACACTCTTCCAAAACTTCTTCGGTAACCTTTTCCCATTTCTTTTTGAAATAATCAACATCGCTTGTTAATATTTCATTCTTTTCTTGGAAAAGAATATTCTCATCTCGAAGTTTCGAAAGTTCTTCTTGAAGACTAACTACTTTCTCAGTAGCTTCAAAAGCAATCTGGTTAGCTTTTTCATACTTCTGTTGAATAAGATAAGCCTTTTCGAATAAAGCTTCAAAATCTGCAGCAACTTCTTTAGCTTCAGCTTTAGCTTTTTCGCATTCAACCAACAACTCATCTTTTTCTTTCATCAAGTTCGCATTGATCTTAGCAAGTTTAGCACACTTTGGACACATTAAAGAAACTTCTTATGAATTTCTTCTATGTCACTATCATTACCTTTATCATATATCACACAAGGACTTGTTTCAGAATCAGAATCAGTTACACAACAATCAATTTGTTCAGTCTTGAAAACAGTATCACAATCCTTTTTGTCGGACAACTCATTACTTTTGATTCTAAACCACTAGATGCTGAATCATATGATTTTGAATCAGTAGAGTCTGAGCCAACCTTCGTGGTCTGAATGTGTGCACATTTTCACCTTTTTCTTTAAATGAATTCCATTTATCTTTAGTAGTGTAATACACTATGATTTTAAGAAATAAATCTCTTGAATGAGCTGTATTGAGAATGTCTTTGGCTTTGTCTTCATTATCTGTATAAGCCTTTTCTTCTAGAGAAAGATTTCGATGTATTTTTACATGTCCTGTTCCATCAGTAGGCCATTTGAATTTCTTATCAATTATCTTCCAAAAATCTTTGAAATGTTTGTTGATGTAAATCTCAAAATCAACTTTCCGTTCATGATAATATTCCCATTTCATCAGTGTAGGTATCATAGGACTAGCTTGTGATGCACTCATTTTCGAAGAATCTATGAAAAATAAGTTCAATGTGCGGAATTAACTCTTTACCAGAACCGAAAACTGATACTTCAAAAACTTCATACTAAAAAACGAAGGTCTTAGAAATGGATTTTGGGTATCGAAATGGAGGGTACTGGCCGTTAGGTGAGTAAAAGTGTAGATCTCTCCAAGAGGGTCGTTTTGGCTGGTATTAGCACCCGTAACTCTTAACGGAACTAAAGTTATGTTAGTTTTAATGAAACCTCCCAAAAATCTTGATTACTGTTCACCCGAACTGAAAAACGAACTCTGTCACACCCCCAATTTCCACTAACGGAGTATAACTGTGTGAGGGTATGATCCAGACTAGGATCCAAGACTTTAGTTACAACCAAGCCATAAAATGAATTTAACATAAGATAAAGCATGATTTATAAAACAAAGATTAGTTTACAGTTCAGCGGAAGCAGTTAAGTGATTACAAGTTTAATATTACAAAAATAGCAACTTCAAGTGTTTTGAAATATAAATCCCCAAAAGTATGCATATAGGTGTACTGCGGCCGCCCATGCCATCCGTGATCCTCCTAGCGACCTGAAAAGTATCCATCAATCAAGTGTCAGCAAAAGACTGGTGAGTTCACTAATGCGGTCTACATAACACCATGTAGACCAACAATGCATACGAAAAGTAAAAGACCAATTCATAAATAAGTTATACAAGTTGCAAGTAATATCCATATCAATAGGTAGCTAGCCTATGGTTATGTTCACCTGAACGTTTGAAACCAAAGCTGACAATGTATCACAGGCATAACCTATGTAATTTTGCCTTCCCCGTGACTTTCCCGATCACGGTAGTCCTAAGCTAATATTGGTCTCAGTCCGACCGCCAGTCGGGAGGGTGCATCATGTGCACCGCTGAGCGGGGGTGTCAATCCCTAGTAATACTACTCAACATTACCTCGCTATTCTATATTAATGGCCCGATAAAGTAAGGACTTTTGATATTAAAAGCAATTCAGTGAAACATGTGATATATAGTGGATAACTACTTAAGTAAAGAAATACCCTTACCGTGTTGTTGCCATCCTTTACCGGATGCAACTATAATAGTAAGTGAAACTCACCTTAGGGTGCACAGGTACGCGGCACTTGGTTCTACAGATTGGTCAATATCGACCTAATTGGGTAAACACGACCTAACCGGATTAGAGGTTGTCGCGAGGACGAATATAGCGTATAATCAATCAAGCATGTTTCATACAATCATACAAGTCATAACATGCACACACATGTCCGAATTTACGAGAGAAACATGAATTCACCTTACAAGTCAAAACATGTACCAAAAAGTCAAACTTCAAGCACAAGTTTAGTGACATACCCAAATTACACATTTATTGGAGTTAACCCCTATATTTTTTTTATATAGGCATATACTACATATCATTTAGGACTTGTTGCAAAAAGAATCAAGTGAAAACATTAAGCATTGAGAAAGTTACGTGCGTTGGAAGTTGGCATTTTCAGTTTTTTGTAAAATAGTCAAAGTAAACTTAAAATTTGCATAACTTGTACAAAACTTTGAATTTATGCACGAAACTTTCCAGATCCTATTTTTAATATATAAACCTCATTTCAAATTAACAAACTTGTCAATAAAACAAGATTAGCATGCTCAACCAATTTGGAAAGTCCACTTTTCCCAGAAAATGACAGCTTTGCATACCTAACTTGCAGCAGTGTTTTGGATGACCAAACGGATGTTTTAGAAAGTGTGCGAGTAGCCCAATCGAATATAAGACATAATACTTTACTAGGGTAAAAGAATCAACTGATTACGAGCAAAATTGAACAAGTTATGACCTCTGCAAAATGGCCTAAAAATCTGGCCGAATCTGTCCAATTTTTATAGTTTGTAAAGTTTCGGTTTTCAAATTTTGAGCAACAATTTGGTCATCCAATACCTACTAACATAATTATAACCATCTCAAAATGTAATTTCTGTCCCAAACATGTTCATACCAAAATCATAACAAAATCCCAACATAGGAACTAGCATACAAGCACAAATGTCCTATTATCCATGTCCAAACACCCAACATTCATACAAAAACATACATGGCAGATTTTTAAGTTAAATTTCCAGATTTAAAATCATTCTAAAATCTGCCCCAATTCACAATTTATCATAACCCAACATAAATCATGTTCCATGAGCATATAAACTCACCATTTAACACATAAACACTAAAATCAACACATGCAACCTAAGAATTTCGGATTTGAGAATCTAGGGCTTACAAGTTTTGAAGAGAAATCGCGAAATGAAGAAGATGAAGTGAAGAGGGAGCTTCCTTTGGTGTTCTTGGAGCTTGTAGTAGCTTGGATTCACCTCCTTGAAGCTTGATTTCTCCAAAATCGCAAGTATGTGGGTGTGTGTGTGTGAGCCGTGAACAAGAGAAGAGAGGAGGAGGATGATGCGTGAATGAGGATGGGAGGGGGGTTGGGGCAGATTTTGTTTAAGGGAATTTACATATATGACCCCTCAAAGTTTTATTTTTAACACATTAAGCATAAAACTCAAATAAATGGGTTTTTTACTAAAACTTGTGAAGTAAAGGTTCTAAAAATGTTTCTAATTATTTTCAAACTCGTTTAGCATGTCATTTTTAGTCGGGACAAGTATAAATGTTGTTTACCCATAAAAATTCGAATTCACGCACGAAGCCCCGGTTTATCCGAAAATGTAAATTTTTACAAGTAGCACTTAAAGTCAAGAAATAAATTCACGAAACAAGTTACTAGAGTTAATTATCAAATGAACATAAATAAATATGCACTCATTCAAATAACGGGTTCGCTAACGGAACTAACGGAACTAACGGAGCTAACGGAATAAGTTAACGGCGTAAACGTGGGAAGTGACGATTGTCACAGCCTCCCCATGTTAAAGAATTTTCGTCCCGAAAATTTAGCTTGTACCTTGGTCTGATGCGGAGGCATGATCAAACAAGTGAGGGTACTTCTTCCTCATCTGGTCCTCCCGTTCCCACGTGAATTCCGGTCCACGTTTAGAATGCCATCTGACTTGACGATTGGAATCTTACTTCTTTTTAATGCTTTCTGCTCGCATCCCATTATCTCAACGGGTTGTTCTATGAATCGGAGCTGTTCGTCAATGTGGAGTTCCTTCAATGGATCTATCAAAGTGTCGTCAGCCAGACACTTCTTCATATTCGAAACGTGAAACACATTATGTACCCCATCCAGCTCAGGTGGCAAGTCCAAACGATACGCCACCGTTCCAATCTTTTCTAGTTATCGGGAAGGGTCCTATATAGCGGGGGTTCAACTTCCCGTGCTTTCCAAAGCGTACAACACCCTTCCAGAGCGAGACCTTCAACAGTACTCGGTCACCAACCTCGAATTCTAATGGCCTTCTACGTTTGTCTGTATAACTCTTTTGTCGGTATCTTGCGGCTTTCATACAGTTTCTGATTTGTACGATTCTTTCCGTCGTTTCGTACACTAGTTCTGGTCCAGTGAGTTGACTGTCACCGACCTCGGCCCAGCAGACCGGTGATCTACACTTCCGTCCGTAGAGAGCTTCAAAGGGAGCGGCTCCAATACTGGTGTGGTAACTGTTGTTGTAAGAGAATTCGACCAGTGGCAAGTGAGTTTCCCAGTTCTGTCCGAAATCCATTACGCAAGCTCGGAGCATGTCTTAAAGAGTTTGTATTGTACGCTCGGTTTGGCCATCTGTTTGAGGATGGTATGCGGTACTCATATCTAAACGGGTACCCAAGGCTGATTGTAAAGATCGTTAAAAGTGTGAAGCAAATCTGGGGTCTCGATCGGAGATAATTGATAAGGGAACTCCGTGGAGCTTGACGATCTCATTGATGTAGATCTGTGCCAGCTTGTCAGTCTTGTCACTTTCTTTGAGAGCTAAGAAATTGGCAGATTTGGTTAACCTGTCCACAATGACCCAAATCATGTCGTTTCCACGGGGAGTACGGGGCAATCCCGTGATGAAGTCCATGGAGATTTCTTCCCATTTCCACTCGGGAATTGTCGGTTGTTGCAGTAATCCTGGTGGCCTGCGGTGTTCTGCTTTGACCTTCGATCATGTCAAACATTTACTGACATACTTAGCAATGTCAGCCTTCATATTGGGTCACCAATAGAGTCCTCTCAAATCTTGGTACATTTTGTCTGAACCGGGATGGACCGAGTATCGAGACTTGTGAGCTTTGTCCATCACCAGTTCCCGAAGGTTTCCATGGAAAGGTACCAAAACATGATCCTTATAGTAGCGGATTCCATTCGACTTAACCTCCGAAGTTCCATCTATGCCATTCAAGGATTCGGACTCGAAATTTTCTTCCTTCAGGGCCTCCTTCTAAGCATCCTGGATTCTATCCGGTAATCCTGCATGAATTGTGAGTTGTAGAGTTCGAACCCTTCTGGGTTTCGGCCACGACGTTGGCCTTGCCCGGATGATACTTTATCGCTAAGTCGTAATTGTTTAGCAGCTCGACCCACCTACGCTGCCTCATGTTGAGTTCCTTTTGTTCGAAGATGTGCTGGAGGCTTTTGTGGTCGGTGTATATCGTGCACTTGGTACCATATAGGTAAAGTCTCCAAAATTTTAGGGCAAACACAACTGCTCCTAACTCCAAATCGTGAGTTGTGTAATTCTTTTCATGAGATTTTAACTGCCTTGACCCATAAGCGATGACTTTACCTCTTTGCATTAAAACGCCTCCAAGTCCTTGGATTGAAACGTCACAATAGACCTCGAAGTTGTCGACACCATCGGGTAGGGATAATGTAGGTGCGGTACAAAGTTTTTCCTTCAAGGTTTGGAATGCTGCTTCTTCCTTGTCACCCCATCGATACTGAACGCCTTTATGTGTGAGGGCGGTTAACGGTTGAGCTATCTGAGATAATCCTTAAATAAAACGACGGTAGTAACCCGCTAACCCTAGAAATTTCTGAATTTCCATTGGTGCTCTTGGGGTAGACCAATTCTTGATCACCTCCACCTTGGCTGGATCAACGTGGATACCTTGCTCGTTGACGATGTGACCCAGAAATTGAACCTCTCGAATCCAAAAGTCGCATTTTGAGAATTTTGCGTAGAGTTGCTCTTTCCTTAATAACTCTAAGATTAACCGTAGATGTTCCTCGTGTTCTTCTTTCATCCTCGAGTAAAAGAGTATGTCGTCGATGAAAACAATTACGAACTAGTCTAGGTAAGGTTTACACACGCGGTTCATAAGGTCCATGAACACCGCTGGTGCATTCGTTAAGCCGAAAGGCATAACCAGGAACTCGTAGTGACCATAGCGCGTTCTGAAAGCTGTCTTTAAAATGTCTTCCTCGCGGACCCGAAGTTGATGATACCCGGACCTTAAGTCGATTTTTGAGTAGTAACTAGATCCTTGCAATTGGTCGAAGAGGTCGTCGATCCGAGGGAGAGGATACCGGTGCTTAATAGTAACTTTGTTGAGCTCACAATAATCAATGCACATTCTGAACGTTCCATCCTTCTTCTTGACGAATAATATTGGCGCGCCCCATGGCGACGAGCTGGGTCTGATGAAACCTTTATCTAATAACTGCTGTAATTGTGTGGACAACTCATGTAGTTCGGTCACAGCTAGACGATATGAAGCTCGGGCAACCGGAGCTGCACCGAGGATAAGGTCAATTCCGAACTCCACTTGTCGATGCGGGGGTAAACCAGGTAGTTCTTTCGGGAATACATCGGGGTAGTCACGCACTATCGGAAAATCTTCAATTTTCTTTTCTGCCAAGTTCTGATCCGTAACCATTGCTAGAATGGCTACGTGTCCTTTTCGAAGATACTTCTGGGCCTTGAGGTACGATATGATCCCGGAGACAGTGCCTCCCTTTTCACCCTGAATCGAGACTACTTCTCCGTTTTGCGGTGGTTATACGCACGACTTTCTCTTGGCAGACGAGTTCTGCGTGGTGCATGGACAGCCAGTCCATGCCAATTATTACATCGAAGCTACCGATTGTGAAAGGCATCAAATCTATACTGAACTTATGACCTGAGAGTTCTAAGGTATAATCCTTGAGTAAATGTGTTGCATCAATAAGCTTACCATTAGCTAGTTCAACCATGTACCTAGCTTCTAGAGGTTTCGTATTGGCCTTTATCAACTTGCAAAACTTAGTCGAAATAAAACTTTTCTCAGCACCAGAATTAAAGAGTACATTTGCGAAGTAGTTGTTGAGAAGGAACTTACCAGTTATCATGTTGGCATCATTCTTTGCTTCACCTGACCCCATGACAAACGCGCGTCCTCTAGCAGCATTTCCCCCGTTTCCACCACCACCTCCACCATTGTTGTTGTTGTTGTTGTGGTGGTGGTTGTTGTTGTTTCCATTCTTCTTAAGTTGGGGGCAATCCTTCTTCACATGACCCGATTTTCCACATTCAAAACATCCCCTAGGACCATCATTGTTTTGCCTTGGTCGGTTCGGTAGTTCACTCCAGCAATTCTTAGCCATATACCCCATTTTTCCACAACGCTCACACGGAGGTTTGTTGCAGTCACCTGTGTGATGTATGTTGCACCTGTTGCAGTAGGGTGCCTTCCCCTTGTAGCGGTTCGAACTCTGACCACTATTGCCTTGGCGGTTTTGGTTACCACCTCCACTATTATTGAAACCACCCTTGGAGTTGTCAAACCTTTTGTTCTGGTTTTGGGAGTTTGAAGTCCTCCTAAAGTTGTTTCCAACATTATTGTTGATAGGTTCTTCATCCCGTTTCCTTTTCCCATCAAGAGCAGTTTTCGGAGATTTCTTTGGCGGTAGAGTACCCTGGGCTACCGCCTGATCTGTCAGCTTGTGTGCCAGCCTGATTGCTTATCACACGTTGAGCGGGTTTGAGGAGGTTACCATACCCTGAATTTACGGAGCCAGTCCGTCCATATACCTTTCTATCTTCTTGTAATCAGCATCGACCATTGTGGGACACAGTATTGAAAACACGTGGTACCTAGCAGTGTACTCGTCTATCTCTGAGCCTACCATCTTGGAATTTACAAACTCGAGTTCCAACCTCTTAACCTGATCGCGAGGATAATACTCCTCCATGATCGCATCTTTAAACTCTTTCCACATCATGGCATTAGCAACATCGATTCCCAACATCTGAATCTGAGCATTCCAGCAAGTCAATGCAGAATCCTCAAGAGTACCGGTAGCATATTTCACTCGATCCCCCACCGGGAAGTAACACATAGCAAATACTTTTTCCGACTTTTCGAGCCATCTTAGTAGGCCCACAGCATCTTCATCGCCCTTAAACACTAGGGGCTTACAATCCATGAACGTCTTAAATGTGCACTAAGGATGATTCTGTCCTTGGAACTGGAGCTGAGCAGCTGCCATAGCTGCAGCAACTCCCTGGTTGATCATGTCCTGAACTTGAGCAACAGTGAAGTTTCCCGGGTTGTGTTCATTATTTCTCCGAGGAGGCATGATTTCTAACAATCAATGCAAACCTTCCAAGGTTAGTATACCCAATACTAGGACGTCATAAGGTACCAAGGGATGTCTTACACGAGCACAAGTTATATAAAGCATTCATTCGCATGGACAATACATTTTAAGTTGCAACAAGGTAGTAACGATGCTAAGAACACGAAATCACGTAGTACAAGTTATATTTGTATCACAAATTAGAAGTAACATCGTATCAGTCATGCAAGTTCTCTAAGAACAGAGTGAAGTTCGCTAAACACACGACAAGTTCGCTAAACACCTCGAAGTTCGCTAAGAAGAGATGAAGTTCGCTAAGGCCTCATCAAGTTCACTAAGGCCAATTGTAGTTCGCTAAGGAGCCAAACAAGTTCGCTAGGGCATACCAGGTTCGCTAAGAAGAATAATCAAGTTCGCTAGCTGAAAGTTCGCTAAGGGCGGCACAAGTCCGCTAAGATCAAATTTCCAAGTCCGCTAATAAGAAGTTCGCTAAGAAGGATTCAAGTTCGCTAAGGTCCTGGTCAAGTCCGCTAAGAACAATATCAAGTTCGCTAAGCACATGGATCAAGTTCGTTAACCTCAAGTTCGCTAAGAAAAAAAAATCAAATCAAGTACGCTAAGAGTAAAATGAAGTTCGCTAAGACAAAAAGGGAAGTTCGCTAAGAGGAATTTATGAAGTTCGCTAACCCCATACTTAGAAAAATTTTCCCAGAATTTTCCAAAATTCCTTAGTCTCGGGAAAGAAAAATTCCTACCCAAACATTTAATTCCTATACTGACACAAGACATGAATTCTAAATGAGGATCATCTTCATCACGCGAAGCAGTACCTTTGGGAATGGGTTGTAACCAAAGTTTTTAAAAACAGTTACAGTTCAGAAATTTTGCTTTTAAAATGTTCTGGTTCGCTGTAACCAGAGGGCTCTGATACCAATCTGTCACACCCCCAATTTCCACTAACGGAGTATAACCGTGTGAGGGTATGATCCAGACCAGGATCCAAGACTTTAGTTACAACCAAGCCATAAAATGAATTTAACATAAGATAAAGCATGATTTATAAAACAAAGATTAGTTTACAGTTCAACGAAGGAGTTAAGTGATTACAAGTTTGATATTAAAAAAATAGCAAGTTCAGGTGTTTTGTAATATAAATTCCCAAAAGTATGCATATAGGTGTACTACCGCCGCCCATGCCATCCGTGATCCTCCTAGCGACCTGAAAAGTTCCATCAATCAAGTGTTAGCAAAAGACTGGTGAGTTCACTAATGCGGTCTACATAACACCATGTAGACCAACAATGCATACGAAAAGTAAAAGACCAATTCGTAAATAAGTTATACAAGTTGCAAGTAATAACCATATCAATAGGTAGCTAGCCTATGCTTATATTTACCAGGACGTTCGAAACCAAAGCTGACAATGTATCACAGGCATAACCTATGTAATTTTGCCTTCCCCGGGTCTTTCCCGATCACGGTAGTCCTATGCTAATATTGGTCTCAGTCCGACCGCCAGTCGGGAGGGTGCATCCTGTGCACCGCTGAGCGGGGGTGTCAATCCCCAGTAGTACTACTCAACATTACCTCGCTATTCTATATTAATGGCCCGATAAAGTAATGACTTTTGATATTAAAAGCAATTCAGTGAAACATGTGATATATAGTGGATAACTACTTAAGTAAAGAAATACCCTTACCGTGTTGTTTCCATCCTTTACCGGATGCAACTATAATAGTAAGTGAAACTCACCTTAGGGTGCACAGGTACGCGGCACTTGGTTCTACATATTGGTCAATATCGACCTAATTGGGCAAATACGGCCTAACCGGATTAGAGGTTGTCGCGAGGACGAATATAGTGTATAATCAATCAAACATGTTTCATACAATCATACAAGTCATAACATGCACACACATGTCCTAATTTAGGAGAGAAACATGAATTCACCTTACAAGTCAAAACATGTACCAAAAAGTCAAACTTCAAGCACAAGTTTAGTGACATACCCAAATTACACATTTCTTGGAGTTAACCCCTAAAGTTTTATAGGCATATACTACATATTATTTAGGACTTGTTGCAAAATAAATCAAGTGAAAACATTAAGCATTGAGAAAGTTACGCGCGTTGGAAGTTGGCATTTTCAGCTTTTTGTAAAATAGTCAAAGTAAACTTAAAATTTGCATAACTTGTACAAAACTTTGAATTTATGCACGAAACTTTCCAGATCCTATTTTTAATATATAAACCTCATTTCCAATTAACAAACTCGTCAATAAAACAAGATTAGCATGCTCAACCAATTTGGAAAGTCCACTTTTCCCAGAAAATGACAGCTTTGCATACCTAACTTGCAGCAGTGTTTTGGATGACCAAACGGATGTTTTAGAAAGTGTGTGAGTATCCCTATCGAAGCTAAGACATAATAATTTACTAGGGAAAAAGAATCAACTGATTCAGAGTAAAATTGAACAAGTTATGACCTCTGCAAAATGGCCTAAAAATCTGGCCGAATCTGTCCAATTTTTATAGTTTGTAAAAGTTTCGGTTTTCAAATTTTGAGCAACAATTTGGTCATCCAACACCTTCTAACATAATTATAACCATCTCAACATGTAATTTCTGTCCCCAACATGTTCATACCAAAATCATAACAAAATCCCAACATAGGAACTAGCTTACATGCACACATGTCCTATTTCCATGTCCAAACACCCAACATTCATACAAAAACATACATGGCAGATTTTTAAGTTAAATTTCCAGATTTAAAATCATTCTAAAATCTGCCCCAATTCACAATTTATCATAACTCAACATAAATCATGTTCCATGAGCATATAAACTCACCATTTAACACATAAACACTAAAATCAACACATGCAACCTAAGAATTTCGGATTTGAGAATCTAGGGCTTACAAGTTTTGAAGAGAAATCGCGAAATGAAGACGATGAAGTGAAGAGGGAGCTTCCTTTGGTGTTCTTTGAGCTTGTCGTAGCTTGGATTCACCTCCTGAAGCTTGATTTCTCCAAAATCGCAAGTATGTGGGTGTGTGTGTGTGAGCCGTGAACAAGAGAAGAAAGGAGGAGGATGATGCGTGAATGAGGATGGGAGGGGGGGGTTTGGGCAGATTTTGTGTAAGGGAATTTACATATATGGCCCCTCAAAGTTTTATTTTTAACACATTAAACATAAAACTCAAATAAATGGGTTTTTACTAAAACCTGTGAAGTAAAGGTTCTAAAAATGTTTCTAATTATTTTCAAACTCGTTTAGCATGTCATGTTTAGTCAGGACAAGTATAAATGTTGTTTACCCATAAGAATTCGAATTCACGCACGAAGCCCGGTTTATCCGAAAATGTAAATTTTTACAAGTAACACATAAAGTCACGAAATAAATTCACAAAACAAGTTACTAGAGTTAATTATCAAATGAACATAAATAAATATGCACTCATTCAAATAACGGGTTCGCTAACGGAACTAACGAAAAAAATTGACGGCGTAAACGTGGGAAGTGACGATTGTCACAAACTCAAACTTGATTAACCGAACTGAGCCGAACCTAAGACGAACTGGAATGAACTGAGACTTCGTGTAGACAAATCGAGATCCGAACCAGAATATAGCCGAACTTAATCCGAACAGAACCAGACTGACCAAACTCGATCCGAACTGGAAGTGAACTCTCAACCGAACACACCCGAACCTGGACTTCGTTTGAAAGACAATATACCGAACTGGACCGAACCGTGAGTTCAGAGCGATTATTTTGACGAACTCTCAGATCTCACCCGAACTCAGACGAACCGAACCATTTTCGACTCAAATTTCATGATTTTAAGTGTTTTCGAATGAGATTTTCAACAATAATACAGATAAACCCAGTAGGAATGATTTAGGAGAAGATTTTTCACTGAAAACACACTCGAGATGATCAAACGAACATAAAATTAAGCAGAATTTTCAAAAACCCCAACTTTTTGACTCGAAAAGATGAAAAACACAGATTTCCGACCAATAGAATGAACCTTGCTCTAATACCATTTGAAATTGCGTGAGCGGTGGATCGTCTACTCGGTCGTATCAAAATCTATGTAAAACGTGAATAAACGAGAACACGAGATGTAAATACAATAATCTTGTATTATAGCATAAAGAAAACACACTCAATATCACACAGTAGATTTGACAAGTGTTCTAATTATAAACAAGACTAAGCTATTTATAGTTGAACATTCTATGCGAACACACGATCTACCAAACTTCCAGTTCGGACATGTTCGTGTCCATCCGAACTGGCAGTTCGTGTCAGTTCGGAAAAGCACATTCTTGTAGCTCTTTGTCTTCTTCTTGATACTTCACATGACAACCAAGAACCATGCATCAACATTCACTTCTAAACTTCTTACAATGCTACTAAAAATGGCACTCGCCAAAATATCCTCGGTTTTAAAGGAGGCATCGTCCTTATAAGAAAAACATGCAGCCAAGATCGAAATTAGGAAGGGACGTGTGTAAGCGACCCAATGCACACCTATAATCAGAGTCTAACCCATTAATACCATAATACTGAATAATATGGTCTTGCGAACTCCCAAATTATGTCCTCGAGTACACAAAAGCATATGCAGATACATCCTCAACCGAATATAAATCTCGACCCCTAAAACGGGTCGGGAAGGAGGCTGGCCTCCATTGAAAATCGCAAAAAAGCACCCCCACTACAAGAATGTTTGTCTTTGGTGACAAAATTGTTTACACCTTCCATGGCGACATATCCTCGGGAAATCCTTTGGTGGCGACATGTCGCCACCATAGCCCGGCCACAAAGATGTCGCTAGCATAGCTTAAAAAAAAGTCACCACCAAATGTCTTGTCGCCATAGGTGGATCTACGCCGATGACATGTTATCGATGAAAATTAGTCGGGATATATTTTCTTGAAAAAAAGTTTTAAAAAATTAAAACGGGACCTCTAGCGACGAAGGTGGTTCTCTAGAACCTATGATGACAACATGTCCCCACTATAGCTTTAATTTCTTTTCTGTTTTTTGTTTTCTAGCATATGTCGCCACTACCAAACACTAAAAGATATTTTTTAGACCCTATGTGGCGGCTTGTCGTCCGTATAGGCTCTAAACAATTTTTTAGTGTCTTGTAATGGTGACATGTCACCGCCATACCCACTGTTTAAAAAATTATTGTTTATTGTTCTTGTAACGTCCTAAATTCGGTTATTTTTAATGATTTATTTTAAGTCGTGTGGAGTTAATGGGCGAGGTATGTCTTACATGATAACCCAATATAAAAATATGTAATGTTTGATTTGTGGCAAATTAGTGTGTAATTTATTAATTAAACATGAAAGATAGGGTGTCGTGTGTAAATTGAAAACTTGTGGCTAAAAGTAATCATGTGATTATAGAGGAGGGACTGGATGTGTAAAATGATTATTTTGTTGTAAAAGAAAAAGAAAATTTAGATTTCTCGTAGGGAGAAATCATAGAATACAAGGAAGAGGAGAAGCTAGGGGTGCGTTTAGTTATGGAAAACACCCACTGTTTTTCAAAAATATTTTTTAAGAAAACATGGAAAACAAAAAACTTGATCTAATTACAATTTTTGAGAAAAGTTTCCAAGAAAATCGAAAACACTATTTTTCTAGTTTTTAAATTGAAATTAGAAAACTACATTTTATTGTTTTCCAAATTTTCTATTTTCAGTTTTTCATCTTATACATACCAACCAGCCCCGAACCCCGGACTGGACAGACCTGACCCGAACCCCGGACCGGACCGACGGATCCGACCACTGACCGGACCGACCAGACTCGAACCCCGGACCCGAACCCTGGACTGGACCGACCAGAACCGACCCTCAGACCGGACCGACTGGACCTGACACCCAAAGGGTCCGGGCGGGGGGTCTGGTCGGTGCGGCGTGCGGTCTGGCAGTCGAGGGGTCCGGTCGATACGGTCTGGCGGTCGGGTTTTCAAAAACAAGTAGATTTGAACATGTTTTCCAGTTTTCTATTATGGAAATGAAAATTCCATATTTCAAATTTTTAACGTGTTTTGAAAAAAATTCATGTGTTTTTCTAGAGATGGAAAACCCTTCCATTTTCTAAAAAATAGAAATGGAAAAATAGAAAACAATTTTTCACAACTAAACACACCCTATTACTTTGTCCAATTTCGATTTCAAGAACAAATTTAGGTAAAATTGGGCGGAGATTTAAAATTTAATGGCATTGTGTGACTTCCTTCTCAATTCTTGTTTAAGTTGCCAAGTTTTCCCACTTATACGCATTATGTGAAACAATTAATTTTGTGAATTCCAGGCATGAAATCACTAGTAAGAGTGATACCACAAATATAATAATACTTTTTATTCACTTTTACATTTAACCCGAGAGACACACAATTATTATTAAATTTAAAAACACATTCTTTATATATGATATATAGGATGATCACATCAAAATCTAAAACTTTGACTGAATTTTATAAACCACGTTGACGTCAACTTGAAAGGCCTTTGAAAGAATATCTCTAGGGATATCAGGGTTTGATCCAAACACAGCATTTGCAATAGTAATGACACCGGGATTTTGACTACTCAAAGCCGCAATAGCAACAGCATTCCCATGCCCGATGTTTTGCTGAAAGTGAATTAGACCTTCGGGAAACACGAATACATCACCCTCCTCGAGTACTTTAGAGATGAGGCGGTTTTCCGTGTTGGATGTGACAAAACCAACAAGAAGTCTACCTTCAATGACAGTCAATATTTCAGTGGCTCGGGGATGCGTGTGTGGAGCGTTAATACCCATTGGAGCAAAGTCAATACGCACCATGGAAATACCAAGAGTGTTGAGTCCTGGTAACTGTACTACATTCACTGTGGTCACATTAGACCCGACATCATTTGACGTGTTTCCCATTATGTTAAGACCTCTAAAGAAAAAATCATCTGCTTGCACCAGCTTTGGATCTTTGCAAACCAAACCATTCACGAGAACTGCATAAACAAGTACATATACATAACTGATGGACACATATAAATTAAATTAATTAAATATTGCATATCGTAAAACTATAGTAGTACGTGATAATCTTTTACCTGGGCTATTTGGATCAGCCACACAGAAGTCCTGGAGAGGACTAGGGTCCGAAGCGAACACAATCGAAAAAGTTGACAACAAGAGACCGAATATAAGAAGACGAGACATTGTCAGTTAGTGAGAAGTGGAGAAACTTGTTTTCTATGAACTTAATTTGGTTGCTCAAGAAATCTATGAAACAAAGATGTAACATGGTATTGCTTTTATAGTAAAAACATATGAAATTTGTGGAAAAAGTAAAACGATGAAGAAGTCATCAAATACATCTCATACGATATATTCAACTTTTGTTCAATTAAGTTAAATTAAATAATTTGTATAATTTATCGTGCAAGTTATCATGGAATTAATAAGGCCCGGTCTTTATTTTCCAGAAAGAATGTAGTATATATGTTTTTTTTTTTGAACAGCCGATAATATATTCACCAAAAAAAAACAAAGCCAAACTCAACCTAGCAAGGAGCTAGAGAGAGCAAGCCACAACCAAGCATTACGTCATACAAAAGTTGGTCCAATCTATAGTTTTTCTACATCTATTCTCTATCCAAAGATGACACCAACTCTTTATATTACAGATCACCTTACTAATCGACGGTCTTCTTCCTTGGAAAATCACCTCATTCCGCTCCTTCCAAAGACTCCAACAAGCCGTGAGAATAACACCGTGAATAATCTCCTTTTTATCCCCCTTGATGTTATCCCCCATGTGAACCCGAAGCACATCGTCCATCGAGAAAACGAAAAGATTTGGAAGGTTAAACCATTCTGAAATCCATTGCCAAACCACCGTTGCAACCATACACCCCGTAAAAAGATGATCCACGCATGTGTTTGGTGAAATAGTTGGTAACTAACTATTGAATTGAAATTGAATATGTCGAGTTAATTAAATTAATTTATAATTTGTATGAATTATATTTGAAAATGTCAAGTTAATTTAAAACGTTTAATTTATTGGCAAAATTAAGGTTCCTACAGGGTAATTTCATCCAACATAGGTCCTTCGATTTCATAAACGTACCGACTGAAAAAGTGTTTTGATGTAGTAATCTGATAATTAGATTTATTTATTTAGTGTTAAAAACGTTTTCATTAGTTAAGGTATTATGCACAAATTAATTGAATTTGATAAGTGATCTACTCATATAACGAAACAAGATCCAAACTTTTCATAATGAAGTGACGAGTAAATGGATAACCAGTTGCATCGTAATTTCCTTTTGTATCGCAAAATCGATTCTATAAAAAATAAAGCTTTGAGTCTTAGAGGTCGATAAATTATTATGCACGACCCGCTGAACCCTGCTCAGAAATTCTTTAGCCTCCAGGGCTAGGAACCCAAATGTATCAAAAGCAAAACGGATAAACACGTATTGATTCTCTAGACAAGTCTTCTCGTGAGTAGCAAATTTTGCAGATTCCACATTGAACGTAGGCTGGCACTTAATAAACCCATGGACCATCGGCGGATCTGCAGGGGGTCAAGAGGGTCAATTGACCCTCCGGCGAACCCTCCCTCAAAGAAAATATTTTTCTTAATCAGTGAGTTTAGCAAAAGAATTTCTTGATATGACCTTCTTGTCCATGCTTGAAGAATGAAGATGAAAGAAAGAAAAGTAATGTGTTTTTCTGGCGACGGAGTTGCCTGGTGTTGAGCTTTGGGTAAAAAGGAAACAAACCCCAATTTAAGCCTATTTAAAAAATAGGCCAAATTCCTAAAATACATAGAAAACCTAAAAAAGCCGCAAGTCTGCGATCATAAGAAAAGAAAGGTCATAGACTTGTAATCCAGATAGGTCTATTAGTTTATTTTAAATTTTATTAACAAACCAAAACCAAGAACACCAAAACGACACCAAGTAGACGCCAACCTCAACAAAATTACAAACAATCCATGCTAAACAAACACCATTGGTCCCAAGTGAAGCTCATCCTAGATTGACAACTCAACCAGAGGAAGCCCATAACTTTGATATCATCGATGATACGAGCCCTAGAAACCGTGCAGTTATTGAAGACGATCTCATTCCGATGCTTCCAAATCGCCCAAATCGCCATGATAATGATAAATTGAACAACCTTTTTCTTTCTGAAGGAGCCAGGAACAAACATGAAAAGAGATGTGGTCTTGCACAGAAAACAAAAAGAAATCCCTTAGACCACACCAATTGCTAATGAAATCCCAAATGGACTAAGCAGGACCCGGATAAATTTGTGTTGCATCCATTGAATGGGTTGATGATAAGAAAATTGTGATGAGAGTTGAATGTGTTTGATGGTGAGATTGAATGAAGATTGTGATGAAAATTGAAGAGAAAGGTGGTGAAATTTAAGATATCACGTGTATGTTTTTGTTAAAATTTTAGAGTTATTTAAGATTGAATGAATGTTGAAAGGTTGGTGAAAATTTATTTAAAAAACCTCGTCTTTTTGCTGCATGTGATTAAAGATGGTAGGTGTATAATTGATTGTATTGTTTGTTTGTGTGGTATGCGTCGTATGTCGGAGTCAAAGAGACCGAGATAAATGATGTTCTGACATTTCGCCCTTGGGAAGTGCGAATTAGGGTAAGAATCTAACATTTCGCATTTACGAAGTGTGAGAGGGACCCACACTATATATTTTGTTCGTTTCTGTCTTCGTCCACCGAACCAAGAATCCGAGGCTAAATTCGCACTTCCCAAGTGCGAAATGCCTATTTAAAAAAAAATATTCAACACTTATTTTTGTTAAATTTATGGGCTAAAGACTTAATTAAGAAAAAAATTCAAATTTCTAGTAGGAGTGACACCACAAAAAATAATAATACTTCTTATTCACTTTTACATATAACCAGAGAAACACACATTTATTATTAAACTGAAAAACACATTCTTTATATATGATATAGAGTATGATAACATCAAAATCTAGAACTTTGACTGAATTTTATAAACCACGTTGATGTCAACTTGAAAGGCCTTTGCAAGAATATCTCCAGGGATATCAGGGTTTGATCCAAACACAGCATTTGCAATAGTAATAACACCGGGATTTTGACTACTCAAAGCCGCAATAGCAACAGCATTCCCATGTCCGATGTTTTGCTGAAAGTGAATTAGACCTTCGGGAAACACGAATACATCACCCACCTCGAGTACTTTAGAGATGAGGCGGTTTTCCAGTGTTGGATGTGACAAAACCAACTAAGAAGTCTGCCTTCAATGACAGTCAATATTTCACGAGCATGGAATTGGGAGGTGAAAACGGGTGGAACAAATAAACCTAATTTTACAATTGAATCCTTTATTAACCATGATATGCACGCTAGTGAAGGAAGCCATGAAATTCATGATGCAATTACAATTTCAAAAAGTGAAGAAGGATGTAACATTGGGTCAACAACCGCTGACCTTAACTCAATTGATCCAGGCCCAAGCTCACCTAATACCAATCAGAATGCTAGAAGGTCGACCCAATGCGAGCGACACCTTGAAATTTAATGACTTTGTCATGGAAAAATAGGGTGAACCAAGAAGATTGTGAAGTGCAACTTCAACACGTAAGAAGATTGTGAAGTGCAACTTCAAGTTTCTCGAGATGAAGAAGAAGCTTGGAGTGGAAGACTATTCTAGTTCCCCGCTGGAATTAGGGAGGTGATAGTTGGACTTAATTCCAACTTAACGGATTATGTGAGCCCATGCAAGCTCACCCCTAATCTGGTTAATATCTAAAGAGAGTTGGTAAATATCTAGGAACCTAATTTGATTATTTAGAGGATAAGATATTTATTTTAGGAGTTGTATTAAGGTTAGGAGGTTTTCCTTGAGGGCAGGGGCGGATTTATATTAGGCCCAGGGGGTCCCCGTGGACCCCCTCAACCTCGTACGCAAATTGAAAATTATGTGAACGGTTTTTTTTTTTTTAAATTGTGAAGAGGAGTTAATAAATACTTAGTTTGTGAAAATAAAACAAAGTAAACAACTAGCCTAGTGGTAAGATCCCTTGCTTGATTTTGAAAGGGTGCAAGTTCAAATCTTGTGCTCAACATTTTTTATTTTTCTCATCTTTCTTTATTAATTTTAGTGCTATAAATGAGGAGAGTAAATATGGTACTTCATTTTCCATCTCTTTTTTTATTGACTTTCATTATAGACCCATTCTTTTCAAATACATTAATCCTAGACCCTTTTTATAATGAAATATCACAATATATAAAAATATAGACTTTTTAATAGGCAAACATTTTGTCATATTATTTTTTTTCTCGCGTTAATTTTTCTTTTCTCTTCATTTTTATCCATTTACTATTATTTTTTTACTATTATATCGTTATCAATGTTACGGTATATAATTTTTTATCAAATCATTTATATTTTTTTTAGTCGGTTATTTTTCTTTACTCGCAATGTCGTGCCGCTATGCGCGCCTACATTAAAAACTATTTAGTAAGTAATAGACCAAATTTCTTTATGTACGTTTATATGAAACTGAAACATCTAAAACGAGTGACTCCGTAAAAAAAAATTATGGACCCCCTAAAAAAAATTTCTAGTTCCGCCCCTGCTTGAGGGTCAAGTCTTTTGTTCTCCTATAAATATATTTTGTACTCGAGCATATGGGTGAAGAGTGATTATTATAATCTTGAGTTTTGAGAATATTTTCTCAGGGTATAATAATATTATGATTTTACTTTCATATCATATTTCAATTGGGACCTTGGGTACTTATCAGCGAATTACTTGTCAAAATGTAAAAAGTTAATGAAATCCGGACCGAAAGGTAGAAACGTGTTGAAAGGTGACATCCATGCTAATTGGTTGATCGAAATTGACCCGATCCCTGTTAACACTAAACTCCCCGTCTGAAAAAGAGCAATTATGTGAATTATTTTTAGATGTAGATTTTATATGAACACGGGAGTTCACCGTTAACAAATGTTTTTTTTTTAATGTAGTTTGTTAGTCTTTTATCTTACTTATTTTAGAAGTCTGACGTTGGTTAAAATATAATGGTACGATCTTCCCCCCACGTTTTTAGTTTTTTAGACTCAATCCTTGAAAAGAGTAAAATATGCTTATAGAAGAAGTCGATATTTGATCAAAACATATAAAACAAGATAATAATACTTTTTATTCACTTTTAGATAGATATAACGTGAGAAACACACAATTATTATTATTAAACTGAAACACAAATTCTTTATATATGTAATATAGTATCAGTATGATCACATCAAAATCTAGAATTTTGACTGAATTTTATTAACCAGATTGATGTCAACTTGAAAGGCTTTTGCAAGAATATCTCCAGGGATATCAGGGTTTGATCCAAACACAGCATTTGCAATAGTAATAGCACCGGGATTTTGACTACTCAAAGCCGCAATAGCAACAGCATTTCCATGTCCAATGTTTTGCTGAAAGTGAATTAGACCTTCGGGAAACACGAATACATCACCCACCTCGAGTACTTTAGAGATGAGGCGGTTTTCTAGGTTCGATGTGACAAAACCAACTAAAAATCTGCCTTCAATGACAGTGAAGATTTCGGTGGCTCGTGGGTGCGTGTGTGGAGCGTTAATACCCATTGGAGCAAAGTCAATACGCACCATGGAAATACCAAGAGTGTTGAGTCCTGGTAACTGTGCTACATTCACTGCGGTCACATTAGACCCGACATCATTCGTCGTGTTTCCCATTAGGTTAAGCCCTCTAAAGAGAAAATCATCCGCTTTCACCAACTTTGGATCTTTGCAAACCAAACCATTCACGAGAACTGCATAAACAAATACAGATATGTAACTAAGGGACGCCTATAAATTAAATTAATACAATATTGCATATCGTACGACCATTAGCAGTACGTGATAATCTTTTACCTGGGCTATTTGCATCAGCCACACAGAAGTCCTGTAGAGGACTTGGGTCCGAAGCATACACAATCAAACATGTTGCCAACCAGAGACTGAATATAAGAAAACGAGACATTGTTAGTTAGTGAGAAGTAGAGAAACTTGTTTTCAATGAATTGGTTGCTCAAGAAATCTATGAAACAAATATGTAACATGGTATTGTTTTTATAGTAAAAACATATGAACTTTGTGGAAAAAGTAAAGCGATGAAGAAGTCATCAAATACATCTCATAGGATATATTCAACTTTTGTTTAATTAAGTTAAATTAATTACTACCTATAATATATTGTGCAAGTTATCATGGAATAAGCCCTGGTCTTTATTATCCAGAAAGATAGAATATGTTGAGATGATTAATTCAGCATGCATGTGTTGTCGATCAAGCCCTTAACTTCGACGTCAAGTTTCAGTCAACGGATTTCGGGGTCGAAATTCTCCATTCTCCAAAATAAAGAGAGCCGGTCGAAAAACCCACCTTTTTTTGCAATTGATCTTTCTGTAGCAAATCATTCCGACTTCATTTTAGGCCAGTGATCAAGTCCGGCAGTGCATTAAAAGGCTACGTAATGGAGAATGATTTTCCTTGATCTTCATTCATAACAAAGTATACAATAAATAGGAGGAGGATACAACAAACCCTAACTACAAACTAGGAAACATAATTAATATACAATATTCTAAATATGAAGAAATATACATCCGAATATATATGGGATCATATATATCAGTTAATATGTACTACTTTGAAAAGGTGTACCCTAGGTACAGATGACGAATTTGTTTAGGAGAATTGTGTCAAACACAAACCTGGTTCTTTTTACTTTGTTCTCTGTCTCTTCTATTGTTTTGCAGGAATCGATCCCGCTTCTGCTCGTCATGATATTTCATACTGTTATGTTTAAATTTCTTGATTATTTGTACCGTGTTTTCATCTATTTTAAATGATTGTAGTAACTCAAGCTATTGTCTATATTGTAGCAGACCATTCCGACTTCTTTTCAGGCAAGTGATCAAGTCTGGCAGTGCCTGCTTTGAAACGGTGTACCATGGGAACAGTCGACGGATTGTGTCAAACACAAGCCCCGGTTCTTTTTATTTGTTCTATGTCTCTTCAATTGTTTTGCAGGAATTATTCAGTTTGTGGAGCCCTGATTGGGCTCGGTGGGTCGGGGCCTGATGTTTTGGTCTGTTTATTTTGTGATTCCTAATTCGTCTCTATTTATATTCTAATTTGTACTTGTAATTCTCACGTCGAGCGAGGTAGAACAATAATAATAGTACCCTGGTTGCAGCCCCTAGATGTAGGTCACATTGACCGAACCACGTTAAATCTCGCGTGTTCATTCTCGTTTATAAATGCTCTACAGTGACTGTTACTTTTGTGTGTGTGAGACTGATTACGAATCCTAACAGGAATCGATCATGCTTCTGCTCGTGATATTTCATACTAGTATGTTTCAAGAGAATTTGTTTAAGAAAATTGTGTTAAACACAAGTCTGGTTCCTTTTATTTTGTTCTCTGTCTCGTCTATTGTTTTGCAGAAATCGATCCCGCTTCTGTTCGTGATATTTCATACTGTTATGTTTCAATTTCTTAATTATTTGTACTGTGTTTTCATCTATTGTAAATGATTGTAGTAACTCAAACGATTGTCTATATCGTTAGGTTATTTCCAACAATTTCTTATTACCTTTCTAATGGAGTTGCAACTGTTTTGCAAGCGTATCCCTAGATTTTCAACCATTAAATTTTTTTTGTCAAACACATAGCTTTTTAGTATATGGAATTTGTTGAGAAAGTAAGACGTACAATGAAGAAATCGTCTTGTTTTACTTTCTCTCGTCATATCAAATAATTTATCTCGTCATATCAAATAATCTCGTGCAAGTTCCTCCTAAAGGATATAGTATACGTTGATGGTTGGGGGTTTATGATTTTTGAAGTCTTATGTTCAATATCTGACTCAGGGGAATTTTACAAGTGGTGGTTTTCTTAGTTAGTCAAACTTAAAATGTCAAATCTACTATAGATGGTTAAAATTTCGTCAAAAGAAGGCTCAATTAGATATTGAGGGGCAGTTAAAAAAGTACATCTCATATATATGATATATTCCATGGTTGTTCAATATGTTGAAATGGTTACAAATTGTTGGTAACGAGTTGGTGACCCACCCGCGCGTTGCGGCGGGCCACCCTCGTAGGTTATTTTAGATGTAGTTTTCTGTTTTTTTTTTCCATATTTCTTTTTATGTTGGGATGAAATTACATTCAACAGGTACTATTACATTGCATTTTGATGCCGTTCAATATATAGAGTATGAAATTAATCTGTGCAAAATAAGAGGGCACACAACAGAACATCAGCAATCAGAAAAGAATCATGGACCATGGCCACATATGTTTGAAGGTTTTATTGAACCTTATAGCAAAATTAGGCATTGGACAACCATGAGCCATGAGTTGCAGTAACTTGGTAGAAAATATTTTTAAGTTATTAATTCTAGAAAATATGAACTTGTCTAAACCATTCAATTCACTGTTTTATGAGTTACCCATCCATATGTGTCAAACCATCAAAAGCAGACAAATGATAATTCTTTCTTATAGTGAAAATGTGTGCTAACTATATAGTAAATATGATATTACAAAAAAGTATAATGTGCTATTGAGGTTATAGTATACCGGGCAAAAACCTTAAGTTATAGAAAGGGAAAAATATAAAAAAGGAAAACACATGTTTCTATTTACGAAGATTAAGACTTGATTCTGTAAAAGTATAGGCATGATAAATGACATAATGAAGGCTTAATCTTCGCCAAGTAGAATGAAGGCTAAGAGTTAACGGGTCAAAGATAGAGTGCATATTAAAAAAAACCTTGAAAGGGTAGCACCAGCAAATTAGAGAGGGATCCTGAAGCAAATTACCATCATAACCCACAATATTAGTATCTACATACAACGGGCACTGACAAAGAATTCACACACCGACCCTAACCGAACAGATTTCTGCCAACTTTACACGCTAACCACATAAATTCGAAGCAAAGGTATCTAGAAAGCATGCTAAGAAAGTTAAAACTATTTTTGTCTACGGTGACATAAATAGCCTCAAAGTAATCGCAAAGTAAGAGCCAAACTTGTACTTCCGGAGGCTTAAAACCATTCCTAAATCCTAATGCATTTACCAAGTTCAGCACAATAAAAATAGATTTTCACCCAAAAGGAAACAAACACATTTACCTCCACTCGATTTTGTCAAAAGTTTAGAACTATTTTTAATACACTTAATATCACAGAAAATTAAAGTTCAAGAAGAATAAATCTTCACTCAACAACAAACAATTTAGGTCAAAAAGGAAGTTAAAATTTTTATGTTCGGTTTTCCTTCTTGCTGAGCCAAAATTACCAATATATGACTATAAACAAAATACAAAGATTAAAAAAGGAACAGATTTTGAGCAGTCAAGTCAATCTATGAATTTAAAACCAAAAAACTAACAAAATACAAAGATTAAAAAAGGAAGCGTTGTTTTATCTGTCATTGACACTTGCAACAATATACAATTTAGATGAGCAAAGCGATTTACCCAAATTCACATACGTATGAGCTAAAAAAACCCCAATTAGCAGTACAAACCAGTAAATTAAAAAAAAAACAATACCAAATTGAAACAACAAAAGCTACCAAATGCTGGCAGAAAGGGGCAATTGCAGTAAATGCAGATGAAACGGATTGCCAAAGACAACAAAATTCCCAAATAGCAAACATGCAAGACCAAACAAATAGATATGACATACCAACAGTAGAGAGCAGCTAGAACACAAACTGAATGAAATGCAACCTGTGAAAAGAACAAACAACAACAAATTTAAACAATCGTAAGAAGAAAAACGGTAAGAAGAAGATCACAATAGGTACTACTATATATATTTGAAACACAAAAGGAACCCTAGACCCACGTTGTTCTGATGCATTTATCCAAATCGAAGAAATAAGAAGGGTACTCATCAATATTCAGATGCATTTCACGACCAAGGACTAAATCGAAGAAAGAAGAAGAGTAGTCGTCAGTCTTCACGCAGCCCCAGAAACGAAGACGATGTTAGAGAGAAGGGAGAGATGCGTCACATGAGAGATCTCTGGTGTACAGATCCGAGGGAGGAATCTCTCTGTCTGAGTAGAAGCGGAAGTATATAGAGAGATGAGTTGATTTGAAGAGAAAGAGAGTATCTACTAATTGAAAAGAAGAGCCAGATGGCGTAGTTGAGCTAAAGGAAAGAAAAGAGATAGATTGTGTTGGCAGGGTTTGACTGGGTAATTGGTATTGTTGTTAAGTTTTTAGTGGTTCAAACGATGTACAGGAGATATACTCACAACCTAGAACTTTCATTTTGTTATATATATATAAATTAACCACTAAATTAGAACACGTCGAGTAAATTAAATTAATTAATAATTTGTATGAGTTAATTGAAAAATGAAGTTAATTTAGTCACTTCAATAACATGTTTTGGTAGTTGCTAGCCTTTTTATTAAATATTTTTTTCCGTCCAAACAAAAATTGAAAAATATCAAGTTAATTTAATGTGTTTAATTAACTTTTCAAATGGTGGGTTTTCTTTTTTATGGTATTTTTGAGTGAGTCAAACTCGGAGTGTTAAATCTAGTATAGACGGTTAGAATCCTGGAAGACTCACTCAGATATTAGATGTAATTTTCAAAGGCATTTAGATAAAAATACATCTCATACAGTATATTCCATTGGTGTTCATTATGTTGAAATGGTTCCAAATAGTTGGTAACTATACCAATGATCCCTAGTTCAATTGGCTATCAAGGACATTAAAAGTGAAAGGTATTAGGTTCAAGTTTCACCTATGACAAAAAAAATAAATAGGGTCCAAGTTGGTCGGGGTTTTTTCAACTATGGTGAGTTTCCTCCTTATGAGAAATGGAGATATTCGGTTGCAGTGACGAATCCAGGAATTTTTTTATGGGGTTCGGGAATTTACAATGGTCATTTATTGCTAAATATTATTTTTTCTCGGTCCGATTCGGGTAGGGACGGGTCGAGTAATATTAGCATATATTTAAATCCAATCAAGAAATTGACCTACAAACTGATATAAATTAATAAAATATTCAACAAACAATCTGGTATTCCAGTAAAAACCAACAATCTAACATTCTAAAATTTTAGTAATTAACCAAATTATCAAAAAATTAAGTAAAATTAAAAAAATACCTAAACAAAAGACTTGAGACTCTTTAAAATCTAATTTGAAAAAGGGGCGACGCCGATAGCAACTATGATTACGCTAATATAATTGTATGGAATAAGTTTGTTTAAAAAATTAATGATTAGATTGTAATCTACATGTGAGCTTAAAATATTAAATAATTGCTGAGTATTTTAATAATTGAGTTTTGTGTAATGAATTTAATAATTAGGAAATATGTACTTAAAATATTATTACAGTTATTGATTATTTAAACAATTGAGTTTTTTTATAACCTTTAAGAATTAATAAAGGAACGGACTTATAATTTTAATACTTATTCGGTTTATATTTGTAAAACATTAAAATTTTAAATTATTTTTTCTTTGTGTCGGTCGAATCAAAATTTCATGGGGTCGGTCTGAAACTTTTATGGGAGTCGGTATCAAAATTTATTAGGGGTCAGTCAGTATTGGATCATAGATATCTTATTATAAAAAAAATCATAGGGTTCGACCGAACCCCAACCCACTAAGGTGGGTACGCCACTGATCGGTTGGGTAGGTAATGCCCCCGTCACTGATCCAAATTTGTCGTTCAGAAAAAATTAAATTAATTTATATTTTATATGAATTTATTATTGAAAATGTCAGGTTAATTTAAAGCGTTTAATTTATTGTATAATTAAGGTTCCTACCGTGTAATTTCATCCAACATAGGTTCTTCGAGTTCATAAACATACCGACTGGAAAAGTGTTTTGATGTAGTAATCTGATAATTAGATGTATGTTTACCACCAAACTACCAGATCTATTGAACTAGAGTAGTTTTTTTAAATAAATAAATCATACATTAAACCAATCTTGGGTAAAACAACAGGAAAACAAATCACCCCGATAGGCAAGGGAGGCGGACAACAAGGTGCGCCGTCAAACCCTTCTGAATAGTAAAACTAAGACGCGTGAAAACAGCATTCAAAGAACCGGGGGTCACAACGTTACCATGCATGACCCCTTAGACTCTATTCAAAGTTTCAACGACCTCAGGGGCGAGGAACCCAAAGGTGTCAAAAGCAAAAGGAACAAACACATGTTGATTTTCAAGGCACGTTTTCTCGTGCTTATTCACTTTCCCCGTAGCCGCTTTAGAAGCCATCTAGCCCACCTTGAACTCACCGACACCCAAGCCCACAAGGGGGTAGACCCTAGTTAGATCCAAGCATGTGTGTCCCCCCCCCCCCATCCATCCAAAGACCAAGATGTCAGCCGGTCTAAGAGTTTATCGCCTATCAGACGGGTTCGTCACGAAGTTGACCCGAATTTCCTTCTTAGCCGAAATCCCTGTGCGCTTGAATATGTCGAAGAGGTCATCCCTAACTAAGTAGTGACGATATTTGAAACCGGGGAGCTCTCTACAATGGACGGTATGCTCCCCATAAGAATCCAAACACGCCTTGCAGCAAACGGGGCATTTCTCACCCGCCGGGAAATTGGGAATCATGAGGCGATATTTGAAGATAGCACGGTATTCCACTGGCGACATGTGCTGGCCCAACCCATCAATAGGGATAGCCCGGAGGAAATCTTGGGCATGCGGCGCTCGTAGACACTCTAAATCGGTTTTCTATCTGGCGATCATGTCAAACTGCGCTTCCATCTCCTGCACATTTTTCGCAAAAAGGGCACTCGCCAAAACTTTTTGGGCTTTAAGGGGGCGGTGTCCTTGTTAATTAGTGAAACCCCTGAAGTCAAGTCATTGTTAGATGTATTTAGTGATAAAAAGGTTTTGATTAATTAAAGTATTATGCACAAATCAACTGAATTTGATAAGTGATCTACTCATATAACGAAACAAGATCCAAAACCTTTATCATGAAGTGACGAGTAAACGGATACAAATTTGCGTCGTAATTTCCTTTTGTATCGTAAAACCGATTCTACCAAATACAAAGCTTTGAGTCTTAGGGGTCGACAAATTACTATGCATGTGTTGGATTTAGGTGTCTTGGCCCGACTAAATCAAGAACCTGACCCGGTCAAGACCCGTAAGAGTTACACTGAAGGCAACGGGTTATAAAGTCCACTTACTAAATAACCGGCATATTCGCAGAAGAAGTAATTATTCATTTGTTAACTGGTTTAATAAATGATCAATTAATTATTCCTGATTAATCGTTATGATTAATTTAGCGACAAAGACGTTAAATTGGATTTACGTCTTGGACGACTTTAACGAATGGATTATTAATTTAATCTTCGTTAATCATCGGCTTACGGCTAAAGGTTTAATAAGATTAAAAGTTTAGTCGAGTAAAGTTAAAAGGTTTGATTTAAAAGGATTTTAAATCGAGGGACTAAATGGGTAATTAATCAGTTATTTATAACTGATTAAAAGGGGCGCGAAACCCTAGTCGTCAGACTAAGGAAAATCGCAGACCTCCTCCCTCTCCCTCTTCTCTGCGATTTTCGGCTTCCACCAAGGAGCCGTCGCCGCCGCTTTTCTCCGCTGGTTTCATCCTGTCATTCGCGAGACAATCCTCATCACCTTCAACTGTGGTTCTTCCTTCCGGGTAGTTCCACGCCAAGCCGAAGTCGGAGCCACTGCTGTGCTGTCCGAAAACCGTCACCGCCACCGCCCAGTCCGCCGCCGCCGTGCGCACCACCGCAGCCCGCAACATCCGAGCCGGAGCCACCGCGACCCCGGATCGCACCGCCGCACCGCCTCCGCCTCTCCGTCGCACCACCGCCGCCGCCTGATTGGCTGTCGCCGACCTCCGTCGCCGACAAAAACCCTAAGTCGTGAACCCCGGTACAAGGGTGTTCCGCCGTCGTCCGCGAAACCCTAACTTTGCGCCTAATCCGATGTACGCGATTTCGGTGTCGTTTCACTGTGGGAAATCCGTATCCGCGAGGTTATCACGATTTGCCGGTCAAATCGTCCTGCGAAACCCTAGCGTCACCTGTTGACTTTCGGTGTCTCGAGCGTCTGCTTGAATCACCGCGAAGGTATATCTAAACTCTGTTTTAAGTTTAGATTATTTACTTATTTTATTTTATTTATTTGTTTGTCGCGTTCGGTTTTAACGCGACACGGTGTTTGCGCGATTTGGTGATTGCGAATCCTGTAGATTAGGTTTACGTTAATAAACTGGTATTTGCGTCATGTAAATTAAAATATTTTTTTTCCACTGCGTATTAGATTACTTGGTAATCTAATTAAACTTTTAATTTAATAATTCACTCGGTAAACGTTTTGATAATTATTTAGAATAAATAATTATTTATTTAAAATTTTGTCGTCACCGGGTAACCCGAATACCACTGTCGTAACCCAACAGTGGTATCAGAGCCTTGATCACCACACGCAAACCCAAACCGGTCAATTTAAACCGGTGTACTTTCGCGAACTGGGGTTCTGGACCCGAAAGTCGCGAAATTGAATGAATCACTATTTAAATATGTTTAGTCGATTTGAATCCACTAAACATAATCCGATTCAATTAAATTGATTGAATTATCTTTCGTGCATATTTGGCCCAACCCTATTTTGTTTTGTCATTGATTCGTTATGGTTTGGCCCATTAGGCCCATGTTGTTTTGTTTTGGATTGGCCCACTTTTACTGGGTTCAAAGTTGTATTTATTTAAAATAGAATAGTTTTATTTTAAATTGTTTATACTCACCTTCGCCTGGACGAACGAGACGAGTTTAACACAAGGAACCATTTGAGATTGTCCCTTTTGGGATTTTCAAAATGGCTAGAAGCCAAAACGAGACCGACGTTTCCAGTTGACGCACAGGAGCTTGTTGAGGCCAGTGGGAGCAACTAAATCAATCAGGGAGTTTTTCTATTCTCGTGGTTGATTTACTTTTACGTCCCTTGACCTTCCTCGATATTGTCATAGGCTCTGACAATATCGAAACCCCTGCATGGCCGAATATGTACATGAGTGTTTGCTTGTTTTTGGTTGCTTGTCTTAATTTGATTAACGCGCCAACTAAAATCCAAACTTAGTTTTATCGATATAAAACTAATTTTTCAATCGATTAAATAAAAGTCCTAATTTTATTACGACTTCATAAAATTAATTAACCAATTTAATTCGACATTAAATTCAGAATTTTCGATAAAGTAATCGAACATTATTAAAATTGGTTATCATCTCGCGACACGTAGATCATTAATACTTAGGTTATTTAAATGATCGTCCCGAGTGAGATAGGATTCATAAAATATGTCGTCACATTAAATATTAAAATATGACCTAATAATCCTATCTGGTAAGCCTAGAACCGGTAGTCTATGCCATCCTATGTCAAGTCTAACTTGGAACATATTGACCGACACATCCGTGTTGGAGTATTTCAACACCGCACGTGGTGTTTAGGGTATCTTCCAAGGTGAGCGTATTGGAGTATTTCAACACCGTACGCACACGCTGACCACTTAGGACAACTACTATTTTCTTTACACGCACCTTTGGTATTGGAATATTTCAACACCGTACCTCTGGTCGGCCTGTAGACAGAATGGGCATAGATGGGGCTAAACGTATTTCGTTGATCCGTTCGCGAAAGCCCCATAACGGGAGTTGTGACAGTTAACTCACAAGTGACAATCGTTGTCCATTTGGCTACTTAGAAATTTTGAAAGCACTTTACGCTGTCTGGAGAAATTGTCTAACTAACTGGATTCCCAATTCCTATTCAAGATTAGCTTGCCATCCTTGAATACGAATCAAACATCGAAACACTAAAACTTTTGCCTATTGTTTCAGATGGCTAACCGTGCAAACCAAGAGATTTTCCATCTCAAGTCTCTCCTTGAGAAGGAGAAACTTGATGGCGCCAACTTCCTTGATTGGGAAAGGAATCTGAAAATCGTCCTGAAAATGGCTAACATGGAAAACGTGTTAGAGGCTGAGGTTCCTGAGGAACCTGAAGCTGACACGGCCGCGGCGCGAAACGCCCATAACACACTGCGAACAAATGCCAAAAATGTCGCGTGTCTTATGCTAGCCACCATGAATTCTGAGATTCAGAAGAACATGGTTGACAGGACGGCTTTTCAGATGATCGGTGATCTGAGGGGCATGTTTGAAACTCAGGCCCGACAGGAGCGCTATGACACCGTTGTGACGCTCATTAGCTGTCGCATGGCAGAAGGCGCTCCCGTCAGCCCTCATGTCCTGAAGATGAAGGGTTACATCGACCGTTTAGCAAAACTGAATTACGTAATCCCCGCCAAAATCGCGACTGACGTGATTCTTCACTCACTGTCCAGTGCCTTCACCCCTTTCCGGGTAAACTTTAACATGCACAGCATGGTAAAGACAGTGACTGAACTTCACGGTATGCTTAAGACTGCTGAAGTTAATTTTGTTAACGGCAAGGCACCTGATGTACTCGCGATCCGATCAGGAGGCGTCAAGAAGCCCAAGGTCAAGAAGGGTAGGCGTGGGAACAAGAAGAAAGGCAAGGCAGCTGTCTTCAGAGCGTCTGGAAGCTCCCAGAAAGGCAAGCCTAAAGCAACCAAAGCACCACCGCCTGAACAACGCGAGTGCTTTGAATGCCACAAGGTGGGGCACTGGAAAAGAAACTGCCCAGAATATCTTGCCAAGGTGAAGAATGGAAAAGCCCAGACGGGTAATTCCTTAGGTATACACATAAGTTCATGTTGTATGATGCTTCACTTATTCCTACAAAATATATGTTTGACATACTTTACATTTTGTAGGTGCATGAAGCTGATAGGAAGCATACCAAGATGACACTGAACAGCCCTGCGATTATCGCACTTGAATAAAGTTCGTGTCCTTTGAGTTTTCATTTTAAACAATTCTTTGTGTTTGAAACAACTTGTTTTGTTTGGTTTCCCTGGCTGTTTTCCAGGATGAACAAATGCTTTCCTTGGATTTTGATTATGACATGTTTTGACAATGGTTGATTTTCGAAACATAGATTATTGGTTTTTAATCTACTTTGAATTTGATTCAACCTTTATATTAAATTAAGGTTCAAAATCCCATTACAACATACCTTATAGCCTGGTGCACTTGATTTGATCAAGGCTAGCTTAAATGCGACATGATGACCTTTGGTTATCATACCCCATCAAAGCTGTAATGCCTTATGCGTCTATTGTAATTGTTACAAGATAACGCACGACGCAACGGTAATTCATAAAGTCCTATGACTTCGAACCATCCGACGTCAAGAATATTAAATCAAGTCGAACTTACTAAAGATCGTCGTTTTGATCTACAACCATATGAACATATCAATCCTCTGCTTTATGCAGACGTTTGCTCATATAAGTTCGAATCACCAGCTGGATTACTACAGGAATAATCACTTGCTGATTATAACATTGTAGAATGGTCACACCAATTCTGGTGCACATTACCATTACATATACATGTGCATACCTACACACATCTTGGAAGTCTTGGACTACACCCGTTGTATTCACGTTTGTTTGAATCCGACATGCACTAAGTGCTTTGTATAATGGTTCACAGTTTCATCTCGAAACCGATAAACACAAGACTGATGACTTGCCACAACAAAAGCCCTTGACATTTTGTAACCATAACGCCCCTTCATACATCACTTGCATAACTAAATCTTCCTCAAGAACAGATTCTTGCGAAGGTAAAGATTTAGAAATTACATGTCCTTAATTAGATCATTATCATCTAGAATAACGTGAGCTGTACACGTCACTGGACAATGTAATCTAACTCTCGTACACTTACGAGACGGGCCAAATGGTAAATGTTTCATCAACAAGAGTTGTTGCTGGAGGAAATATGTTGACATTCCATCAGGGTCTGATAACTAGTCCTACTTGAATAAGATAGATATCCTCTGACATCGGACTTGGTAATCCCGATAAATAGATCGTCTTGCATGATACAAGATACTTTCAAACAATTAAGATAACAGCATCTCCGTGCACTCAAACTCCTTGAGGACTTTGATGGTTATCTTAAACTTATGTGTAATACATAACACATGGATATTGTATGTTCACATCGTACAGTGTCTACGAATGTGAACAATTTCCTTCAGGGAAACGAATTGAATGTCAATGCAATGATTAAATCATGCAAAATAATATCCAAACGGTTTGAAAGAAAGACGATCTAGAGAATGTCAAACCACCTAAAGCAAGTGGGAGCATTGAGTCTGATCCTTACAGAGTTAACGATCGGATATCGATCCTATAGTTGGTTGAGGTTACAAATTTAACTTTAAGTGAAACCTCAAATCAATTAATGTTTCAAGATGCAAATAAGTATCAATCACGTTGCGGCTGAGCAACTGCAATATGATAGATCTCTTGAAACAGATCGAACCATCTGAGATATGATTCAGGATGTATCCAATATGAGATATTGCATAAGGTCTCACTGCAGGACTTTGCACGAGGACATAAGATGGAAATGCGCGTCGTCAGTATAATACACTGATGAATAAAATAAAACAAATGTTCATTCGAAAAGTACTGGATTTACTTGATGAACTTTATTGGCCACCCTAATTATGTTTTGAACTCAGAATGCAGTAGTACATTCTAGAAGGGTTAATCGATTTTGTATATAATCAATCAACATGCTCGCGTGATAACACAGTCATTCGAATGCTTACCAAGGAGCACTATATTATCACAAGTTCAAAACACTTAGGAAGTTTCACTGTTCATGATAAACACTGAAATTTAGAAACAACATGAAAAGGCAAACTTAAATTTAGCATTAAAGAACAATGGTAGCGAATTCATTAAGCTCATGATCAGGATAGATCAACGACACGATGTCGTTTCGTCGTGCATGAATTCTGCACCAAATCAATGTTCTAATTTAGTGTTGGATGTCGAACATTAACGTTTGCACCAAATCATTCGACCTTATCTAAGTCGTTAGAGTAAGAGTCTGAATTCTGCGTAACGTGTTCGAATTTTGTGCGTTTTACAATCCTTGAATATTAGAGTAATATTCTAAAAGTCCGTAGTCAATCAGACATTGTGGGAACAAAGTTTGAAGAGAGGCTATTCTGACTCTGGACTCAAGAGTTGACGATTCAGATTCACAAGGCATCATTGGAGAATGACGTCGGGACGTAACTCGCATCAAGCTGTCTTCATGGATTTAATCATAAGACAAGACTTGATTAATGGTATACTCTATAGTGTCCTTAGACCTGAGATACATGAGCGACCTCCCGTCTGCTGAGGGACATTCTTTGATTGTAGCTTAAAGCTGTCGCGTAACTGCCAGCCATAACGGTTACTTTTGGGAATGGATCTGAAGCTTAGTGGGAGCTGCATGTAGTCAATAAGGGATTCTGTACTCTTGCATTGATAGTGCAACAGCTCGACATCATGGGCCCTCTCGTTAGTTCCAAGTGTTAAGTGTAAGGCCTTACCCAAACTTACTGTGTGTTTGATTGGACCACTTCGAACAAGGAAACGAGAAATACAATGATCGAACGCGGAAGAGAATGAATAAATCCATGTCTCTAGTTCGATTATTGTCTAATACAGAAAGGATATTATGACTTTACAAATACCATAAGTCTAAACTATAAAATGAGTTTATAGATATGCCTTGGTCATTTGACTTGAAGTGTCATGACTGGTTGGGACAGCCATGTGTAGCTAGAGCACCTCTGACTGTTTCTTAGATTATAGTCGCGAATCAGTCCAAGTGGGAGACTGTTGGATTTAGGTGTCCTGACCCGACTAAATCAAGAACCTGACCCGGTCAAGACCCGTAAGAGTTTCACTGAAGGCAACAGGTTATAAAGTCCGCTTACTAAATAACCGGCATATTCGCAGAAGAATTAATTATTCATTTGTTAACTGGTTTAACAAATGATCAATTAATTATTCCTGATTAATCGTTATGATTAATTTAGCGACAAAGACGTTAAATTGGATTTACGTCTTGGACGACTTTAACGAATGGATTATTAATTTAATCTTCGTTAATCATCGGCTTACGACTAAAGGTTTAATAAGATTAAAAGTTTAGTCGAGTAAAGTTAAAAGGTTTGATTTATAAGGATTTTAAATCGAGGGACTAAATGGGTAATTAATCAGTTATTTATAACTAATTAAAAGGGGCGCGAAACCCTAGTCGTCAGACTAAGGAAAATCGCAGACCTCCTCCCTCTCCATCCTCTCTGCGATTTTCGGCTTCCACCAAGGAGCCGTCGCCGCCGCTTTTCTTCGATGGTTTCATCCTGTCATTCGCGAGACAATCCTCATCACCTTCAACCGTGGTTCTTCCTTCCGGGTAGTTCCACGCCAAGCCGAAGTCGGAGCCACTGCTGTGCCGTCCGAAAACCGTCACCGCCACCGCTCCAGTCCGCCGCCGCCGTGCACACCACCGCAGCCCGCAACATCCGATCCGCAGCCACCACGACCCCGGATCGCACCGTCGCACCGTCGCACCGCCGCCGCCTCTCCGTCGCACCACCGCCGCCGCCTGATTGGCTGCCGCCTCCTCGCCGTCACCGACCTCCGTCGCCGACAAAAACCCTAAGTCGTGAACCCCGGTACAAGGGTGTTCTGCCGTCGTCCGCGAAACCCTAACTTCGCGCCAAATCCGACGTACGCGATTTCGGTGTCGTTTCACCGTGGGAAATCCGTATCCGCGAGGTTGTCACGATTTGCCGGTCAAATCGTCCTGCGAAAGCCTAGCGTCACCTGTTGACTTTCGGTGTCTCGAGCGTCTGCTTGAATCACCGCGAAGGTATATCTAAACTCTGTAAAAAGTTTAGATTATTTACTTATTTTATTTTATTTAATTGTTTGTCGCGTTCGGTTTTAACGCGACACGGTGTTTGCGCGATTTGGTGATTGCGAATCCTGTTGATAAGGTTTACGTTAAAAAACTGGTATTTGCGTAATGTAAATTAAAATATTTTTTTTCCGCTGCGTATTAGATTACTTGGTAATCTAATTAAACTTTTAGTTTACTAATTCACTCGGCAAACGTTTTGATAATTATTTAGAATAAATAAGTATTTATTTAAAATTTTTCGTCACCGGGTAACACGAATACCACTGTCGTAACCCAACAGCATGACCAACTGAACCCTGTTCAAAAATTTCTTAGCCTTAGGGGCTAGGAACCCAAATGTATCAAAAGAAAAAAGGGATAAACACGTGTTGACATTTTCTAGGCAAGTCTTCTCGTGTTTAGCAAATTTATGAGATTCCACATTGAACGTAGGCTAGCACTTAATAAACCCATTGTCCCTACGCCTAACAAGTGGTGACACTCTAGTAAGGTCGACACAAGCGTGTACACCATAACACAAAAGTATCAGCTAGCCGTAAAGTAGACCTCTTTTCAAGGTGATCCGTCAGAAAGTTCACGAGAGCCTTATTTTAGTAGAAATTCCCGACCACTTAAAAACATCACAAAGAACATCCCAAACGAATTCATGCTTGTATTTAAACTCTAAGGTAATTCCTTACAATGGACCACGTGGTCACCAAAAGTATCCAAACATACCTTGCGCAAACAGAGCAAGACACACCAATAGAAAAAAATAGGATCATTAGTCGGGGCTTATGAATAGCTCGGTACTCCACTACCGACATATGTTGGCTCAATCCTTCAATGGGGATGACTGTCAGGAAATCCTGAGCCAGAGGAGCCTAAAGACATTTAAATACCATTTTTTGGCCACGGGATAGATCAAACTTCACTGAAATTGCGTGAACGGTGGATCGTCTGCTCGGTCGTATCGAAATATGTTAAATGTGAATAAATGAGAACACGAGATGAAAATACAATGACTCTTGTGTTATACCACAGAGAAAACACACTCAATATCACACAGTAGATTTGACAACTGTTCTAATTCTAAACAAGACTAAGCTATTTATAGTTGAACATTCAATGCGAACACACGATCTACTAAACTTTCAATTCGGATATGTTCGTGTGCATCCGAACTGGCAGTTCGTGTCAGTTCGGACATGCACATTCTTGTAGCTCTTTGTCTTGTTCTTGATACTTCACATGACGACCAAGAACCATGCATCAACAACTCGTTGCGTCCAAACAATCATCGATTTATACATCCTATATGTGGTTGTTTTGTTTGACTTGATTTTGTGGATTAAATATCCCTCTCGACATGTGCAGTATCAATCTTCATATAATCTTGTATCTTCATTCAAACTCTCCCTCAACCTTGACGGTTAGTCTGATCTTGAATACTTGATATTGTAGCGCGTGTAATCTTTTTATCAACAACTTCAGAAGACTTGAAGTTGTGATGATCTCTTTCCACATAGAAACCTGCCAACATAAATAATATTGGCGCAAAACGTCTCTTCGAGACTCCAAGATATTTTGATTTTGAAATTTGATTTTGTATTCCGTGTTGATCAAACGAAAAGAAATTAGAAACAAAATCTTTTTGATTTTTCTAAAGTTTATATCATAACACACCTAAAATCTTTTTTGGTATTTTTAGATAATGAAAAGTAAATGCAATACAGAATGAGACACTATTTTTGTCTTTTGCGAGAAAGATCACGACTTGGGATCATATTGGACATAAGAGGCTGAACTACACTTCAATTTCAATTATTGTAGCACATAAGCCATGTCGATTGTCGATATAATTTGTCCAACTTTAAACTCTAGCACAATCATACTCATAACATCCGGATATGTTAAGGTATTGATTAATTAGTTTTGACCAGTGTACCACACACTGTCAGACATACTCAGATATGCTTTGCTTATCACACTTTGTGATTTCACTTGTGATTTAACACATAGTGATTTGAATCTTGATAATGTCAACTGTGTTCCATGCAAATAGAAATAAGAACGTTAAATCGTTTACCTTAAGGTCGATCTTTCGATACACAGATAAGACATCGGATTTAACAAAATAAGAAAATAAAACAAGTTGAAATTGTATACCTCAACAACAATTAGGTCGGTCTTGTGGACACGCAAAGAAAGTCCGATGAGTTATACGAAACACCAAGAAAATAAAGCAAAACCTTAAATGAAAAACTATCAGGTCGGTCTTGTAGACACGCAGAGATAGTCCGATCATATAAGAAAATAAAGAAAATAAAACAAGTTTAAATCATTACAAAATGAACACATGTATACAAAATGAATTCTCATTTTCCTTTCACATATCTTTTTCTTGATATATCTGGAGATACGCATCAAGATGTTATCCACTAGGTCAAGCACCAGATTTAATGTATATCACATTTGTATACTTTCTGATTTACCGAGCCTACCTAGCACATCGAACAATGGTCTTATGGCTTTTTCACTTACTTTATCCATGAGTCAGACATCGTTAGCCAATGTACCATCATTTCCCAATCACGTCGGATATAATTTTTCATTTTTCAATGTTCTTTTTTTCTTTTTCAAATTTTCACCCCCTAAAAATGACAACTCTATTTTTTAGATTTTCATTTTTACTATTTGAAAAACAACATCAACACGAATACTGGCAATGTAGCATTTTGAAAAACACAATTTTGAATTGAAAATTCAATTTAAGTTATCACAGATATTTCACCATCAGCAATCTTTCAATTACCGATAGGTCTTCCTGAAATACCTGCTAACACCAAATAAAACATTAGATGCTCTTGGATCGACCCAATTCAACAGCGTCGGGTCGTCCGGTGTCTTCCACATAGTCTGTGTTGGCATTGGAAACAATTTTCGGTTTCCATTTTATTGAAGATTTTATTTTTTATAAGAACCTGAAAATGTTTCAACCGACGTCTTTAAGGAAGACGACTTACTAGTTGTTTTAAATTTCGGGAACCATGGTTCATCAAAAATTTTACCATTGTTATCCACATATATAGCATGGTTGTGGATATATGAAGTCGTCGGACAATTTAAAGCCATATGTCCAGGTTGACGACATGCATAACAAATTCGTTCACGAAGTTGTGATGAAAATTTGGAAAAAAATGTATTGGTTTCCAACTATAACTCATAGCTGGAGAATCATAGTAACCAAAAGAATGATTAGAAGCAAATGAATCAAAGAAATTATCAGGTGAATCATACCTAGGAGATGATCGTCGTGGTAAGTAGTAAGAACCACTTGAAGAACCTCCAGAATGATAATAACCATTTCTTGATATATAAACATTTAACTTCTTCTGTTAATCTTGCTTTTGTTGAGTCTGAACCGGTTTAACAAACTGTTTCTTCGGTTGTTGTTGAGGTTGATGAACAGGCTTAACAACAACTTTCTTCTGTTTCTGTGTTGTCTGCTACACTGAGACATCCTTGACTTCATAACCCAAACCTTTGTGCTTGAACCCTGGAATCTTTGATGACTCAACTTTAGAATTAGAAACATTCTTTTCATTTGCTTTTCTAGTAAATTTAGCTTTAATATTTTTCAGCTTGTTCTCATTAATCAAAGATTTATCAAGTTCAGCTTCAGTTGAAGTACTAACAGACTTCTTACTCTTATCATATATCTGCTCATCTTCCAAGAATAATGAACCAGCAGCAAACTTTGGAGTGTTGCCAGCTTCAAACTTCTTCTTTCTGGACTTAGATTTCTTTTTTCTTTGCAAGAGTAGGAGTTGCAAACTTTGAGTAAGCATGCATTTCTTCATTTTCACAGAAGCAAACGGAATACTTGACACATCAACTGGTGATAAAACTTTATGTAAATCATTCTCAACACTTTCTTCACTCTTCTCCTGTTTGTAGATGTAATTCAGAAATGTCGGTGACAAATTACAATTCTTTACTTGACGTTGCAAATCGAGAATCTCAATTTTTAATTCAAAAATCTTCACTTGAGCATCCAACAAATCTTTCTGAGAAGTAATGAACTGTTTCGACAACTCATTATATTCAAACTTATGTCTTCTTCTCAAATCACACTCTTCCAAAACTTCTTCGGTAACCTTTTCCCATTTCTTCTTGAAATAATCAACATCGCTTGTTAATATTTCATTCTTTTCTCGGAAAAGAACATTCTCATCTCGAAGTTTCGAAAGTTCTTCTTGAAGACTAACTACTTTCTCAGCACATTCAACAACAATCTGGTTAGCTTTTTCATACTTCTGTTGAACAAGATAAGCCTTTTCGAATAAAGCTTCAAAATCTGCAGCAACTTCCTTAGCTTCAGCTTTAGCTTTTTCGCATTCAACCAACATCTCATCTTTTTCTTTCATCAAGTTCGCATTGATCTTAGCAAGTTCAACACACTTTGGATACATTAAAGAAACTTCCTTCTGAATTTCTTCTATGTCACTATCATTCCCTTTATCATATATCACGTAAAGACTTGTTTCAGAATCAGAATCAGTTACACAACCATCAATTTGTTCAGTCTTGAAAACAATATCACAATCCTTTTTTTTGGACGACTCATTACTTTCTGATTCTAAATCACTAGATGCTGAATCATATGATTTTGAATCAGTAGAGTCTGAGCCAACCTTCATGGTCTGAATGTGTGCACATGTCTCACATTTTTCTTTCAATGCATTCCATTTATCTTTAGTAGTGTAGTACACTATGATTTCAAGAAATAACTCTCTTGAAGGAGCTGTATTGAGAATGTCTCTGGCTTTGTCTTCATTATCTGTATAAGCCTTTTCTTAAAGATTTCAATATATTTTTACATGTCATGTTCTATCAGTAGGCCATTTGAATTGATTATCAATTATCTTCCAAAAATCTCTGAAATGTTTGTTGATGTTAAATCTTAAAATCAACTTTTCATTCAAGATAATCTTCCCATTTCATCAGTGTAGGTATCATAGGACTAGCTTGTGATGCACTCATTTTCGAAGAATTTATGAAAAATCAGTTCAATGTGCTGAAGTAACTCTTTACCAAACCCGAAAACTAATACTCCAAAAATTTCAAACTAAAAAATGAAGGTCTTAGAAATAGATTTTGGGTATCGAAATGGAGGGTACTGGCCGTTAGGCGAATAAAAGTGTAGATCTCTCCGAGAGGGTCGTTTTGGTTGGTATTAGCTCCCGTAACTCTTAAAGGAACTCAAGTTACGTCAGTTTTAGTGAAACCTCCCAAAAATATTGATTACTGTTCACCCGAACTGAAACGAACTCAAACTTGATTAACCGAACTGAGCTGAACCTAAGACGAACTGGAATGAACTGAGACTTTGTGTAGACGAATCGAGAACCGAACCAGAATATAGCCGAACTTAATCCGAACAGAACCAAACTAACGGAACTCGATCCGAACTGGAAGCGAACTCTCAACCGAATACACCCGAACCTGGACTTCGTTTGAAAGACAGTAGCCGAACTGTACCGAACCATGATTTCGGAGCGATTATTTTGACGAACTCTTAGATCTCACCCGAACTCAGACGAACCGAACCATTTTCGACTTAAATTTCACCATTTTCAGTGTTTTCGAATGAGATTTTCAACAATAATACAGATAAACCCAGTAGGAATGATTTAGGAGAAGATTTTTCACAGAAAACACACTCGAGATGATCAAACGAACATAAAATCCAGTAGAATTTTAAAAAACCCCAACTTTTTGACTCGAAAAGATGGAAAACACAGATTTCCGACCAGTAAAATGAACCTTGGTCTGATACCATTTGAAATTGTGTGAGCGGTGGATCGTCTACTCGATCGTATTGAAATCTATGAAAAATGTGAATAAACGAGAACACGAGATGTAAATACAATGACTCTTGTATTATAGCACAGAGAAAACACACTCAATATCACACACTAGATTTGATAAGTGTTCTAATTCTAAATAAGACTAAGCTATTTATAGTTGAACATTCTATGCGAACACACGATCTACCGAACTTTCAGTTCAGACATGTTCGTGTGCATCCGAACTGGCAGTTCGTGTCAGTTCGGACATGCACATTCTTGTAGCTCTTTGTCTTCTTCTTGATACTTCACATGACGACCAAGAACCATGCATCAACATTTACTTAACCCGAACAAAACCAAACTTACCGAACTCGATCCGATCTGGAAGCGAACTCTCAACCGAACACACCCGAACCTGGACTTCGTTTGAAAGACATTATCCAAACTGAACCGAACCATGAGTTCGGAGCGATTATTTTGACGAACTCTCATATCGCACCCGAACTCAGATGAACCGAACCATTTTCGACTCAAATTTCATGATTTTCAGTGTTTTCTAATGAGATTTTCAACAATAATACAGATAAACTCAGTAGGAATGATTTAGGAGAAGATTTTTCACAGAAAACACACTCGAGATGATCAAACGAACATAAAATCGAGTAGAATTTTCAAAACCCCCAACTTTTTGACTTGAAAAGATGAAAAACACAGATTTTCGACCAGTAGAATGAACCTTGCTCTGATACCACTTGAAATTGCGTGAGCGGTGGATCGTCTACTCAGTCGTTTCGAAATCTATGTTAAACGTGAATAATCGAGAACACGAGATATAAATACAATGACTCTTGTATTATACCACAGAGAAAACACACTCAATATCACACAGTAGATTTGACAAGTGTTCTAATTCTAAACAAGACTAAGCTATTATAGTTGAACATTCTATGCGAACACACGATCTACCGAACTTCCAGTTCGGACATGTTCTTGCGCATCAGAACTGGCAGTTCGTGTCAGTCCGGACATACACATTCTTGTAGCTCTTTGTCTTCTTCTTGATACTTCACATGACGACCAAGAACCATGCATCAACATTCACTTAAAATATAGAACTCACCAGTGTAAGCTGACCATTATTAGTAAACATTATAGTGAATATGTATGATTATATGAGAACAGGTGATGCATTTACTTTATTATTATGAGGTGGATACGCCGCTTTCTAAACTTCTTACAATGCTACTAAAAAGCTCACTCGCCAAAATATCCTCGGTTTTAAAGGAGGCATCGTCCTTATTAGAAAAACATGCAGCCAATATCGAAATTAGGAAGGGATGTGCATAAGCGACCCAATGCACACCTATAATCAGAGTCTAACCCATTAATACCATAATACCGAATAATATGGTCTTGCGAACTCCCAAATTGTGTCCACGAGGACACAAAAGCATATGTAGATACATCCTCAACCGAATATAAATCAAGACCCCTAAAACGGGTCGGGAAGGAGGTTGGCCTCCATTAAAAATCGCAAAAAAAATCACCCCCACTACAAGAATGTTAGTCTTTTGTGACAAAATTATTTACACCTTCCATGGCGACATATCCTCGGAAAATCCTTTGGTGGCGACATGTTACCACCATAGCCTGGCCACAAAGATGTCGCTCGCATAGCTAAAAAACAAAGTCGCCACCAAATGTCTTGTCGCCATAGGTGGATCTACGTCGACGACATGTTATCGATGAAAATTAGTCAGGATACATTTTCTTGAAAAAAAAGTTTAAAAAAATTAAAACGGGACCTCTGGCGACTACAATTCGTCACCATAGGTGGTTCTCTAGAACCTATGATGAAAACATGTCCCCACTATAGCTTTAATTTCTTTTCTATTTTTTGTTTTCTAGCATATGTCACCACTACCAAACACTAAAAAATATTTTTTAGACCCTATGTGGCGGCTTGTCGTCCCTATAGCTCTAAACAATTTTGTAGTGTCTTGTAGTGGTGACATGTCACCACCATACCCACTGTTAAATAATTTATTGTTTATTGTTCTTGTAACTTCCTAAATCTGGTTATTTTTAAAATGATTTATTTTAAGTCGTGTGGAGTTAATGGGCGAGGTATGTCTTACATGATAACCCAATATAAAAATTTGTGATGTTTGATTTGTGGCAAATTAGTGTGTAATTTATTGATTAAACATGAAAGATAGGGTGTCGTGTGTAAATTGAAAACTTATGGCTGAAAGTAATCATGTGGTTATAGAGGATGGACTGGATGTGTAAAATGATTATTTTGTTGTAAAAGAAAAAGAAAATTTGGAATTCTCATAGGGAGAAATCATAGAATACAAGGAAGAGGAGAAGCTAGGGGTGCGTTTAGTTGTGGAAAAACCCAATGTTTTTCAAAAATGTTTTTAAAGAAAACATGGAAAACAAAAAACATGATCAAATTATAATTTTCGAGAAAAGTTTTCCAAGAAATAGAAAACACTATTTTCTAGTTTTTAAATTGAAATTAGAAAACTACATTTTATTGTTTTCTAAATTTTCTATTTTCAGTTTTTCATCATATATATACCAACCAGACCCGGACCCCGGACTGGACAGACTTGACCCGAACCCCGGACCGGACCGACGGACCCGACCCTCGACCGGATCGACCAGACTCGATCCCCGGACCCGAACCCCGGACCGAACTGACCAGAGCCGACCCTCGGACCGGACCGACTGGACCTGACACCCAATGGGTCCAGGCGGGGGGTCTGGTCGGTGCGGTCTGGCAGTCAAGGGGTCCGGTCGATACGGTCTGGCGGTCGGGTTTTCAAAAAACAAGTAGATTTGAACATGTTTTCTAGTTTTCTACTATGGAAATGGAAATTCCATATTTCAAATTTTAACACGTTTTCAAAAAAAATCATGTATTTTTCTAACGATGAAAAACCCTTCCATTTTCTAAAAAATAGAAATGGAAAAATAGAACAACAATTTTCCACAATTAAACACGCCCTTTACTTTTTCCAATTTCGATTTTAAGAGCAAAGTTAGGTAAAATTGGGCGGAGATTTCAAAATTTAATGGCATTGTGTGACTTCCTTCTCAATTTTTGTTTAAATTAATTGCCAAGTAAGTTTTCCCACTTATCTACCTATCTATTAAACAAAACATATAAGGTTGATTTGACACCTTATAAGGTTGTCCACATCATCAATTGATGAGGTGGCATCCTCTCATTCTAAAAAAATCCTATGTGTAATTTTCTTAATTTTTTAGATTTTTAAATAATCAATTGTACCATTAATTTTAGGTAACATTAAGTCAAATTAACTGATTTTGAAATTCCTAAATTATGGTAACTAATAAACCCCCAATTAGCCTAGAATTAAGGATTTCAAAATTTAACTTTTTGGCAAGTTGTATATCTATATCTATTAAAAATGATTGCATTCTTATTTTATGTAGATTTATTTATGTGTATGGTATTTGATTTTTTTTAAGCTTACATGACACTTAAGCCATTTAATATGGTATTTTATATTTTGTGTCTTTCTTTTTATTAATAAAACTTGCTAGATTTTGGCTAATATTCTTTTCCTTTCTATGCTAGATTGTGATGTTGTTGTCCTAGCAAATAATCTGGGCCAGGCATTTAGATGCGAGATTTATGATAATGAGGAAAATGTAGAGGTATGTCAAAGGTCTTTTTTTATATGTTCATTTATAATTCATATATAAAATTTCATAATGGATACTTGTGTTATGGAACTTTTTTTTATTGCAGGGATGTAAAACTTTTGGTCAATGTGATGAGATAATATTTTAACCAATGAAGTGAATCTTGCATTTATTTTGGGTGTTCTTACATAGAGGTTGTAAGATGGTCGGTTGGGTGAGGATGTGTAATACATCCAAAGGGTTCGGTTGTGTTGACCTTGAAACACTTTTTTGTCCATTCTATAAATTTTGTATAGATAATTAAGAACACCTAATAAGATCCATTCTATAAATTTTGTAAAGATAATTAACACCCCTAAAATTTTGTATAAATTTTGAATATAAAATCTCTAAATCAGTAATTGTAACTATGTAAGGACATATTCATGGATGAACTACTTTTTCTTATCTCTGTTTTGATACGCCTTTCTTTAACCTGTAAAATATGCATGTATCTTAATGCTATACACTATATTCGTTTTAGCAATCTCACTTATGTGTTCACTTATAGACGAATTTAAAAGGAGGTGGCACTCCTTGCTGCTGTGGAATAGCATATCAATTTGATGGTTAAGTTTGAAAATGAAGAAGTTCTTACAGTTCAGCTTAGAAGTGATATATTTGTTTACTTCTTAGCGAATTCCAAAGGAGGTGGCACTCCTTGCTGCTGTGGAATAGCATATCAATTAGAGGGTTAAGTTTGAAAATGAAGAAGTTCTTACAATTCAGCTTGGAAGTGATATGTTAAAGGGTTATAAAATGTGAGTTTTACATTTAAATCTATTTGTTATCTACTAAACATCATATTAATATGATTTTGTATTTTTGTTTCTATCTAAATAATCATAGGTGATGACACTGTTTTCGAGTACCAACTTGATAATGGTTTTCTTCATATGGAAAAGGTGATTCATATGGTTTATTTGATGTCAATGGTATGGTTTTTTATCCCATTTTCAAGATTTTTTTATCACTAGGTACGACTGACTTTTTTTAATAAATATTGACCCTTTAGTTGGCTGTTTTTATTAACTGCTGGTTAAAACATTAAAAAAATATTATTGTTTGGTATCATTTTCAAACTCTGTTGATATAATGTTACGTTTTCAAAGTTGTTTACATATCAGTACTCTATATATGAAACATGAACCCTCGAGAACAATAGATTAATTATACAAAATTGGTTCGGAGTGTGCGTGTCATTTATCATGTATATGTCTCTCCCCTGTTTTTTTATGGACCACATGCCTTTCTTCCTAAGCACCTTTGCTTTTCTTTCTTGCTTGCATTCTTATAGAACGATTTCAATAAATGTAGGTGGGCCTCTACTATGAGGAGCTAATACTAAAAGAAGATGCACACTTTAGAAGTCAATTCAACAGAGGATGGATGCATAATTTAGAATTCAATTTAGCTAAAATTATCTTAAGTGGATAAATATTATTTGAAGAGTTGTTAGATAGGATTGAAATTTTCATAGAACATTAGACATTTTTACAAAAGAATAAAAGGGGAGGGGTTGTTCTATGCTTTGACTTTTAGAAAAAAGTCAATTGTAACAAAAAAATTAATCTCACAATACATTATGATGCTTTAAGTCTGTTATTTCTTCCATCATGGTAAAACAAAACCATATTAATCATTTTTGTCCTACTATTTTTATCAACACCACCTCTTTTTTTTTGTGTGTGTGTGTGTGTGTGTGTGTGTGTGTGTGTGTGTGTTAAGGGTTCCAAAAAGTATATCCATATATGATGGTCTGAATGGATTTACAGGATTATTATGAAAGTTTATATCTTTGTGCCATTTGGATGAAATTGTTATAATGGTGGATAGTTCAGTTCATCATAGGGTGGATTTGAACATGGCGATTATATTTATTTATAAAATATTACACTTGTGAGTGATGAACGTATTGTGTACATACGGGTTAAGGAGAATTTGTTCATGGCTAAAATGTTTTGTTTATGTATTATTCTTTTCAATTTTTATTTCGGATTTAGCTTTATGTTATATTTCATTTCCCGTTCTGCAAGGCGCTTCA
>JBCNJP010000008.1:57420717-57449458 GCA_039602395.1 Deinandra increscens subsp. villosa | reverse complement strand
GAAACGAGAAATACAATGATCGAACGCGGAAGAGAATGAATAAATCCATGTCTCTAGTTCGATTATTGTCTAATACAGAAAGGATATTATGACTTTACAAATACCATAAGTCTAAACTATAAAATGAGTTTATAGATATGCCTTGGTCATTTGACTTGAAGTGTCATGACTGGTTGGGACAGCCATGTGTAGCTAGAGCACCTCTGACTGTTTCTTAGATTATAGTCGCGAATCAGTCCAAGTGGGAGACTGTTGGATTTAGGTGTCCTGACCCGACTAAATCAAGAACCTGACCCGGTCAAGACCCGTAAGAGTTTCACTGAAGGAAACAGGTTATAAAGTCCGCTTACTAAATAACCGGCATATTCGCAGAAGAATTAATTATTCATTTGTTAACTGGTTTAACAAATGATCAATTAATTATTCCTGATTAATCGTTATGATTAATTTAGCGACAAAGATGTTAAATTGGATTTACGTCTTGGACGACTTTAACGAATGGATTATTAATTTAATCTTCGTTAATCATCGGCTTACGACTAAAGGTTTAATAAGATTAAAAGTTTAGTCGAGTAAAGTTAAAAGGTTTGATTTATAAGGATTTTAAATCGAGGGACTAAATGGGTAATTAATCAGTTATTTATAACTAATTAAAAGGGGCGCGAAACCCTAGTCGTCAGACTAAGGAAAATCGCAGACCTCCTCCCTCTCCATCCTCTCTGCGATTTTCGGCTTCCACCAAGGAGCCGTCGCCGCCGCTTTTCTTCGATGGTTTCATCCTGTCATTCGCGAGACAATCCTCATCACCTTCAACCGTGGTTCTTCCTTCCGGGTAGTTCCACGCCAAGCCGAAGTCGGAGCCACTGCTGTGCCGTCCGAAAACCGTCACCGCCACCGCTCCAGTCCGCCGCCGCCGTGCACACCACCGCAGCCCGCAACATCCGATCCGCAGCCACCACGACCCCGGATCGCACCGTCGCACCGTCCGCCGCCTCTCCGTCGCACCACCGCCGCCGCCTGATTGGCTGCCGCCTCCTCGCCGTCACCGACCTCCGTCGCCGACAAAAACCCTAAGTCGTGAACCCCGGTACAAGGGTGTTCTGCCGTCGTCCGCGAAACCCTAACTTCGCGCCAAATCCGACGTACGCGATTTCGGTGTCGTTTCACCGTGGGAAATCCGTATCCGCGAGGTTGTCATGATTTGCCGGTCAAATCGTCCTGCGAAAGCCTAGCGTCACCTGTTGACTTTCGGTGTCTCGAGCGTCTGCTTGAATCACCGCGAAGGTATATCTAAACTCTGTAAAAAGTTTAGATTATTTACTTATTTTATTTTATTTAATTGTTTGTCGCGTTCGGTTTTAACGCGACACGGTGTTTGCGCGATTTGGTGATTGCGAATCCTGTTGATAAGGTTTACGTTAAAAAACTGGTATTTGCGTAATGTAAATTAAAATATTTTTTTTCCGCTGCGTATTAGATTACTTGGTAATCTAATTAAACTTTTAGTTTACTAATTCACTCGGCAAACGTTTTGATAATTATTTAGAATAAATAAGTATTTATTTAAAATTTTTCGTCACCGGGTAACACGAATACCACTGTCGTAACCCAACAGCATGACCAACTGAACCCTGTTCAAAAATTTCTTAGCCTTAGGGGCTAGGAACCCAAATGTATCAAAAGAAAAAAGGGATAAACACGTGTTGATTTTCTAGGCAAGTCTTCTCGTGTTTAGCAAATTTATGAGATTCCACATTGAACGTAGGCTAGCACTTAATAAACCCATTGTCCCTACGCCTAACAAGTGGTGACACTCTAGTAAGGTCGACACAAGCGTGTACACCATAACACAAAAGTATCAGCTAGCCGTAAAGTAGACCTCTTTTCAAGGTGATCCGTCAGAAAGTTCACGAGAGCCTTATTTTAGTAGAAATTCCCGACCACTTAAAAACATCACAAAGAACATCCCAAACGAATTCATGCTTGTATTTAAACTCTAAGGTAATTCCTTACAATGGACCACGTGGTCACCAAAAGTATCCAAACATACCTTGCGCAAACAGAGCAAGACACACCAATAGAAAAAAATAGGATCATTAGTCGGGGCTTATGAATAGCTCGGTACTCCACTACCGACATATGTTGGCTCAATCCTTCAATGGGGATGACTGTCAGGAAATCCTGAGCCAGAGGAGCCTAAAGACATTTAAATACCATTTTTTGGCCACGGGATAGATCAAACTTCACTGAAATTGCGTGAACGGTGGATCGTCTGCTCGGTCGTATCGAAATATGTTAAATGTGAATAAATGAGAACACGAGATGAAAATACAATGACTCTTGTGTTATACCACAGAGAAAACACACTCAATATCACACAGTAGATTTGACAACTGTTCTAATTCTAAACAAGACTAAGCTATTTATAGTTGAACATTCAATGCGAACACACGATCTACTAAACTTTCAATTCGGATATGTTCGTGTGCATCCGAACTGGCAGTTCGTGTCAGTTCGGACATGCACATTCTTGTAGCTCTTTGTCTTGTTCTTGATACTTCACATGACGACCAAGAACCATGCATCAACAACTCGTTGCGTCCAAACAATCATCGATTTATACATCCTATATGTGGTTGTTTTGTTTGACTTGATTTTGTGGATTAAATATCCCTCTCGACATGTGCAGTATCAATCTTCATATAATCTTGTATCTTCATTCAAACTCTCCCTCAACCTTGACGGTTAGTCTGATCTTGAATACTTGATATTGTAGCGCGTGTAATCTTTTTATCAACAACTTCAGAAGACTTGAAGTTGTGATGATCTCTTTCCACATAGAAACCTGCCAACATAAATAATATTGGCGCAAAACGTCTCTTTGAGACTCCAAGATATTTTGATTTTGAAATTTGATTTTGTATTCCGTGTTGATCAAACGAAAAGAAATTAGAAACAAAATCTTTTTGATTTTTCTAAAGTTTATATCATAACACACCTAAAATCTTTTTTGGTATTTTTAGATAATGAAAAGTAAATGCAATACAGAATGAGACACTATTTTTGTCTTTTGCGAGAAAGATCACGACTTGGGATCATATTGGACATAAGAGGCTGAACTACACTTCAATTTCAATTATTATAGCACATAAGCCATGTCGATTGTCGATATAATTTGTCCAACTTTAAACTCTAGCACAATCATACTCATAACATCCGGATATGTTAAGGTATTGATTAATTAGTTTTGACCAGTGTACCACACACTGTCAGACATACTCAGATATGCTTTGCTTATCACACTTTGTGATTTCACATGTGATTTAACACATAGTGATTTGAATCTTGATAATGTCAACTGTGTTCCATGCAAATAGAAATAAGAACGTTAAATCGTTTACCTTAAGGTCGATCTTTCGATACACAGATAAGACATCGGATTTAACAAAATAAGAAAATAAAACAAGTTGAAATTGTATACCTCAACAACAATTAGGTCGGTCTTGTGGACACGCAAAGAAAGTCCGATGAGTTATACGAAACACCAAGAAAATAAAGCAAAACCTTAAATGAAAAACTATCAGGTCGGTCTTGTAGACACGCAGAGATAGTCCGATCATATAAGAAAATAAAGAAAATAAAACAAGTTTAAATCATTACAAAATGAACACATGTATACAAAATGAATTCTCATTTTCCTTTCACATATCTTTTTCTTGATATATCTGGAGATACGCATCAAGATGTTATCCACTAGGTCAAGCACCAGATTTAATGTATATCACATTTGTATACTTTCTGATTTACCGAGCCTACCTAGCACATCGAACAATGGTCTTATGGCTTTTTCACTTACTTTATCCATGAGTCAGACATCGTTAGCCAATGTACCATCATTTCCCAATCACGTCGGATATAATTTTTCATTTTTTCAATGTTCTTTTTTTCTTTTTCAAATTTTCACCCCCTAAAAATGACAACTCTATTTTTTAGATTTTCATTTTTACTATTTGAAAAACAACATCAACACGAATACTGGCAATGTAGCATTTTGAAAAACACAATTTTGAATTGAAAATTCAATTTAAGTTATCACAGATATTTCACCATCAGCAATCTTTCAATTACCGATAGGTCTTCCTGAAATACCTGCTAACACCAAATAAAACATTAGATGCTCTTGGATCGACCCAATTCAACAGCGTCGGGTCGTCCGGTGTCTTCCACATAGTCTGTGTTGGCATTGGAAACAATTTTCGGTTTCCATTTTATTGAAGATTTTATTTTTTATAAGAACCTGAAAATGTTTCAACCGACGTCTTTAAGGAAGACGACTTACTAGTTGTTTTAAATTTCGGGAACCATGGTTCATCAAAAATTTTACCATTGTTATCCACATATATAGCATGGTTGTGGATATATGAAGTCGTCGGACAATTTAAAGCCATATGTCCAGGTTGACGACATGCATAACAAATTCGTTCACGAAGTTGTGATGAAAATTTGGAAAAAAATGTATTGGTTTCCAACTATAACTCATAGCTGGAGAATCATAGTAACCAAAAGAATGATTAGAAGCAAATGAATCAAAGAAATTATCAGGTGAATCATACCTAGGAGATGATCGTCGTGGTAAGTAGTAAGAACCACTTGAAGAACCTCCGGAATGATAATAACCATTTCTTGATATATAAACATTTAACTTCTTCTGTTAATCTTGCTTTTGTTGAGTCTGAACCGGTTTAACAAACTGTTTCTTCGGTTGTTGTTGAGGTTGATGAACAGGCTTAACAACAACTTTCTTCTGTTTCTGTGTTGTCTGCTACACTGAGACATCCTTGACTTCATAACCCAAACCTTTGTGCTTGAACCCTGGAATCTTTGATGACTCAACTTTAGAATTAGAAACATTCTTTTCATTTGCTTTTCTAGTAAATTTAGCTTTAATATTTTTCAGCTTGTTCTCATTAATCAAAGATTTATCAAGTTCAGCTTCAGTTGAAGTACTAACAGACTTCTTACTCTTATCATATATCTGCTCATCTTCCAAGAATAATGAACCAGCAGCAAACTTTGGAGTGTTGCCAGCTTCAAACTTCTTCTTTCTGGACTTAGATTTCTTTTTTCTTTGCAAGAGTAGGAGTTGCAAACTTTGAGTAAGCATGCATTTCTTAATTTTCACAGAAGCAAACGGAATACTTGACACATCAACTGGTGATAAAACTTTATGTAAATCATTCTCAACACTTTCTTCACTCTTCTCCTGTTTGTAGATGTAATTCAGAAATGTCGGTGACAAATTACAATTCTTTACTTGACGTTGCAAATCGAGAATCTCAATTTTTAATTCAAAAATCTTCACTTGAGCATCCAACAAATCTTTCTGAGAAGTAATGAACTGTTTCGACAACTCATTATATTCAAACTTATGTCTTCTTCTCAAATCACACTCTTCCAAAACTTCTTCGGTAACCTTTTCCCATTTCTTCTTGAAATAATCAACATCGCTTGTTAATATTTCATTCTTTTCTCGGAAAAGAACATTCTCATCTCGAAGTTTCGAAAGTTCTTCTTGAAGACTAACTACTTTCTCAGCACATTCAACAACAATCTGGTTAGCTTTTTCATACTTCTGTTGAACAAGATAAGCCTTTTCGAATAAAGCTTCAAAATCTGCAGCAACTTCCTTAGCTTCAGCTTTAGCTTTTTCGCATTCAACCAAAATCTCATCTTTTTCTTTCATCAAGTTCGCATTGATCTTAGCAAGTTCAACACACTTTGGATACATTAAAGAAACTTCCTTCTGAATTTCTTCTATGTCACTATCATTCCCTTTATCATATATCATGTAAAGACTTGTTTCAGAATCAGAATCAGTTACACAACCATCAATTTGTTCAGTCTTGAAAACAATATCACAATCCTTTTTTTTGGACGACTCATTACTTTCTGATTCTAAATCACTAGATGCTGAATCATATTATTTTGAATCAGTAGAGTCTGAGCCAACCTTCATGGTCTGAATGTGTGCACATGTCTCACATTTTTCTTTCAATGCATGCATTCCATTTATCTTTAGTAGTGTAGTACACTATGATTTCAAGAAATAACTCTCTTGAAGGAGCTGTATTGAGAATGTCTCTGGCTTTGTCTTCATTATCTGTATAAGCCTTTTCTTAAGGATTTCAATATATTTTTACATGTCATGTTCTATCAGTAGGCCATTTGAATTGATTATCAATTATCTTCCAAAAATCTCTGAAATGTTTGTTGATGTAAATCTTAAAATCAACTTTTCATTCAAGATAATCTTCCCATTTCATCAGTGTAGGTATCATAGGACTAGCTTGTGATGCACTCATTTTCGAAGAATTTATGAAAAATCAGTTCAATGTGCTGAAGTAACTCTTTACCAAACCCGAAAACTAATACTCCAAAAATTTCAAACTAAAAAATGAAGGTCTTAGAAATAGATTTTGGGTATCGAAATGGAGGGTACTAGCCGTTAGGCGAATAAAAGTGTAGATCTCTCCGAGAGGGTCGTTTTGGTTGGTATTAGCTCCCGTAACTCTTAAAGGAACTCAAGTTACGTCAGTTTTAGTGAAACCTCCCAAAAATATTGATTACTGTTCACCCGAACTGAAACGAACTCAAACTTGATTAACCGAACTGAGCTGAACCTAAGACGAACTGGAATGAACTGAGACTTTGTGTAGACGAATCGAGAACCGAACCAGAATATAGCCGAACTTAATCCGAACAGAACCAAACTAACGGAACTCGATCCGAACTGGAAGCGAACTCTCAACCGAATACACCCGAACCTGGACTTCGTTTGAAAGACAGTAGCCGAACTGTACCGAACCATGATTTCGGAGCGATTATTTTGACGAACTCTTAGATCTCACCCGAACTCAGACGAACCGAACCATTTTCGACTTAAACTTCACCATTTTCAGTGTTTTCGAATAAGATTTTCTACAATAATACAGATAAACCCAGTAGGAATGATTTAGGAGAAGATTTTTCACAGAAAACACACTCGAGATGATCAAACGAACATAAAATCCAGTAGAATTTTAAAAAACCCCAACTTTTTGACTCGAAAAGATGGAAAACACAGATTTCCGACCAGTAAAATGAACCTTGGTCTGATACCATTTGAAATTGTGTGAGCGGTGGATCGTCTACTCGATCGTATTGAAATCTATGAAAAATGTGAATAAACGAGAACACGAGATGTAAATACAATGACTCTTGTATTATAGCACAGAGAAAACACACTCAATATCACACACTAGATTTGATAAGTGTTCTAATTCTAAATAAGACTAAGCTATTTATAGTTGAACATTCTATGCGAACACACGATCTACCGAACTTTCAGTTCAGACATGTTCGTGTGCATCCGAACTGGCAGTTCGTGTCAGTTCGGACATGCACATTCTTGTAGCTCTTTGTCTTCTTCTTGATACTTCACATGACGACCAAGAACCATGCATCAACATTTACTTAACCCGAACAAAACCAAACTTACCGAACTCGATCCGATCTGGAAGCGAACTCTCAACCGAACACACCCGAACCTGGACTTCGTTTGAAAGACATTATCCAAACTGAACCGAACCATGAGTTCGGAGCGATTATTTTGACGAACTCTCATATCGCACCCGAACTCAGATGAACCGAACCATTTTCGACTCAAATTTTATGATTTTCAGTGTTTTCTAATGAGATTTTCAACAATAATACAGATAAACTCAGTAGGAATGATTTAGGAGAAGATTTTTCACAGAAAACACACTCGAGATGATCAAACGAACATAAAATCGAGTAGAATTTCCAAAACCCCCAACTTTTTGACTCGAAAAGATGAAAAACACAGATTTTCGACCAGTAGAATGAACCTTGCTCTGATACCACTTGAAATTGCGTGAGCGGTGGATCGTCTACCCAGTCGTTTCGAAATCTATGTTAAACGCGAATAATCGAGAACACGAGATATAAATACAATGACTCTTGTATTATACCACAGAGAAAACACACTCAATATCACACAGTAGATTTGACAAGTGTTCTAATTCTAAACAAGACTAAGCTATTATAGTTGAACATTCTATGCGAACACACGATCTACCGAACTTCCAGTTCGGACATGTTCTTGCGCATCAGAACTGGCAGTTCGTGTCAGTCCGGACATACACATTCTTGTAGCTCTTTGTCTTCTTCTTGATACTTCACATGACGACCAAGAACCATGCATCAACATTCACTTAAAATATAGAACTCACCAGTGTAAGCTGACCATTATTAGTAAACATTATAGTGAATATGTATGATTATATGAGAACAGGTGATGCATTTACTTTATTATTATGAGGTGGATACGCCGCTTTCTAAACTTCTTACAATGCTACTAAAAAGCTCACTCGCCAAAATATCCTCGGTTTTAAAGGAGGCATCGTCCTTATTAGAAAAACATGCAGCCAATATCGAAATTAGGAAGGGATGTGCATAAGCGACCCAATGCACACCTATAATCAGAGTCTAACCCATTAATACCATAATACCGAATAATATGGTCTTGCGAACTCCCAAATTGTGTCCTCGAGGACACAAAAGCATATGTAGATACATCCTCAACCGAATATAAATCAAGACCCCTAAAACGGGTCGGGAAGGAGGTTGGCCTCCATTAAAAATCGCAAAAAAAATCACCCCCACTACAAGAATGTTAGTCTTTTGTGACAAAATTATTTACATCTTCCATGGCGACATATCCTCGGAAAATCCTTTGGTGGCGACATGTTACCACCATAGCCTGGCCACAAAGATGTCGCTCGCATAGCTAAAAAACAAAGTCGCCACCAAATGTCTTGTCGCCATAGGTGGATCTACGCCGACGACATGTTATCGATGAAAATTAGTCAGGATACATTTTCTTGAAAAAAAAGTTTAAAAAAATTAAAACGGGACCTCTGGCGACTACAATTCGTCACCATAGGTGGTTCTCTAGAACCTATGATGAAAACATGTCCCCACTATAGCTTTAATTTCTTTTCTATTTTTTGTTTTCTAGCATATGTCACCACTACCAAACACTAAAAAATATTTTTTAGACCCTATGTGGCGGCTTGTCGTCCCTATAGCTCTAAACAATTTTGTAGTGTCTTGTAGTGGTGACATGTCACCACCATACCCACTGTTAAATAATTTATTGTTTATTGTTCTTGTAACTTCCTAAATCTGGTTATTTTTAAAATGATTTATATTAAGTCGTGTGGAGTTAATGGGCGAGGTATGTCTTACATGATAACCCAATATAAAAATTTGTGATGTTTGATTTGTGGAAAATTAGTGTGTAATTTATTGATTAAACATGAAAGATAGGGTGTCGTGTGTAAATTGAAAACTTATGGCTGAAAGTAATCATGTGGTTATAGAGGATGGACTGGATGTGTAAAATGATTATTTTGTTGTAAAAGAAAAAGAAAATTTGGAATTCTCATAGGGAGAAATCATAGAATACAAGGAAGAGGAGAAGCTAGGGGTGCGTTTAGTTGTGAAAAAACCCAATGTTTTTCAAAAATGTTTTTAAAGAAAACATGGAAAACAAAAAACATGATCAAATTATAATTTTCGAGAAAAGTTTTCCAAGAAATAGAAAACACTATTTTCTAGTTTTTAAATTGAAATTAGAAAACTACATTTTATTGTTTTCTAAATTTTCTATTTTCAGTTTTTCATCATATATATACCAACCAGACCCGGACCCCGGACTGGACAGACTTGACCCGAACCCCGGACCGGACCGACGGACCCGACCCTCGACCGGATCGACCAGACTCGATCCCCGGACCCGAACCCCGGACCGAACTGACCAGAGCCGACCCTCGGACCGGACCGACTGGACCTGACACCCAATGGGTCCAGGCGGGGGGTCTGGTCGGTGCGGTCTGGCAGTCAAGGGGTCCGGTCGATACGGTCTGGCGGTCGGGTTTTCAAAAAACAAGTAGATTTGAACATGTATTCTAGTTTTCTACTATGGAAATGGAAATTCCATATTTCAAATTTTAACACGTTTTCAAAAAAAATCATGTATTTTTCTAACGATGAAAAACCCTTCCATTTTCTAAAAAATAGAAATGGAAAAATAGAACAACAATTTTCCACAATTAAACACGCCCTTTACTTTTTCCAATTTCGATTTTAAGAGCAAAGTTAGGTAAAATTGGGCGGAGATTTCAAAATTTAATGGCATTGTGTGACTTCCTTCTCAATTTTTGTTTAAATTAATTGCCAAGTAAGTTTTCCCACTTATCTACCTATCTATTAAACAAAACATATAAGGTTGATTTGACACCTTATAAGGTTGTCCACATCATCAATTGATGAGGTGGCATCCTCTCATTCTAAAAAAATCCTATGTGTAATTTTCTTAATTTTTTAGATTTTTAAATAATCAATTGTACCATTAATTTTAGGTAACATTAAGTCAAATTAACTGATTTTGAAATTCCTAAATTATGGTAACTAATAAACCCCCAATTAGCCTAGAATTAAGGATTTCAAAATTTAACTTTTTGGCAAGTTGTATATCTATATCTATTAAAAATGATTGCATTCTTATTTTATGTAGATTTATTTATGTGTATGGTATTTGATTTTTTTTAAGCTTACATGACACTTAAGCCATTTAATATGGTATTTTATATTTTGTGTCTTTCTTTTTATTAATAAAACTTGCTAGATTTTGGCTAATATTCTTTTCCTTTCTATGCTAGATTGTGATGTTGTTGTCCTAGCAAATAATCTGGGTCAGGCATTTAGATGCGAGATTTATGATAATGAGGAAAATGTAGAGGTATGTCAAAGGTCTTTTTTTATATGTTCATTTATAATTCATATATAAAATTTCATAATGGATACTTGTGTTATGGAACTTTTTTTTATTGCAGGGATGTAAAACTTTTGGTCAATGTGATGAGATAATATTTTAACCAATGAAGTGAATCTTGCATTTATTTTGGGTGTTCTTACATAGAGGTTGTAAGATGGTCGGTTGGGTGAGGATGTGTAATACATCCAAAGGGTTCGGTTGTGTTGACCTTGAAACACTTTTTTGTCCATTCTATAAATTTTGTATAGATAATTAAGAACACCTAATAAGATCCATTCTATAAATTTTGTAAAGATAATTAACACCCCTAAAATTTTGTATAAATTTTGAACATAAAATCTCTAAATCAGTAAGTGTAACTATGTAAGGACTATATTCATGGATGAACTACTTTTTCTTATCTCTGTTTTGATACGCCTTTCTTTAACCTGTAAAATATGCATGTATCTTAATGCTATACACTATATTCGTTTTAGCAATCTCACTTATGTGTTCACTTATAGACGAATTTAAAAGGAGGTGGCACTCCTTGCTGCTGTGGAATAGCATATCAATTTGATGGTTAAGTTTGAAAATGAAGAAGTTCTTACAGTTCAGCTTAGAAGTGATATATTTGTTTACTTCTTAGCGAATTCCAAAGGAGGTGGCACTCCTTGCTGCTGTGGAATAGCATATCAATTAGAGGGTTAAGTTTGAAAATGAAGAAGTTCTTACAATTCAGCTTGGAAGTGATATGTTAAAGGGTTATAAAATGTGAGTTTTACATTTAAATCTATTTGTTATCTACTAAACATCATATTAATATGATTTTGTATTTTTGTTTCTATCTAAATAATCATAGGTGATGACACTGTTTTCGAGTACCAACTTGATAATGGTTTTCTTCATATGGAAAAGGTGATTCATATGGTTTATTTGATGTCAATGGTATGGTTTTTTATCCCATTTTCAGGATTTTTTTATCACTAGGTACGACTGACTTTTTTTAATAAATATTGACCCTTTAGTTGGCTGTTTTTATTAACTGCTGGTTAAAACATTAAAAAAATATTATTGTTTGGTATCATTTTCAAACTCTGTTGATATAATGTTACGTTTTCAAAGTTGTTTACATATCAGTACTCTATATATGAAACATGAACCCTCGAGAACAATAGATTAATTATACAAAATTGGTTCGGAGTGTGCGTGTCATTTATCATGTATATGTCTCTCCCCTGGACTTTTATGGACCACATGCCTTTCTTCCTAAGCACCTTTGCTTTTCTTTCTTGCTTGCATTCTTATAGAACGATTTCAATAAATGTAGGTGGGCCTCTACTATGAGGAGCTAATACTAAAAGAAGATGCACACTTTAGAAGTCAATTCAACAGAGGATGGATGCATAATTTAGAATTCAATTTAGCTAAAATTATCTTAAGTGGATAAATATTATTTGAAGAGTTGTTAGATAGGATTGAAATTTTCATAGAACATTAGACATTTTTACAAAAAAATAAAAGGGGAGGGGTTGTTCTATGCTTTGACTTTTAGAAAAAAGTCAATTGTAACAAAAAACTAATCTCACAATACATTATGATGCTTTAAGTCTGTTATTTCTTCCATCATGGTAAAACAAAGCCATATTAATCATTTTTGTCCTACTATTTTTATCAACACCACCTCTTTTTTTGTGTGTATGTGTGTGTGTGTGTGTGTGTGTGTGTGTGTGTGTTAAGGGTTCCAAAAAGTATATCCATATATGATGGTCCGAATGGATTTACAGGATTATTATGAAAGTTTATATCTTTGTGCCATTTGGATGAAATTGTTATAATGGTGGATAATTCAGTTCATCATTGGGTGGATTTGAACATGGCGATTATATTTATTTATAAAATATTACACTTGTGAGTGATGAACGTATTGTGTACATACAGGTTAAGGAGAATTTGTTCATGGCTAAAATGTTTTGTTTATGTATTATTCTTTTCAATTTTTATTTCGGATTTAGCTTTATGTTATATTTCATTTCCCGTTCTGCAAGGCGCTTCAAATCAAGATGTTGTCACTTCCTGCCTTACTTCATCTTACATTTGGAGAGAGTGCAAGTATCTAAAGTTAACAAAAAACATGCGTCTTCTTCAAGGTAACAATCCATCAGAGATACAAGAAAATGTGATGTTGGTTAATAGCTTTTGGATATTTGTGAGAGAAAAGCCGGTGGAGATAATGATGGTGAGTCAGAAATAGTTATTCCTCCTTATCTTCTTATTCATGATTCATCGGATCCGGTTAGCGATCTTATCGATTCTGTTTATCCATCGTTTCTGGACAACTTTGGTGAACAAGATTTTTGGTCTGAAAGAGTTATTCTCGCACCAACTAATGAGGTTGTCGATGATATCAACAGTCGTCTTCTTTCTTTGGTTCCCGGTGAAGAACATGAGTATTTAAGCTCAGATTCTGTATGTCAAGATGAGATTGTAGGTGACGGCGTTGATCATAACTTATACTCACCAGACGTCCTGAATTGTTACATATATCTGGCATTCTAAATCATCGTCTTGTGCTGAAAGTTGGTGTTCCTGTTATGTTGCTTAGAAACATTGATCAGAGGAATGGCTTATGTAATGGAACCACGTTTTCAGATCGTATCTCTAGGGAAGCATGTTATTGAAGCGGTGGTTATCTCCGGAAGCAATATCGGATTCAGTACTTTTATTCTTAGACTTTCATTGGTTCCAACAGATAAAATAGTTGTTTTTCGGTTTAAGAGAAGACAGTTTCCGATCTCTGTTTGTTTTGCTATGACTATAAACAAAAGCCAAGGTCAATCTCTTACGAGAGTAGGATTGTACTTGAAAGATCCCGTCTTCTCTTATGGTCAATTATATGTTGCCTTATCAAGGGTGAAGAGTAAGAAGGGTTTGAAGATCTTGATTTTGGATGAAGACGATCGTCCAACCAATGTAACAAGAAATATAATGTATAAATCTATCTTCTCAAATTTGTAATTGTTATTGAATTTTTTTTATTATTATTGAATATTGTTTTACAGATAATTTTTTTTTGGATAGTATATATATATCTATATTTTTTTTTACGTTTTAGACCCGGGTATTTACCCGGGTAAGTGGCTAGTACGCATTATGTGAAACAATTAATTTTGTGAATTCCAGGCATAAAATCACTAGTAGGAGTGATACCACAAAAATAACAATACTTTTTATTCACTTTTACATATAACCTGAGAGACACACAATTATTATTAAATTGAAAAACACATTCTTTATATATGATATATACTTATAGTATGATCACATCAAAATTTAGAACTTTGACTGAATTTTAGCAACCACGTTGATATCAACTTGAAAGGCCTTTGCAAGAATATCTCCAGGGATATTAGGGTTTGATCCAAACACAGCATTTGCAATAGTAATGACACCGGGATTTTGACTACTCAAAGCCGCAATAGCAACAACATTCCCATGCCCGATGTTTTGCTGAAAGTGAATTAGACCTTCGGGAAACACGAATACATCACCCTCCTCGAGTACTTTAGAGATGAGGCGGTTTTCCATGTTGGATGTGACAAAACCAACAAGAAGTCTACCTTCAATGACAGTCAAGATTTCCGTGGCTCGGGGATGCGTGTGTGGAGCGTTAATACCCATTGGAGCAAAGTCAATACGCACCATGGAAATACCAAGAGTGTTGAGTCCTGGTAACTGTACTACATTCACTGTGGTCACATTAGACCCGACATCATTTGACGTGTTTCCCATTATGTTAAGCCCTCTAAAGAAAAAATCATCTGCTTGCACCTGCTTTGGATCTTTGCAAACCAAACCATTCACGAGAACTGCATAAACAAATACAGATACGTAACTGATGGACACATATAAATTAAATTAGTTAAATATTGCATATCGTAAAACTATAAGTAGTACGTGATAATCTTTTACCTGGACTATTTGGATCAGCCACACAGAAGTCCTGGAGAGGACTAGGGTCCGAAGCGAACACAATCGAAAAAGTTGACAACAAGATACCGAATATAAGAAGACGAGACATTGTCAGTTAGTGAGAAGTGGAGAAACTTGTTTTCTATGAATTAATTTGGTTGCTCAAGAAATCTGTGAAACAAAGATGTAACATGGTATTGCTTTTATAGTAAAAACAGATGAAATTTGTGGAAAAAGTAAAACGATGAAGAAGTCATCAAATACATCTCATACGATGTATTCAACTTCTGTTCAATTAAGTTAAATTAAATAATTTGTATAATTTTCGTGCAAGTTATCATGGAATTAATAAGGCCCGGTCTTTATTTTCCAGAAAGAATGTAGTATATATGTTGATATGATTTATGCAGCATGCACGCATGTGTTTGGTGAAATAGTTGGTAACTAACTATTGAATTGAAATTGAATATGTCGAGTTAATTAAATTAATTTATAATTTGTATGAATTATATTTGAAAATGTCAAGTTAATTTAAAACGTTTAATTTATGGCAAAAATAAGGTTCCTACAGGGTAATTTCATCCAACATAGGTCCTTCGATTTCATAAACGTACCGACTGAAAAAGTGTTTTGATGTAGTATCTGATAATTAGATTTATTTATTTAGTGTTAAAAACGTGTTCATTAGTTAAGGTATTATGCACAAATTAATTGAATTTGATAAATGATCTACTCATATAACGAAACAAGATCTAAAACTTTTATAATAAAGTGACGGGTAAACGGATAACAAGTAGCATGGTAATTCCTTTTTGTATCGCAAAATCGATTCTACAAAAAACAAAGCTTTAATTCTTACACTAGTCAAAATTCACCTTTGGTCACGGAAAAAAACCGTGACCAAAGGTGTATGGTCACGTTTTTTTTTTCATTCCAATAGACACCAAAGGTCCCGTCACCTTAGGTATCCTACGGCCACAGTACAATATCAGTGGCTGAAGCACCTAGAAGCGTGGCTAAAGGGTACCAATATTTGTTATTGTAATCAAACAATTATTCCGAAGAGTGTGGCTAAAGGGTTCCAACGGCCACATGTGTTTGTTTAACGTGGCCTTTGGTATTATATGGTCACGTATATTTGTGTTTTAGCCACAAGTGTTATAAAAAACGTGGCCAAATGGGTTGCTGAAATTATAATTTTTGTCCCAATACGCGTGGCCAAAGGGTGGCAACCGCCACGTTAAAATATGAATAGCGTGGCCTTTGGTAATATATGGTCACGTATATTTGTGTTTTAGCCACATATGATATGAAAAAACGTGGCCAAATGGGTTGCTGAAATCATACATTTTGTCTCAATACGTGTGGCCAAATGGTGGCAGCGGCTATATTAAAATATAAAAAGCGTGGCCTTTGGTATTATATGGTCACGTATATTTGTGTTTTAGCCACGTATATTTGAAAAAAAAAAGTGGCCAAAGGGTAGTTAAATCAGATATTTTGTCCTAATACGCGTGGCCAAATGGTGGCAACGGCCACGTTAAAATATAAAAAGTGTGGCCTTTGGTATTATATGGTCACGTATATTTGTGTTTTAGCCACATATATTTGGAAAAAAAAAGTGGCCAAAGAGTAGTTGAAATCATACATTTTGTCCCAATACGCGTGGCCAAATGGTGGCAACGGTCACGTTAAATTATAAAAAGCGTGGCCTTTGGTATTATATGGTCACGTATATTTGTGTTTTAACCACATATATTTGGGAAAAAAAAAAGTGGCCAAAGGGTAGTTGAATCAGATAATTTGTCCCAATACGCGTGGGCAAAGAGTGGCAACGGCCACGTTAAAATATAAAAAGTGTGGCCTTAGTATTATATTGTCACGTATATTTGTGTTTTAGCCACATATATTTAGAAAAAAAAAAGTGGCCAAAGGGTAGTTGAAATCAGATATTTTGTCCCAATACACGTGGCCAAAGGGTGGCAATGGCCACGATAAAATATAAAAAGTGTGGCCTTTGGTATTATATGGTCACGTATATTGTGTTGATCGAATCTTGAATCGTTACATTAATATAAACAGATAATAACTATTAAAGATTACATGTTGTCATCTAATTGAGATCAGTAGCAGTTAGGTTGTCCATCTTGTGAGTAACCTTGGTTCCCCTTTAGGGTGTATGCTAATGATGGTGATAATCGTAAAGGTCGAAATATTATGTGAGGTGATTAAGCCTTTAATCTCTCCAATAAGCTGTCTATATATACACCTAGGGGGAAACCCTAGTCTATCTAATAAGGGCAATTACGTCCATCAAATAATGCCAGATAGGGTTAAATAGGTAATTGATTATTTAAGATAAATGATTAAAGGACATAATATATATATTCATATATTATATATACATATATATATATATATATATATCCGAAATACATATATATATATATATATATATATATATTTAGTAAATATATAATGTCTAACATTTTCCACTTGGCCGAATGATCATTTATAATGAATTATTAGCTAAGTCTGATCAGAATTTAATACTCATTTCAATTTTAAACCAAAATTGCAGCAGAAAAATACAGTCATAGAGTTGATTATCCAACTCAAGACCCCCATTAATCATACTACAACCCCAAATTTAAAATTCAACATAAATTCAGAATCAATTACAAAAGTAAGCCCTTAACGTTGATTTGTATATAAACTGTCTATATGTTCCGTTAGGCATGCGTAACATATTTAGAGACAAAAAATCAAACGGATGAGGAATAATTAATAATTAGTCATTCATAGTGTGATATGTTTGGTCATTAGTAAACCTCGTCTTCATTATGAGCTCTTAGAAAAGACTTATGAGGATAGACCTTAAGTTATAGGATCCTTTAAGCATATCATGAATGTTTTCAATACAAGGACTTAGATTCTTCTATTTGTTCTTAAATGAACAATAATCTTGTATCAAAAATTTAATGCAGCTCCACTCAAAACTGTTACTGTTTTAAGAGATTAGGGTAGCTGACTTTATTAAAGTAAGTCTTCAATATGTTATTTATCTGGACTTTAGGAGTCTAATGATAAATTCACCAACAACATCTAGTGACAAATTCTGTCATAATAACTTAGGTTGTTGTTATCAGGTTCTTATGACTCCTCCATGACCATGAGATAAATCTGTCCGCAGACATCATAAGGATATACCCCTGAGTTGACATTTAATATCCTTTGAATACAATAAAGTCAAAATTTAGAGATAGTCAACTATTTTAAGTTTTCTCACTTCTTCTATAGTTTAAATTTTATAGTCTTTCATTTCTTATAGATATTGAAATGCCATCTTAAATGCTTTATGATGCACTAAACTTAGAAAATGATTTTCATCATTTCTAGTATTTCACCAATGAAGGCAATATCTTAAAACGAGTATAGACTTGAACATAAGATTTGAATCTTTATTAGTAATCTCCTTTAGTTACTAGAATTACAGATAAAGAGCAACGTTGCATGTTGTAATGTGTTCAACACATGGTTAAAACTAATAAGACTTAATTAATGTCTTATTAGTTTGATCTTGATGTATTTTGATGCTTATTGTATAAGAAGCATCTTCAAGACTTTAATGTCAAAATTATGCGAGAATAAGTCGCTTTGACTCATGCAACAAAACTAACATATTACTTGCCTAAAATAATGTATATATAAGGGCAAGTATTGTATTAGTTGCTCCCACTCATCTTAAGGTAGGCCCAATTTATCCACTTATTCTTGATGAAGAATTGTTACATTTATAGCTTCATCAAATTTTAAATTTACTTGTAAATTTGCTTATATTAACCCTTTATATTTACTCATCTTAAAGACTAAGTGTTCTTTAACTTTCAGGCTTGAAACCTTAAGTTTAGTTTATGAACATGTCTTCATGTTAAGTGAGTATTAAGGAAAGATATTTTATAAGGCCGTTAAATGTCACTCGTAATGATGAGTGAGTAATAGGGACAATGATTATCTCTCAAATAACCCTTTAGAAAAGGAATTCTTAACTTGTCAACCGCCTTTAGAAACCAACAATTTATAACGTTTAATTTCTCATTTCGGATTTCAGTTCAGCTATGGAAAACTAAACTTCTAACGTTATTCTGACTTAGTGAGTTAAGCTCATTAATACAAGCTTTATTCCATCAGATGATTTGATTGATTGCTAATAATGGCTCTTAAGTCAGAGATATGATTAGTAATCTTTCCAATATCCATGTAAACTTTATTAAGGTAGGTTCATAATCATCAAAGTTAATAGGAAACTTCATACCTTGATGACCTACTAAGCTGGATCTAACGAGTTGAAGCATGACATTAATAGTTTCATAGATTTCCTCTTGAGCATTTAAGTCAGGTATATTAAGAGTAACATTATTTCTAAGTGTGTGGAAGTGGATCAGTGTTATAGTAGCGTGGTGTACAAGAGGTGTAATCGGAGTTAAATTCAGAGTTAAATTTAACTTTGTCTCTCCCCCCGCCTATTGTACTTTTAGGTAAGTCATGAGTAAAGACTTTTTCACTGCTCCCACTGACCTCAGAAGAGAAGTCATTGATAAGGACTTTGATTGCTCCCACTAATCTTAGAATTTCTTAGGAACTTGGTATGCAACATGCTTAGTGTTGAGGATTTTTAAGGTTTAATTGCGGCTAATAACTACTCATATGGTTTATACTTAGTTTCCTTCATGTCCGGATTTCAGAAGGAATTTTAGGGACATATTAGGTAACCTTGTTTAGCATATGAGTTGTTGTTTTTAGAGCCTTGGTATATAGAAATAGATGTATAACTTAGATGACATATTTATTATCATGTTTATAAGGATACTTAGATGCATAACTTAATGATGTATCTTTAGAAGTACCATACATGATCTACTGGTTCACACTAGTATGATCCTATGATGAATCTTAGTATTTAATCTATTAAATCTAATCTCACAACCTTTTATTTTATGGTTAAGTTGATTTTCAACTTCGTCCTTAAAAGTTTAAGGTGAGAAAGATATTTTTCCTTATTTAAGTACAAGAATAAATAATCAGTAAATGAGTGATAAATGTTTTATGCCCAGATATTCCATTTTAGGATAAGATCCACTAATATATTTGAGTTTTGGTGAGTTATAACTCTTAGTGGAAACTTGTTTATTCCCTTATACACATATTGTCTTTGTTAAATTCTCACTTACGTGATAACAAAGATTGTGAACATTTATTATCTAGTTATAAGTTATAAAGATTTCAACCCACGTAAAGACAACTAGATAAGTATAACCAACAACTTTGAGAGTTTAGGGTAGTAGTGACATCTGTCATAGTCGTTTAAAACCTTATAACCGTCGATGTCTTACTTTAGTAATGATACTAGGTTCCAAGTGATCTTGGATCATAATAAGGTATCATAAAGTGTAGTACATTGATAGATTTTCATGGTTTGTACAACTTTGACATTGATTTTGTCACTTACTCTCATAATAGTGGTTTTTTGGTTTATTCCTAGTGTATGGATTGTAAGAGATCTTTATAAGACTAGATTTAATCCACTGTGTTAATCTTAAAATTAATGGGCACAATTATCATTGTTGATTATTTTTCTTTGTTAGCCAGTTGTTCCTATAAGGATTTAGAACTGGAAGTTTTCTTGTATCTTATTTTAGAATTTAAAACTATCCTACTTATTTAAGTTATTTTAATTATATAAGGGTTAGTGATTGTGAGGTGAACAAATCCGCTTTTCTAATTTAAGGCATTATGTATCCTTTATGCACAATGCTATCAAGCACTCATTTTCCTTCTGGTACTTATAAGTGTCATGACTAATTTTAAGTAGCATGTAATTGTGCTAAGAAAGGATTCACTAAGAAATGCACTAGAAAAACTTCAATTTGAAACATGTGTAAGCCCTTTAAGGGTCATGTTTTATGATGTGTTCACTAAATCATTAACCTAATTTATACTTTGTACTAAGCATATTAGATGTTAAGTGTTTGCATGCACTTTAGAAGTTCTTTTAAAATTTATTACTTACACGATGTTTAGATTAGGAAATCTGAAACATCTCCCCTGATAGCATTGTTTAAAGGGATTTTGATTATCATGATAGAAAATTTGAGTAGACTTTACTCGCTTTTAATGTTCTGGTTGTAAAACCTTTTATTTGAGAGAGTAATTAAGAGTCTTTTGTCTTAAGAGATAATCAAAATCATTATGATGAGAGGAATACATTTATGGAAACATTTAGTGATTATAAATTTAGAGTGGATTAGTTATGGAGATTAAATGTTAAATTGAAAAGAAGATCTAAGAGTGATTCTATGGGGTACTTAAAACTAAGGCACAATTAATAATGCATAATGATAAACTAAGACATAATAATGATGCATAATAATAATAATGTATTATCATAAACTAAGGCATAATAATAATAATGCATGATAATAATGTGCAATTATGAAACAAAAGAAGATGTGATATAGTCTGTTATATCACCAAAATAACAGACTAGTTAGGTTCTACTTAAATGAGTCGGCTTTCGCTTTGGTTACTTGCCTATCACCTAAGCATTATGAACAAAATAAGGGTATGTGCAAAAACAATGTAACACATCAGCTTTGGCTAGAAATGATACACTTAAGTTTTATGCACAAATTAGTTTCGATGAATACAGGTATGACCCATCAGCTTTGGCCAGAAAGGAAACACATGTATGTATAAGGCGAATGCTTAATTTTAGTTGATGAACATCGCAAAACAACGAATCAGCTTTGGCCAGAATCGAGGTTTTAAATATGTTATCAAGTTAAGCAAACAAATTAGTTTAATTTAAATAATTCAACTTGTATTGTAAAATTAAATGACATTAGTTAAGGTAGTAAATCAGCTTTGGCCAGAATTACCACTTTTGAAGATGTCATCAACTTAATTAAGACAAGTTGATAAATTTATCTAATTTTAATTGTGAATAAATGTTAATAAGTTAACTTGTAAGATGAAGTTAAATGACATTATATAGGTAACAAATCAGCTTTGGCCAGAATTGAAACCTTTATTAGATGTCTATTATTATCTATGAATAACACAAGTCAATTAGTTATCTGATTTTAGTTGGTGTTAGGTTTTGTAAAAACGTAAGCATATAAGGTTTTAAACAAAACAAAATTTAATGTTAAGCCCCAAATTTTCTGAAGGGTATCCGGTCGAAAAGCGGGGTTTTCGATCGAGAAAGGATACCTGATCGAAAAATAGGTACCCGATCGAAAAGCAGGTATCTGACCGTGAAGGGATACCCGATCAAAAAACGGGCATCCGATCGGAAAACTGTTATTCGATCGGAAAAGGGTGTCCGATCAAAAGTAAGTTTTCGATCAAAAAATAGACTTTTCGATCGGATCGGGGGAAAGCTCGAACGTCGAAAAGCCGTCGAAGTCCGAAAAGTAGGTTTTCGATCAAAAAGTGGACTTTTCGATCGGATCGAAAAGTGGAATGGTCCGATCGAGAAGTCGATAGCGAAGCCATATGATCGAAAAGTAAGCTTTTCGATCGAAGAGCAGGGACTAAGCCACATGATTCGATCGAAAAGTCAATAAAAAAGCCAGTAGAAAAGCCGGTAGAAAAGCCTATTTTCGGATCAAAAAGCTATATTTTTTCCGATCTATAAAACGGGACAAAGCCACAGTTTCGATCAAAAAATAAGAGTTTTAATTATAATAGGCTTTTCGATCGAAATAGGGATTTCGATCGTAAAGATAAAACCTGTCGAAATCAGTTTAGGGTTTGTATCATGTGTTTTCAAATCCGAAAATTTTATTCGATTAATGTTAGGATTTTCGGATTTGTTTTAAAATCAATTTTAGTGATTAAAACAAATTAGGGTTTTGAAACTTTTCGGTTAGGTTCGAAAACCAAATCTGATTTCGAGATTAGGGTTTTAAAGAATTCAGATTTATGATTCGATTGAACAACATATGCTCTGATACCACATGTTGATCGAATCTTGAATCGTTACATTAATATATACAGATAATAACTATTAAAGATTACCTGTTGTCATCTGATTGAGATCAGCAGCAGTTAGGGTGTCCATCCTGTGAGTAGCCTTGGTTCCCCTTTAGGGTGTATGCTAATGATGGTGATAATCGTAAAGGGGTTTACGATTAGAGAGAGAGAGAGTCGAAATATTATGTGAGGTGATTAACCCTTTAATCTCTCCAATAAGCTCTATATATATACATCCAAGGGGAAACCCTAGTCTATCTAATAAGGGCAATTATGTCCATCAAATAATGCCAGATAGGGTTAATTAGGTAATTGATTATTTAAGATAAATGATTAAAGGACATAATATATATTTATATATTATATATACATATATATATATCCGAAATACATATATATATATATATATATTTAGTAAATATATAATGTCTAACATATTGGAGTTTTAGCAACATATATTTGAGAAAAAGAAAAAGTGACCAAAAGGTTGTTGAAATCAGATGGGTCCTTGCTATACGCGTGGCCAATTTCAAAGCTATTACAAATTATTAATTACAAATCAAATAGAATTCAATTACAAGTCAAATACAAATGAAATACAAATAAAAAATTAAAGAAAATTACACTCTATACAAGCATTATTCTCAATTGAATTTTCAATCCGGGAGCCAACAACACTACCACGTGGTCTTCATCTTCAACTGTCCAGATTTGAGTTTAATTAGGACCATTTTTTCTTGTATTCTTTCCTATACCAAAACATATAATTGATAATTAGGTTATGGAAATTGATCATAATATATATAGCAATTTTGAAATAGTTAGCACCATGATAGATATGGACTGTGGAGTGCCATTTTATTGCAAGTAGTATGGGTCATCAGGTCATACAATTCAATTGATTTCCAGATGAACATTAGATATCCAGATGAACTTAAAACATCCGGATGAACATCACATTAAGTTCCAGATCAACTTCAAAGTCAGTTGAACTTTATTTGGTACACATCTTACCATTTGTTCCAACAATCCCTAGCTAGCTCAAGTGTTTGAGGTACCAAATAACATTTAAAATGGGACTACATGACATTACCAAACAGATTACTGTGAAACTATAGAACGGAATGAAACTTGACTGGAAAATATTTACATTTTTCTTTTCAATCGCTTCAGAAGAGGTTGATCGACCACCGATTTCACGCCCTACAGTTCAATTAATTACTTTATGTAAATGAGCAATCAAACCGATAATGAGTTTGACAAATACTAACCGTTGTGTGTATGTCAGCATGATTAGTGTTGTGGCTAGATCCAACAAAAATCTCCTTAGAATTTACCTAGAACAATGTTTTTGAATTGGTAAAAAGTGAGAGCAGAATAATGACGCGGACCTATCATCAAAGTATTTATTCTGTTTTTTTTAATCTAACATAAGTTATTACAGTTTTATTCATACAGATTATGTATATACTCTATTTTTTCATATTAACATACATTTTCAATGAGTCATAGTAGAGCTCCATTTAACTTATAACTTTGTTCTTACATGAAGTATATATTCTTATGTACCAGGAACTTGCATCTATTTGTGTTCTTTAGGAACAAGAGTTCATCCGGATTGTGTTCTTCATGAACAAGAGTGTATGTTATTATAAGGTACTTGATAATAGTATGATTAACGTGTAATGTAAAGAATCTACCTCTGTAGATGCCGGAGCATTAAGTTGTTGTGGTAACGGTGTTCCAAGTGCAAATAGATGAGCTATAAGTAGATCCAGTTTTTTATCCGATTCTTCAATCTTCAGGAAGAGGGCCTTAACTTGTTCATTTTTTTCATCCCAAAGAAGTCTCTCCTCTTTAAGTTCGAACTCAAGTTTTTCCAACTGACCATCAGTGTTGTTGGATCAATCCTTGAATTTTGTACAATTAACAGAATGTAGTTAGATGCTTTTTAACAAAGTACATAAATAGGAAAGCATGCATACCCTATTGATTCATTATCTCTTAATTAGTTCTTAATTATTAATATATCACATAAAGACCCTATTGATTAATTATTTGATATGTTATACACAAATTAAAGACATCTAAAGGGAAAAGCGAAACACATCATGTCTTCAGTGGATATAAACAAACAGTTCACCATTTCTAGCAAAGTAGCAGATGTATGACATCAACATTCTTATATTCTTCTACAGGGGATTTAAACTACAATTTCTTCATTTTGTACCCCTCTAACATGAACCTACAAAAAATGTTGGAAACATTCCTATATATGTCTCCTAGGATCATTTCCTAGCTAGTAATGACCAGAGTAACAGAAATTAGTTCTTAGTTATTAATATATCACATAAAGACCCTATCGATTAGTTATTTGATATGTTATACATAAATTAAAGACATCTAAAGGGAAGAGCGAAACACATCATGTCTTTAGTGGATATAAACAAACAGTTCACCATTTCTAGCAGTGTACATAAAGAAGAAAGGAGGTTCACCAGTAACATGAATCTACAAACATGTGCATATGCTTGACCTCAACATTCCTAGGATAAAAATAACTAATTTAGCATGCTCCCACAGTCATTTAAGAAGGTAAATAACTAATTTAGCCTAAAATGAATGGGTTGAAATGAATGGAGAGGATTTATGCAATAGGATTTCTGACCAGGGATTCCTAATTAATTATGTATGAAACAAAATTTTATCGATCTGTAACTGTAACTATACACAAATACAGGGATCCTAAGTTAAACGTGTATCAATAATAAACAAAACAAACAATTTTATGAAAACACTAATGAAAATGAAACGGAATAACTTGACAATTACCGTTTATTGGTCTCCCAAATCACATGGAACTTCTGAAGAATCGCTAGCGCTGTCTGTTGAAGCTATTCATTGTTGAAGCTCCATGGAAGATGTGAATGATATGGATAAGAAAGAAGACCTGATTATTCGCTGGAGGCGTTTAACTGGAAATTTTCTGATAAAGTGAGAGGAAAAAGTATATGATGAATCGATAATAAGTAAATTTAGTTCGAAATTTTGGGTGTAATTTGAACTAATAGTGGGAAATTCAAATATTTTGATGAAAAATTTTAATTAAAAGGGGGGGGGGGAATTGTTCAAACTGATAATAAAACCAAAAATTAATATAAACAATATGTATATTAAACATAATTAAACCTAAAGTTAACCATAAACATAATTAATTAATTAATTAAATGTCTCCACGTGGCTCTTCCGGCGGGTTTTTCTTCAAGATGAACTTCATCATCCAGTTCGTAAAAGTCTTCAAGTCACTCTTCTTGTGGGTTTGCAGGTTCTTCTTCAAGATAAGCTTCATCCTCTTGAGGTGTTGAAATAATGAGATTGTGAAATTGCACGAGTACATCAATTACGGTTGACATAACTGTGATCCTTTAAGCAGATCTGGACGACGATCGGAGTTAAAAGCCCTAACAAAATTATGTTTTAATATTAATTTTATTATTTTCTTTTAGATATAATAAACAAGATTTTAATAACACGTGCTGTGTGGCCGTGATAACGCAACTACAAAAAGCGGTGACATTACTAAAACACAACTCAAAAATGAAAATGATAAATTACTATGCAATTCAGAACAAAAAATACGAAAAGACCGCCATGTTACGAATTTCTCATGTATAATAATTTTGTTTCCAAAAATATTAAACGACGTCCAATTAGGATGACGAGGAGAAATTAGGACCAACCAGACTAATGAGGACTAAATAATGACAATTAGCGTCATTTAGGATACTTTAGTGAAGACCAGTTATGGTCAATGAATACGGATTAGGACCAATTCAATGAGAATGTCGATTATGCTCATAGGACCGGTAAGGACGAAGCATGAAGGAAGTGACTAATGATGATCGATGATCAAGTATAACCAATTAGGACTAATTGGGGCCAATTAGTTTGAGTGAGGACCAATGATACCAATAAGGGTAAATCAGGGTTAGTGATGGTTGATTAAGACCAATTAGGTTCAATTAGGGTCAATGAGGACCCATTAGGACCAATAATGGTCGAATATGCTCGATTAATGAGGATCGATGATCAAGTATGACCAATTAGGACTAATTGGGGCCAATTAGCTTGAATGAGGACCAATGATACCAATAAGGGTAAATCAGGGTTAGTGATGGTCGATTAAGACCAATTAGGTTCAATTAGGGTTAATGAGGACCCATTAGGACCAATGATGGTCGAATATGCTCGATTAGGACCAATAAGGATGAATTATGACTTATTAGGGCCAGTTAGGACCGATGAGGGCCAATTAGACAGAATAAGTACCAATATGGCTCAATTCGGGTTAATGAAGAGCAATTTGCACAGTTTGGACCAATAAGGACCAATTAGTGTCAATTAGCCTCAATAAGGACCAACTAGACTCATCGAGGACCATTTACTTTGAAGTACAACAAATTTTGGGCATCTATGTTTTTACTTCCTATTGCCTTGATTGAGGATATAGAAAGAGTTATTAGAAAATTTCTTTGGACACAAACTGACAGTTGTAAAGGAAAGGTTAGAGTTAGTTGGAATGAGGTTTGTTTCCCCCAAAGAGCAAGGGGGCTTGGAATCAAATCTTTGAGGGTTAGAAACAAGGCCTTAGTCTCCAAATTGGTTTGGCATATAGTTACTGGAAAGGAAACTATCTGGACAAAATGGGTTCACACTCATAGATTGAAAGGTAGAAGTTTATGGGAGTTCCCTGATAAAAAAGATAAGTGTTGGAGCTGGCGGAATATTATGAAATGTAGAGCTGAGGTTTGGCCTCATTGTAATACTCAGCTTGGGGATGGTACTAAGACTTCTGTATGGTTTGATCTATGGCATCCTTTGAGTCCTCTTTGTTCATTTATTAGCCCGAGGGAGGTTAGCAGGGCTGGTCTCAGTCTGTCGCTTAAGGTTAGTGACATTATTGTGGCAGGTAATTGGGCTTGGCCTGAGGAATGGGAGAGGAGGTTCCCTGAACTGTTTGACATTGATCCCCCCTTACTGGTTGATGGGAAGGTTGATAAGGTAATGTGGTGCACTAATGATGGTAATTTAGTTCCTTTCTCTTCAAAAATTGCTTTTCAGGATTTCAGTGAAGTTCATCCTAGTGTGCCTTGGGTTAATCTTGTGTGGTTTAGCCAGAGTATACCGAGACATAGCTTTATCCTATGGCTTGCTTGTAGGCAAAGGCTTCTTACTCAAGATAAACTATTGAAGTGGGATAAGGAGGATAATTTGCTATGTGTGTTTTGTAAGCAGCAGCAGGATAGCCATGCTCATTTATTCTTTGAATGTAGTTATCCTAACAAAATTTGGCATATGTTAAGAGATAAGGCTATGCTTAGTCATGCTTCGGCCTCCTTTCATGAGTGTGTTATGTTGATATCATCTGCTCAGAAATCTAAGTCCATCAGGACTATTATTCAGAAATTGCTGATTGCTGCCATGGTTTACTTCATTTGGCAGGAAAGGAATTGGAGAACCTTTCAGGGGAAGGATAGAAATGAAGATGTTCTTTGTAAACAAATCCTTGATATGGTGAGAATGAAGCTTTTGGGTTTGAAAATCCGGAAAACCCCTCTTACTTTGTGGATGAGTAGTATATGGGGTTTTAATGTATATGATCCCAACAACAATCACTCCTAATCCATGGATATTTTTCTAAGTTTGGATTGATGGTACTGGGTTAGATTGAATATGCTGGGGTTAGATCACAGAGAGAGAACTTTTGGATTCTTCATAATTTTTTCCTTTTTTTTATCACACTACACTTTTGAGAGGGGTTTTGGGATGGGATTGGGTTGGGAGTTGGTATTC
>JBCNJP010000008.1:57224816-57420217 GCA_039602395.1 Deinandra increscens subsp. villosa | reverse complement strand
GCCCACCGTGAACTCACCAACCGTTAGGTTGACACTTGCGTGGTTTAAACTTTTGCAGATCGCTAAGGAGTATCCGGAGCGGGTTGGCATGGCACAGGAAGACATTTTATTTTTGTTTAAACTTATTTGGGAATTTAAAACAATGAATTTGTAAAGCACGTGGTTAGTGCTGAGATAATATTTTTCCGCTGCGTATTTTGAGACTTTAAATTTATTATATGTGTTTGGACTAACTCTGATTTGTTTAGTATTTGTAACTAATGGTTGTGGTCCTGTTTGCTCGCACCCCTTAACGGTATAAACTCCGTTAGTGGTTATTTGGGGGTGTGACATAAGGGATGTAGATGCCAGCCAGAATAGCCTGTGCCCATAGAAATAAGGTTGCATTAGGGACATAATAGGTAGCACCTAGAGTATGTGAAGTGTGGAAGAAACCCGATTGCAATTAGCTACTGCAATCTGGTATTAGCCACATAAACATACCCTAAGTCCTAACTATTGTATGTCCAAAGTGCAAAGAAAATTTTACAATGGTGTAATGTTTGATCGGTGAGCGAGATGATTCAAGAACCGGTTTTAACTTAGAGTTACCGGTAAAAGGATAAAGAGAAGAGTAGACACATAGAAGGAGTGTGATTGAAGTAACTGGGGTTTTGAAAACATCATAACTATATAATTGCTTTGGTACCGGTACTTATCTGATTATCATGTATTCAAAAGTTCAAGGACTTTACGTCACATAAATTCTGAGATGTCATTCACTTGGAATGTAGGATGATGATGATAAGAGGCGGACGTGGTAGAGGTAGAGGTGCCAGCAGAGCAACCAGTGCTGGAAGACGTACGCGTGCGAATCCCGAACGAGAGAATAACGCGAGAGCTAACGTCTTTACAAACGAGCAAAGGGAAGCTATGGTAGCAGAGGTAAATCAAATGTTTCAAGCGGCCTTACCTAATCTGATCGCTCAACTTCATGGAGCTGCTGCTGGAGGTGCAAATGGAGCCGGAGGAGCCGCTGGTGATGCTGCTGGAGATGCGGGAAATGCTAATCACGGATGTTCTTTTAAATCGTTTAGTGGATGCAGGCCTCCGTAATTTGAAGGGCAGAGAGATGCAGGTTCGACTGTTCGTTGGATTCGAGAGATGGAAGCTGTAATAGGTATTAGTGAGTGTCGTCCAGACCAAGCGGTAAAGTACGCAGCCCATTCCTTCAAAGGAGAAGCATTATTCTGGTGGGACTCTATTCTACAATCCCGAGGCGAGCAAGCCGTTATTGCTATGAGATGGAATGATCTGAAGACACTAGTGATGAGCAAGTTTTGTCCGAGACACGAGTTGGAAAGGATCGAGATTAACTTTCTAAAGTTAGAAGCGGGTACTATGACCCATCAAGAGTTTACGAGCAAGTTTGATGAGATGGCAAGGTTAGTGCCAAGGTTGGTGACACCCGAGGAAGAAAAAGTGAAGAGATACGTTCGGGCCCTTCCTGCTGCTGTGAGGAAAATAGTCAGGCCTCATGTTCCAAAGACGTACCAAGAAGCAATTGACATCAGTGCTATGGTTTACGAAGAAGAATATGGCGACAACGGAAGACCGGGAGAAGCTAAGAGGAAATTTGCTGAGACTAGAGAAAGTTCAAAGAAGAATGACCGAGATTTTCACAAGAAGCTGAAGAAAGATTCGAAAGACGAAAAACCTAAGTGTCGTAATTGTGACAAGTATCATCATGGAGAGTGTTGGGTAAAACCAACAAGTTGCTATAGGTGTGGAAAGGAAGGACACTACTCTAACAATTGTCCCGAAGCTAAGAAATGCTACGAGTGCGGAAGCCCGGGGCATGTTAAAGCAAATTGCCCCAAGATAGTAAGAAACCCGATGCCATTGAGATCAGTTCTAGCTTCAGGAGCCAAGAGTAAAGTTTACAACCTAATTGCTATCGAAGGACCTGATGTGACCTCAGGTACGTTTCTCGATAAATAGGTTGCTTGAATACGTATTATGACTTTAACGTTATTAATTCTATTGAATAGTTTTATGAATTGCTTGATAGACCGTTAGTTACGATCAAGAATCCTTTAGATCGTAACTGCCTTAGAAAAAATGAACGTTAAACGTTAGAAATCGTTTGAAGATTAAAGATTGCAGCAGTAATGTTTACACTAAGGAAATGGGGGCATTAAACGAGATTATACACAGGATGTCCAACTAGCTCATTGAAAGTAAGCGATAAATAGTCATAAATTACACTGACTTTGTTGTGGTTAGAATAGTAATGTCATCCTACACTGGACTAGGACTAGCACACCTCTGGTTGTATCAAGGGTGTGGTAGATACGCCGCTGGTACATCTTATATATATACACCTGAGATACAACGAGAAGTGGACTAGAGTTAGTTTCGTGTAAGTAAATAGTACGGGCCACAGTGGAAAACAAATCAGTAGAATTTATGGATATAGATCACTTATTAGTAAGCAAGTAAGGGACTGTTGGAATTCAAGAATGAAGACCAAGGCATGCAAGTGTAGATAAACGTTCAACGTACGCAAAGGGTAAAATGGAGCAGTAAAAGTCTCGCTGAGGCGCGTTCTTCCAATGAGTTAGAATATTTGTTCATTGTTTCAGTTCGGAAAGAAGTTCCAAAAGCTAACTAGTCAGAAATGATACCTTTCGATAGAATCGTACTATATGTCGGGTTATCGTATATAGAAAAGCGTGTTATGGTTCTAAATCGCAACTAGAGGAAAGCGTTAGGAGCATGATAGTTCCTTTAGCTAAAGTGTTATGAATGCCTAGGAAAGATGCTGAATCAACCTAGGAAAGAAAGGGGTGAAATGAGAATATCTCATTTATGAGTTATTCATAAACAAAGGACGTTTCGGGACGAAACCTTATTTAAGGGGGGTGGAGTTGTAACATCCCAAAATTTGGGAAAATACATGACTAACGTGATAGATACATATGATATATGTATTAGATAGATAAACGTGACAAAACGGATAGAAAATGCATGTTTGCCCATTACCGGGTAATAAATTGATAAAAGATGATAATATACGTATGGATTGATAAAATGAAATAAGGATATGAAATAATATGTGTTTTATATCAAAGATAATTGATATATATGATATTGGCATGAAAAACGTAGCTAAACGTTTATATGATATGAATGAATAATAACCGGGAGAAAATACCTTTACGTAATTACATTATATTGAATGCATATGTAAAAATATGTTTGAATAGCATGGATGCATGTGAAATATTCATTTGATGAATATATATGTGGAAATACGTGCTAGAATAGTTAAACGTGTGAAAATACAAGTTAAATTGTTAACGGAAAAGTATAAGGGCTAAAAGTGTACTTTATGTAAAGTTATAAATACTTACGGATATTATACGTGGTTATAATTATTATAAATATCCCGAGGCTTATAAAGTCTTATAAAAATATCCTAAGGTGATTCGGAACATAAAATAATGAGTATTGTAAAGTTAGAGGGGCTAAAGTGTAAATTAGCGAAATATATAAATATATATATAAAAATATATACGTATGTATACGTATATCATCAAGCGTGTCCCGAGCATTAGAAACCATGAGAAATATGTCTTATAATGTTTCAGAGCATAAAATGTTAAAAGAATAGAAGTTCAGGGGGGCTAAAATGCACTTGCCCGAACCTGAGGGGCTGAAAATGAAAATATGATGGCTGGTAAGGGCATGCGGGCCGCATGCAATACCACACGAACCATATGCGGTCCGCATGGGTCGCGAATCTGCACAGCAGCTTCTTTTGGTCGTAAAAATGGCCACGTCATACACTTGGAGCTCACGATTCAGCCCCCTAACGTGTCGTTTTTCTTGCTTAATCACCCTAGACACTTGCCTAAGCCTCCTGCGACCTTGATGCATATAAATAGCAGAGCAATCCGTCCATTTACACTCGCCAATTCACGTTTTCCTCCTCTAAAAACCCTTAAACGAGCCTAAACCTTCTTCTACGAAATTCGACCAATCGACTTGGAGTTAGGAGCTAAAAACCTGCAGTCCTACGTTTCTAGGTATGCTTTACAATAGCCCTCTATCAATTTTGAATAATATTGTTGTTATGATCGAGTTTTGAAAATGGATTAAAACTAGGGTTCTGAGCTTGTTTTAATGAAATTGGGTGATCGGGTGAGAAATAGGGTCTGAATTTTTGTAGGTAATCCTAATTTAATGTGTTTTAAGAAAGCCCTAAGTTTTTTTCAGAATTGGTGAAGGTTTGGTAAGGGTTTTGTAAACGGGTCAAAATTAGGGTTTTCGTAATGTTGTTCTGCCCAAATCGAGTAAACGGTTTTGAATTAAGCTTTGCTATTTTAAAGCATATTATAAAACTTTATAATGGATAATACCCTAAGACGGTTTTGAATAAAAATGAGTTTTGCTATAGAAACAAGAAAAACGGGATATTAGGGTTTCGGAATATGAATATTTAATATAAAATAATCCGGAGGGTATGGGGACTCGATGTTTGGTATGGTAACATGTTTATATATATAATAAGCATATATGAGTTTAAAATGGATAATTAAAAAAGTATTAAAGACACCGAGTTAATCGGATATTTAGAAGTTCGTGCGGACCGGAAGGGTAAGCGCCTGTACTCTGGGGTTTCTGGCAAAGCGGGGGTGTCGCATAAAATCCAACTGGGACCTGGCATACCTCTCTGGGCGATCCCGGGGTGAGCGTTTACTTATAGGAATGCACGTCTTCATATTATCGTTAAAAGAAAAGGATAACTGCCTAAAGGGCATTTTGGTCATTTTGACTTATAAAAAGGGGTAAACTTAATAATTGATATTATTAAGATATTAAAATAAACATAGGAAGTATTTATTGTATAAAACCTTGCGTTAACGCCATACGATACGCAAATTAGGTTAAATCGGGAATCATTGCGGAAGTTCCGTTCGTGTAACGAGTTAAATACATAAGGTGAGTTCTATGAGCCCACTTTTAAATGTTTTAAATATTTTAAATGTTTTCGGGCTGATATACATACAAATGTTATAAAATGCATCCAAATGATTTAGAACTGAAATGTTGCCTATCTGAACTATTGAAGTGTTAAACTGTTGAATTGCCTTTGAATGAATATATATATATATATATATATATATATATATATCAAACTGCTAGGTGCTAATTGTTAATGGATATATTGAACTGTTAAATTGTTATTGAATTGATATATATACGTGGACTGTTATGGAAATGCATATACGTGAAATATCTTAAATTGATAAACTGTTAAAAGGCTTTTGGGATGATATATATAGAAATATATATATGATATGTTATGAAAATGATATTAAATCATTGTACGTGTTATAACGTAATTATAATGACTGTGATATGATATGTGTTATATTTGCTTCGAAATTAAACAGTCAAGTGATAAAGGAATTATTAGTAAACGTTATAGTGAATATGTATGATTATATGAGAACAGGTGATGAATTTGCTTTATTATTATGTGGTGGATACGCCGCTGGTACTTCCTATATATAAGCATAATAATATTAGTTACTCGGTATATCAGAAGTGTGGAGGATACGCCCTGTATACATACACCAACGGTAAATTGGGGGATGTCCACTTGTTGCAGTATATGAAGACCTTATCACTGTTTACTGATAATCTTAAGTCACTTGGGTATTTAACTAAGGGCGAGTAGTAGTACAGGGGGAGTTAGGAGGTAGTGTTGCTTAATAGGATTAGAGACCACTACAAATAGAAAAGGGAAAAAGCTACTGTCCGTTATAGGGAATGCTCTAAAAGGGTAAACTCGGCTGTAAGCAAATAGGGGAAGGCGGTGCAACTGTCCGTTACAGGGAATGCTCTAGAAGGGTAAACTCGGCAGTTAGCAAATAGGGGAAAGCAGGGCGACTGACCGTTATAGAGAATACCCTAAAGGGGTAAACTCAGCAGTCTGCAAACATGGTTTCTTTGCTTATATAGTAGCAGGGTTTACACTGGTAATAGATGTTGGGGTTGTAGAAAAGGGATAGTGGGATAAATGGTTTTATAGGGAGTGTTTTCTGTTAAGGAATATTATGTGTTGTATAATTGTGATATATATTATACTTGATAAATGTCTGTGAAAAAGGGATCTTGCAGGTCCAAGGGTTTTAAACCTCACGCCGAGGTAAAGCTTTTAAAATATAGAACTCACCAGCGTAAGCTGACCTTTTCCAAAATGTATGTATGTCAGGTCAGGGTAAGGCTTCGACTAGTTATGAGAAGGCCCTGGTGATAAGGGATTAGACGGGCAAGCTATCGGACGGAAGAAGGGTTTTGGCGAGCTGGCATAGTTATAGCAATAAAACGTAGTAACAGTTACTATTTCCTTATGTAAATTATCTCTTACTTTGTAGTACTTGGCAAATATATAAAAATGTAAAATTTTCGCTGCTTAGTTATCTCTGTTGATACCTTGTGTTCATGAGTAAATCCGATTCGTGACCCCTTCTAGAGCCAAGTCTGGGAGTGGGCGTCACATAATCATACTAAAGTCTCAACATAAAACAATTAGAAAACTTTAAAAACCAAAATGACCAAAATATACAACATCTAACTGTAAGGTGTGTCTGTGTATAAATAAGTGCATGCATACATTGTTATATACAATGATATTGTAACATCCGACATTGGCGGGGAGAATAACTAAGCACCGTTTTATAAGGGTGTGGGTACCTTCCCTACCAAGACTCGTTTTAAATCTGTGAGGGACGGATGCCTGAGGGCATGCCGGCTGCCAAAGCGGACAATATCTTGGTGCGACGGGTCTAGGCTGTTACAAATGATATCAGAGTCGGTCGTCGGCCAGTGTGCCAACGAGGACGCTGGTCCCCTAAGGGGGAGGATTGTAACATCCCACATTGGTGGGGAGGAGAACTAAGTACCGCTTTATAAGGGTGTGGATACCTTCCCTATCAAGACGCGTTTTAAATCCGTGAGTGGCGGATGCCTGAGGGCATGCCGGCTGCCAAAGCGGACAATATCTTAGTGCGACGGGTCTGGGCTGTTACAGATATTATACATTCGAGAAAATTTTAGTAAATAATTTATCAGAATATTATGATATCATACAAGATCTCTAGTAAAACCCATCTTTGTTACGAGCTCTTGAAAGACTTTGGGTGGTAGACCTTTCATCATCAGATCCGCAAGCATATTGTGAGTACTAATTTACTCGATACAAAGGTTATTTTCCTCTACTCGTTCTCGTACGAACAAAAACTTTGTATCAAGATATAACATGCCCCGTTCGAACTTTTACTGTTCGAAAAGCTAACAGCAGCAAAATTATCACAGTAAATCTTTAATGGTCTCGATATGGAGTTTACAACTTTAAGTCCACTCATTAAGTTCCTCAACAACATTCTATGGCAAGTCACATTATAAACAACAACATACTCTGCCATCATTGTTGAAGTCGTCGTTAAATATTATGACTTCTCCATGAGATAGGCTGATGCGTTGCATCTTGTATATAAATAAATAAATAAAATCCCCTCATTTAAATATGTTTTTAATTGGAAAATATTGAATTTGTTGCTTGTTCGGGCTTACAATTTAAAATTCCTTAAATATAGTGCTTAAATGTTTAATATATAAATTCTATTGTTATTTGGTGGGTTTTTAACTTAAAATTGATAAATATTTAAATTCCCCATTTTAATTAGTTTTTAATATTGTTTTATGGTGATTTTTATGAATTTGGTGCTTAATGGTGTTTATATCTGAATTTTAGGTGTTTGGTGGATCCGTGATAAATTTAGAAGAGTTCTGGAAAGAACGAGAGCGGAATCGGAGTGCGTATGCAAAAGTTATGCTTGATTAAAGAAAAATAATAATAATACAAGAGCAGCTAGCGGCCCAGTTGTGCGCAGCCCAGCCCCTCTCCAGAATTCTCGGCCCAGCAGCCTGTGAGCCCAGCTCGAAGCAGGCCGAGCACCTTAGAGTCCAGCGCGAAAAATATTAAGAAACCGGAGACCAAAAGTTATGCTTGATTAAAGAAAAATAATAATAATACAAGAGCAGAATCGGAATTTTAGGTGTTTGGTGGATCCGTGATAAATTTAGAAGAGTTCTGGAAAGAACGAGAGCGGAATCGGAGTGCGTATGCAAAAGTTATGCTTGATTAAAGAAAAATAATAATAATACAAGAGCAGCTAGCGGCCCAGTTGTGCGCAGCCCAGCCCCTCTCCAGAATTCTCGGCCCAGCAGCCTGTGAGCCCAGCTCGAAGCAGGCCGAGCAACTTAGAGTCCAGCGCGAAAAATATTAAGAAACCGGAGACCAAAGGGGTCGAACCGGTGACCTCTGGGTTATGCAGCGAGAACCAAACCAACAGACCGGTACTTAATGCTGGTTTAATTTCAGTTTAATTTTCATTTATCTTCTTCTGCAGTCCAACCCATTTTAGACCTGATGCGACCAGAACGCGACCAGCCCTAATTTTTCCATATAAAAACCTTTTTCCAACCGTTTTTCTCCAGTTTTTCACCTCCAATAAACCCTAAAAACCCTCTCCTAGATCTGGAACTTTGAAGGAAGTATTAAAGATCAAGATTTAAGCTTTTGGATGCGAAATTTGAAGATTTTCAACCATTCGGTTTTTGTTTTCTCATAGAGGCTAGATTTCTTCGTCTTTTTTCTTTATTTCTTTGTTCATTAACTTATTAAAGATGGGATTTTTATGTGGGTTTATCATGTTTAGTGGCTAGTTTCCTTGTATTCACCTAGATTTGATGATTCTTGACCCATTTGACCTTTAAAGTTTGACTTTTTATCATGATCATGTGAAAATGCTCTTTGATTCTGATTTGGATGCCTTGGATGAACATGTATGCATGTTTAGCTTCTGTTTTTATCATGTTATGTGGGCTATTTGATGTGGAATGTAGAACTACAACCACTTAATGATTAGCTTATTGTTAATCGGTTGACTTTTTGGAGTTTATTGATTAATGCATGATCCGGAGACCTCCTACATGATAATATGATACGGATTTGGGGCTGAATTTGTATGCATCTATATGAGATTGAGTTGACCAATTCATTTCATGTACTAGGAAATAGCTACGCATTGTTTAGTGAGTTTTGGTGCTTATGACCATAAGATTCGAGCCCGCTTATTCGTGTTTAGAGTTTTCTAGGTATTAGGCTATTCATTTCAGAATCATTGCATGTGTTAGGGGACATTTAGAGAGACTTTTCTTGTGGTTTCCTTTTATGTGTGCGTTTAGTCCGCTTTGACCGAAGCGATTAGACCATTGGGCAATTTTACATAGTTTTTCTATCCGAACTTCAAGTAGGATCACCTTAGTGATTAGGATGTGTCTATAGTCCTATTTCATTTTGGTTTTTCATCATTAATGGATAGTGATTGTGTTGATTAGTCAATTAAACTAAGGGTCTTATTGGGTTTAGACGATTCTTATCTAGGTGATACTTTCCCTTCTTCTGATTTTCTATCTTGTTATCCGGTTTTAGCTGTTTTTGTCGGTTTTAGTTATTTAGCTTAGTTTTCAGTTTTAGTTCACCATTTCCACTTCATCGGTTAGATATTAGCAAAGATCCAGTATCGGGAGTCTACATACGCGTCCACGGATTGATATCCGGTTCTTACCAATACTGTACTGCATACGACGGGTCCATTGCCCTGGTGTGTAGTTTGGTCACTTGGTGATTACCATCTAAAACATGACCAGATATTTTCATAGTGCACAAACGACACATCATAGGCCCACCTGCTAACATAAAGATATACCTCGAAGTTGAATTTTTGTCATCTTTGCATTTGACAAAGTCAGAATCAGAATAGCCAATCACTTCTAAGTTATTTATTCTCTTATAAGTTAGTTTGTAATCATTGGTTCCTTGAAGATATCACAACACTTTCTTTGCTGCTTTCCAGTGATCTAGGCCAAGATTTGATTGATAACGGCATAGCATTCCAGCAATATAAGCAATATCAGGACGGGTACAAACTTGAGCATACATTAGGCTTCCTACTACAGAAGCATAAGGTATCATTCTCATTTGTTCATTTTCTATCTCAGTTTTCGGGCATTGAAAAGAACCAAAAACATCTCCTTTAACTACAGGAGCAACTAAGGGAGAGCAATTTGCATGTTATAACGTGTAAGCACACGATCAATATAAGCCTTTTGAGACAACCCTAATGTCCCATTAGCTCGATTTTGGTGAATTTGAATACCGATCACATAAGAGGTTTCCCCGAGATCTTCCATGTCAAAATACGCGAAAGTAATCGCTTTGACTCATACAACAAATCCAAATTATTACTTGCCAAAAGAATGTCATATACATAAAGGACAAGTATAATAAAATTTCTCTCACTCATTATAAGGTAGGTACATTGGTCCACTTGATTTATATTGAAATCATTCCTTTTCATAACTTCATAAATTTCAAATACCATTGTCGCGATGCTTGTTTTAGACCATATATGGACTTTTCAACTTACATACTAGGTGTTCTTGACCTTCAGACTTAAAAAACATTTCGGTCTGGTCACGAACACATCTTCATGTGACACTTAACTCACTGAATCGCATGTTTTAATCTATTATAGTATTCCAAACCTATATTTACTCACCAACCATTCGTAGTTTATGTTGTACATGTTGCAGGTTTTGCTATTTGATGATGATGATCTTGTTAATGACACCTTAGGATGCATCTGAACTTAGTGTGACATAAACTAAAAGAGTTTCTTATGTTATCATTGATGTATTATATTGGATTGTTATGTATCATTGATTTATATGAAATGGGTTGATTAAGAATATCAAACATTAAATTAGTGTCGTTAGCCTCCGAACAGTCTTCGCGCCCCAACATATCCCGTCGTCGGTTGGGGTGTGACACTTGTTCAAAAACATGTGTATACTCAAGTTGAAGATTGTTAGTACATTGTGCTTATGTGTTAAATGATGTATCGTGTCATTGCTGTAATAGTTGCTAGAGTGTTAGGACTAAGTCATTGTGTTTTGTATGGGTGAATGAAAGTCACCGAATAAGTGGCGAATGACTACTGAATGAGGTCATTCGGTGGGCATGTCATTCGGTGGCAGTCATCCTATAAATAGGAAGCTCATTCAGCGCATTCGAGACTTTTGATCATTCGGTGAGTGTGTGTTTTTGTTATTCGGAGTCTGTGAGTCTGGTCTCATTCGGTGGCAATAAAATCACACTTATATTTACTTTTTGATCATCTCCTGGTTTCATCTACTGAACAAGATCGTCATTGGGGTGTTTTCAAAGATGATTGGAGATATGATCTCAGGAAGCTAAGTGTTGATCCTTTGGGGCCTACGGTTGTAAGTAACTCAGTTCTAAACAATGAAACTCAACCTGTTCTGGATATTGATCCTTTTATTTCAGTTGATCTGAACATAATTGATCCGAAAAGTGAACACACCATCTCATCTATGAACTTAGATACTACATATACCAGTAGTCGAATAAAAACTCAATCTAGTCCCATTCTAGATGGCCCTACTAGTCTTAAGCCCACTACAGAAAATGAGTGTGCTAAATCATCCCTGAGTTCACATGAATTACCAAATCAACAACAACCTACTTCTTCACAAGTGCTTGAAATTGAATGTGAAGTGGTATTACTAGTGTTAAATATACCACAACATAGTCAAAGTCGTGAATTTCTTCAAATGCATACTACAAGAGTTAGCAAGGCTCATCCATTGGAAAATGTTATTGGTGATGTTTTAGGACATGTTCTTACTAGAAGCAAGTCTGCAAATGGAACCCAAAAATGTGACTGAAGCATTGATAGATAACAATTGGATTGAGGCAATGCAAGAAGAGTTGTTTCAAATCAACAAACATAAAGTATGAGAATTGGATGACTTGCCAAAGGGGGCAGAAATAGTTGGAACTAAATGGGTATTCAAAAACAGTTGATGAACACACTTATAGAGCCATGATGGGATCCCTGATGTATCTCCCTACTAGGAAGTTTCACCCAAAGAATCCCACATGAATGTTGTGAAGAGAATTTTAGGTATCTCAAAGGACAACCAAAACTTGGGTTATGGTATCCACGGTCTGGTAGCTTTACTCTTTAAGCTTACACTGGTGGTGACTTTGGAGGATGCAATATGGGCAAGATATCCAAATCAGGAGAATGTCAATTTCTTTGTGAAAGACTTGTATCATGGTGATGCAAGAAGCAACTTGTGTTTCAACATATACAGTTAAAGCTGAGTACATTGATGATTCAATTTGTTGTGGTCAAGTGCTTTGGATTCAATATCAAATACTGGATTAGGGCATCAATTTTCTGGAAACTCCAATGTATGCAAACTACACAAGCACAATTTCCATCACCAACAATCCAATGAAGCACTCAAAGACAAAACACATTGAGATCAAGTATCATTTTATAAGAAATTGTACTGAAAAGAATCTGATTAAATTACACAAAGTTCATACTACTATTAATTGGCCGATCTTTTCACTAGAGCATTTGATAAATCAAGATTCTTCTTTCTCATCATAGCAATTGGTATGATAAACTTTGAATAACAAAAGGTTTCACAACTTTGTAAATAGTCTATCTCTATGCAATTGCTTCAAGTCTTAAAATCCAACTCCAAATAACAAAAACAAACTCTAAGTGGTGATTACAAACCATTTTAGCCATAATCAGAATCTCCCAGTTAAAAACTATGGTAATTTTCCTTAGAAATTTTTCCTGAACAATCCGTGGTTAAGAAAGTTTTTGTTCATCCGGAACAACCTTGTGAAATTTTGAGCGTTGAGAAGAATCCAAAAGAAGTGACATCCGGTACAACTTCATCCGGAAAAAGTGTGTCCTTAACAAATTGAGCTGAATCAGTTAAAATATCTTCATCCGGAAAAATTTAAAAATATTATGGTTTCTACCCAGAAGGTTTATCTGGTAAATTGCTGCAAAACTCGTTGTACACTTTGTACCATACAAGCGACAAATGTTTTTTGTCAGTGACTGTATAAATACTCAGAGTTGATATTGAGGCTCCGCTTTTCACTATCGTGGAAACGGTTTCCCTTCTCTCTCATGAAATTTCAATCGTGATTCAAAACCCTAAGTTATTACCTTGTTCCATTTTCTCACCATACACCCAAATTAAGCATCAAGTTTCACAATTTTCACTTCAAATCATCAAAAATGGCACCCAAAGCAAAGGCGACTGCTATGAACGCACCAAAATCATATGTTTCCTAAACACAATGTGGTAGGTTTCTTTGAGAAATCATCAAAAACAAAGATTATCGATGGGATGATTGACATATCGACCATTGTTGAACAAGTTAATGCAATAGTAGAGCTGAGTTTATACGATACTTGTGTTCTATATTTTCTTGATATTAACTGTAGTTCATACTACAAAATACGTAAATGTGAGAGTGAATATTAACTTCTTTTCGTCTGATTAATATTGTTTGTAAACTTGTTTAGGTTAATCTGTTTAACCACAAAATTTCAACATCCTATAGAAGAAGTCCATGTTTGATCAAAACATGTCACAAAAAGTAATAATACTTTTTATTCACTTTATAATATAAAAGAACAAACAATTATTATCAAATCGAAAATAAAAGGTATAAAGAATTAACATTCTCATTCTATATATGTAGTATGATCACATCAAAGTTCAGAACTTTGATTGAATTTTATCAACAACTTTGACGTCAACTTGAAATGCCTTAGCAAGAATATCCCCAGCGATATCTGGATCTGATCCAAACACAACATTTGCAATAGTAATAACACCGGGATTTTGACTGCTCAAACCGGCAATAGCAACAGCATACCCATGTCCGATATTTTTCTGGAAGTGAATTAGACCTTCCGGAAACACGAACACATCACCCTTTTGGAGTACTTTCGTGATGAGGCGGTTTTCTGGGTTGGATGTGACAAAGCCAACCAGAATTCGTCCTTCAATGACGGTCAAGATTTCAGTGGCTCGAGGGTGCGTGTGTGGAGGGTTAATACCCATTGGAGCAAAGTCGATACGAGCCATGGAAATACCAAGAGTGTTGAGTCCTGGCACCTGTGCTACAGTCACTTGAGTCACATTGGACCCGACATTATTCGACGTGTTTCCCATTAAGTTAAGCCCTCTAAATAGAAAATCATCTGCTTGCACCAGTTTTGGATCTTTGCAAACAAGACCATTCACGAAAACTGCACAAACAAATTATACATAAAAATTTTATGTTAGGGACGTCGGTATATAAATATTGCATATATAAAACCATGCCTGACATTTGGCAATAATCTTTTCTGTACCTTAATTTATATTAATAATTTGAATGAGTTATGGTTAAAGTTATGATGGAAGAAGCCTTTGTCTTTATTTTCCAGAAAGATAGCTTATAGCATGCACTATGTTGAGATGGTTCAAAATAGTAGGTACGTGAGCAATAAAATTGAAAATGTCAACTTAAATTAAATAACATTTTGTACGAGTACTTACGGTGACAATTAAGATGGAATTAGCCTTGGTCTTAATTAATTTTTGAGAAAGATTTTTTCGAACCTAGAGGGCAAAATTTTTGTTAATGAACATATAAGAAACCAGATACTATGATCCAACAATACAAACCGACACTAAAAGTAGCTAATATCAAAGAAAAAGATAAAAGAAAGAGGTACTCGGAAAACACCACACGAAGAAAAAAACAAAAGACCATCCGAAGTAATTAAAACGAGAATCACCTCCCAAAATCAACTGGAGACCCCTTGCACTATACCACATATGCAAAGCGACATAACCGACATCCGGAAAATCCACACTCCGGCCTCTTTTGTTAATAATTAACCGGGCCATTTTTTTTTACTTGTAACTTTAACCCGAGCTTTTGATGCATGCAGCAGTTAATTTAATACTATCTTATCGTTATCATATCACTTAATCTCCACATCCTTATATCAACAAGGAAAAATTCAATCCATTTGCATAGTTGATTGAAAGATAACGATCCTTGGTTATTCCATTTGGATCTTTGTAGTACAAAATGGAATCTTACTGAACCTACATAATCGAGCCTGGAAAAGCTAAAATTAGAAACATGTGTTTCACTTACAAATTGATTGGTATGTGTATTTATGGATCCCCCTGAAACGTTGATACCTGAGCAACAGGTCCCCGAATAAGTTCCAATATAACCTTGCCAATACACATATATCAAAATTTCCCTAAATTGCGATGTTCCTCTTTGTAGTAATACTTACAACACGTTGTACATCCTTAAAGAGACACCAAATAAATGAAAGACTACCTACTTAATATAAAAATTTGAGTATACAAAAATATGCGAGAGGGCAGTGGCGGAACCAGAACATTTTAACTAGAGGGTCCACATAAAACTTTATTTTTACATTTACAAACGTATTTTCGTTACTCTAAAAAAACAATCAATATAATAAACACGAGAACCGTCGTTAACTTCGTTTTAACATTACTTAATAATGGATATTTGGAAGATTTTATAAATGAAATTTCTTTCTTAAATCAAAACACCTTAGTAAAATTTTAATAAATCATGAATTAATAAAACCATAACACAGACTAAAAAGTAAAATCAAAACAAAAAAGTTAACATCTTTTTAGAGGAAGTTATATAAATAAAAAAGAAAACGTAAATTACATTTTTTGAAAACTTTAAATTTTGTCAATGTATTTTTGTTATTGGGTCCACTTCACAGTGCATTAATTTAGGGTGTTTTCTCTTTCTTCTCAAATACATATCAGTTTAAGCTTTTAGCAGAGTCACTTACGCCGGAGCCATCGTCAACCACCAAAAGCAGTCATTTCAGTTTCGTTTCTCTTATTTTTTTCATCTCAATTCTTTTCCATCGATAATATATGAGAGGGTCAAAGTAAAAGAAAGCAAGAAAGTTGAAAGTTAAATGCCTGGAACTTTTCTCGCCGGAGAGTCGCCGGAGGGTCAACGGACCCTCCGGACCCCCCTCTGGTTCCGCCGATGCGAGAGGGGGATTGTAAATAAACACAAAACACTGTTAGAGACTCGTTCTAACCGGTATATTTTATAACGTCATGAACCGGTTTTTACAAACCGGTTTAGCATAATTGGTTTTGTGGCGGGGTGTGAAGAAATGGTGGCAAACAGGCTATTCGAATAAGGGTGTAACTGGTTTCTCTTTAAATCGGTTTTTAGGAATGGGTTGGGTTGATAACCGGTTTCAGTTCACGAACTGATTTCTTCCCTTTTCCGTCAATCATGTCACATATGATGAATAATATAAAGTTACTTAGACACCCGCAATGCTAAGGGAAATCCTACACACATGTGCGCTTACTCAGCATGGCACATCAGTTTTCTACAACGTCCAACAAAGTCTTTCCACATGCATATTTTTGCCACAACGCTAAAAGTCATGCACTTCCCACATGAACCCATTTTATTTCCACATCATCGTTTCATTTAATAATTTTTATATTACATATTTATTCTAATTATTTAAAAATATAAATAATATTTAAAAATTATAAAAATTATATTTAAATTAAATTAAACTTGCACTAAATTAAAATAAGAAAATAGATTAAACATAAATAAAAATACAAGAAAGTCCTAAAATTTTACTAATTAAAAAAAAACTACAATACACATATAACAATCACAAATTCTATTCGTGGTTGTACTTAACGTGTGCCTTGACAATATTCCAAATATGTTCATAGCTGGAATGATTGTCATTCTTGTTGATGTACTCTTCTTTGCGTAATCCAAAAATTGTTGTTCCGAACAAACATTTATGTAACGAGTTTTAACCTCCTAATATTGGACTCGATCAAATGCCAATGGCTTCTCAGATTGTTAGAAGTCTAGGGACTATAGGTCCTGCTACATTGTATTGTAACTCCGCATTTGCCCAAACACACCCCTACCATCTGGTTGTTGGCTTCTTTAGAGTTCTGTGAAGCTACAAACCAAGCTTGTCCCAACTTAACTTGCTAGCCATCTCAGCACATTGAAGCTTGGAGAAATTAAAAATATGTTGAGTGTGTTGTGAAGAAAATATAAGGATTTGATGTATATTTTTAGTGGGCTTCTAAAGCTAGTCGTTATAGGATTTGACAGTTAGACCCCTTGACCGTTTAAAAACCAACGACTATAATTCTATAACGGCTATATTGAACCTTAAAATATTAACTTTTGAGATTCAATACACGAACCATGTCAAACACAAATATACTGGATATACTCGAATAATTTCACAATTTTCTGATGTCAACACCACCACGAGATATGCTGGAATACCATGCACAAAGGGTGCAAAGCTATAATCATCTACGTGCTGGAAACCTCCACCGGTTGTTCAACCTCCCGTTTCAGTTCAACCTCCACCTCCAGGTCCCGTTCAACCTCTGGCTCCTGTTCAACCTCCAGTAAACCCCCAAGTGGAAGACCTTTGGGAGGACGAAGCATTCTGGAATTCGGCATTTGATTGATGGTTTCCTGAGAACCCACCGGAAGATCCACTTGGAGATTATTACGATTTGGACGATGAAGTTCAGGTTGAAGAGGAAGAAGAACCAGTGGATGAAGAGCGACCGAAGTACGAGTACATGTCTCGTGATGATGAACTGTTGTCACAACCAAGAGCACCCATGTTGCTCTCATGGGATGACGACTCCGATTTCGATTTTTGGTATTAGTTGTAGTAATTTATATTTATGGTATTAGTTGTAGTATTTTAATTACTTAACTAGCTATGTGTATTAAGTGTAACCGTGTTTAATATATGTAATATTAATTATGTTTAATATCAATCATGTATAATATAAATTTATGTTTAATATACTAGATTTAATTAATTATGTTTAGTAGGTTTAATATTTTCAAAAAAGTTAAAAATGAAAAGAAAAAAATCAAATGAGTCCCACAAACACATCACCCGTCAGGACATGCACCAACGCCCACGTTGGTCGACGTGCACCCACGAGTTGCAACTTTGGTGGTAGTCTTATATTAGCTAGTGAGTTATTTGGGTAAAGGACGGGCTTAACAAGTTTTCAGTTCTAAATTTTTTGAACTAGTCCTATCAAAGACACCTCATACGATATATCCACGTTTGTTCAATATTTTGAGATGGTTCAAAATAGCAGGTAACCAATGAAATTGAAAGCGTCAACTTAATTTATATTTGATAATTTGTATGATGGAATAAGCCTTGGTCTTTATTTTCCAGAAACATAGCTCATAGCATGCACTATGTTGAGAGATGGTTCAAAATAAAAATGTCAACTTAAATTAAATAACATTTGGTATGAGTACTTACGGTGAAAATTAAGATGGAATAAGCCTTGGTCTTAACTAATTTTTGAGAAAGATTTCCTCGAACTAGAAGGGTATTATTGAATAGTCATGTTACAATTTAAAAGATCACAATAAAACCCTATAGGCTCAACCCTAACAATTATTAATAATAATACCTAATAATATATTCCAAAAGGTATATATAGAGCTTAATTGTTTTTGTTAACCGCAGAAGTTTTATTAAAGAACATATCTAGTAAGAAACCAGATACTATGATGAACTATACAAACCGACACTAAAAATAGCTAATATTAAAGAAAAAGATAAAAGAAAGAGGTACCCGGAAAACACCACACAAAGCAAAACAAAAATAAAAACGATCCGAATAATAGAATAAAGAACCACCTCCCAAACATCAACCGGAAGTCCCGTTACAGTATACCACATATGAAAAGCGACCTAACTGACATCCGAAACATTCACACTCTGGCCTATGTTGTTAATAAAAGAACAATTTTTTTATTTGTAAATTTAACCCGACCCTCTAATGCATCAGTTAATCGAATACTATCTTTTCGTTGTCTCTTAATTTCCAAATGCTTATATCAACAAGAAAAAACTCATTCCATTTGCATAGTTTTTTTCAATCCATTTGCATAGTTGACTGGGAGTGAACGATCTTTTGGTGATCCCAGAATTCGGATCTTTGTAGTGCCAAATAGAATCTGAATGTGAAACAATATCATTTACTGAACCTACATAATCGAGCCAAGAAAAGCTAGAATCAGATACCCCCTAAAATGTTGATACCAGACCAAAATGCCCCCCCCCCCCCCCCCAATAACTTTTGATATAACCTTGCCATTACACATATATCAAAATTTCCCTAAATTTTGATGTTCCACTTTGTAGTAATATTTAAAACAATTTGTACACCCTTAAAAGAGACACCAAATAAATAAAAGATTCGCTTCTTAATATTATAATTTGAGTATACTAACATATTGGGGTTGGGGGGGGGGGGGGGGGTGAGTCGTAAGAAAACACAAAAGAAGGTTAGAAACACATTCTAACTGGTATAGTTTGTAAGGTCGTGAACCGGTTTTAGAAACTGGTTTGGCAGAATTGGTGTTGCCGCAGGGTGTAAGGGTCCAACTGGTTTCTCTTCAAACTGTTTTTAGGAATGGGATGGGTTGATAACCTGTTTCACTTCACGGATTGATTTCTTCCCTTCTTCGGTTACAATCACGTCACATATGATGAATAATATACAATTGCTTAGACCACCAGCAACACTGAAGGAAATCCTTCCAACATGTGTGTCTAGTCAACATGCCACATTAGCTTTTTTACAACTCCCAAAAAATTCTTTTCACATGTATATTTTTGTCCCAACGCTAAAAGTCACAAACCTTCAACATGCATCATTTTATTTCTGTATCATCATTTCATTTAATAATTTTATATAACGCATTTAATTTAATTGTTTAAAAATATTAATAATCATTAAAAAGTATACAAATTAATTAAACTAAAAACTTAAAACTAACATTAAAATAAACTTAGCACTTAAATTAAAATAACAAGATATATTAAACATAAATAAAAGTACAAGAAAGTCCTAAAATTTACTTATTCAACAAAAAACAACACACATTCAGCAATCAAAATTTTTACTCATGGTTGTTCTTAACTTGTCCCTTGACAACATTTCAAATATGTTCATAGCTGAAAGGATTGTCATTCTTGTCAATGTACACTTCTCTTGCGTGACCTAGAAATTTTGTTCCGACCAAACATTTCTGTAACGAGACTCAACGGACAAATAAAATTCATTTAATCTCCTAATCTTATACTCGACCAAATGCCAATGGCTTCTCAAATTGCGAGAACCGTGGGGACTATAGGTCCTGGTGCATTATAATGTAACTCCACGCTTGCCTAAAACACCCCTACCATCTGGTTGATGGCTTCTTCTGAGTTTAATGTAGCTACAAACCAAGCCTGTCCCAACTTAATCTCATCATTTGCTGGCCATCTCGGCATTTTGAAGTTGAAAGAAATTAAGAAGAAGTTGAGTGTGTTGTAAAGAAAATACGAGGATTTGATGTATATTTATAGTGGGCTTTTAAAAACTAGCCGTTGTAGGATTTTAAAAACTAGTCGTTATAGGATTTGACCCTTAGACCACCTATTTAAAAGCCAATGACTATAATTCTATAATGGTTATATTTAACCTTATAGATATTAACTTCTGAGATTCAATCCATCAACCATGTCAAACACAAATATACAAGATATACTTGAACAATTCCACAATCTTCTAATGTCAACACCTCCACAAGATTTGCTGGAATACCATGCACCAAGGGTGCAACGCTATGATCATCTACGTGTTGGAATATCTCCACCGGTTGTTCAACCTCTCGTTCCAGTTCAACCTCCACCTCCGGCTCCCGTTCAACCTCCAGTAAACCCCCAAGTGGATGACCTTTGGGAGGACAAAGCATTCTGGAAATGTGCATCTGATTACTCGTTGCCCGATAACCCAACGGAAAAGCCACTTGAAAACCATTACAAACTAAACGATAACGTTCAGGTTGAAGAGGAAGATACAACGGTGGATGAAGAACGACCGGAGTACGAGTACATGTCTTGCGATGACGAACTGTTGTCACAATCAAGATCACAGATGTTGCTATCATGGCATAACGACTTCGATTCCGATTTATTGTATTAGTTGTAGTATTTTAGATTTGTGGTATTAGCTGTTGTATTTTAGATTACTTGAATTAGGTATGTGTATTAAGTGTGATTGTGTTTAATATATGTATGATTAATTATGTTTAAAATAAATCATGTTTTATAAAACTTTAGGTTTTATATACTACAATTAATCAAGGCTCTGGATAAAGATACAGGAGCTTTTGATTTTTACACAGGATACAAACGATCGTTTGTACACAAACGGTCGTTTGTAGTTTTTTTTTTTAAATAAATGTTTTAAATTATTTAACTTTTATAAACATTAAATAGGTTTATTTACCATATCTAATAAAAAATACTTAAATAAACATAACAGTGACTTAAAATAATAAATTTTGAGACTCAAAGTCTTTGCTGGTATCATCTCGATGGCATCTCGACAAGTCTTTTCCGGTGTTTGCTCCCCACGGCCCATGATTTTTCCGGTGTAAGCTTCTTTATTACATATATACCCGATCATAAATCTTAATTACATATATCCCCATTTGCTAATAAAATTACCTATATACCCTTGTAATTTCAATAAATAAATAAAAATAAATGAAGATATACACACAAAAATACGGTGACGCTTCAATCCCTCCTGCGACGTTCCCTCAATCCCTCCTACGACATTCCTTCCTTCTTCTCCGATCCCTTTGATTCAGACGCCGCCTCCACCCTTAATCATCAACGATTTCTTGGAGAGAAGGTTTCCAGGTACAATTTTTTCCCAGGTAGGATTTTTTCGTGATTAATGGGTCGATTTTTTGTGAGGTCCGATTTTAGTTAACACTTTTATGGGTTGATTTTTCGTGATTAATGGATGTTAGCAACAGCAGCATGTCGAATTAGGGTTGGATTAACATAGGTTTGTTGCAACAGCATCATCTATTTTTTTTTCTTTCTCCCAGGTTCGATATTTTCTTTATATTTTCTTGATATATGGGTTTAAACTTTATCACTAGAATAGAATTAGGGTTAGATATTTCTTTGTCCCAGGTCCAATTAGGTTGGATATTTTCTTTGTCCCAGGTCCAATATATTCATGTTCATACAACAGCAACAACAAATAGATTTTATTTTTTTCACTTGATATATGGGTTTAAATTTTGTTAGAGTTAACACATGAATTGCTTTATTTTTGCCAATCGATTGGTCCCATTAACGAATTTATTTTCTTTGTTTTGGTTATGGTTGTTAGGTTGATTTATTATGGAAGAAGAAAATATTGATTCCACCGGAAACTAATCATCCAAGTACAAGATAAAATTAAGATATGGAGGATACTTTCGGTTAGCTAAGAACTCATCAACCAAACGATATTGTTTTGGCTTTCAAAAATGCATTTATATTGACACGCATGTATACAATTTTGATAATTTGATTGAGGAGGTTGCCACTCATTATCCTTCAAATAGAGAACTTACTTTGTCGCTTTATTGCATTGACAAATATACCACTGAGTATGTATCTTTTATAAAGATTGATTCCCATGACAAGTTTCAATTGATGCTTAATATGTATCATGTGAATAAAGAATCCACCGTTTATGTGACGACAAATACTAATATTGAGACAAGTTCGATGCAACAAAGGTAAATGTTTGTTCTTTTAGTAGAATTAGTTTCACGATTAGTTAGTTTTTTTATGAGATTCCATATCTTTTTACAGGGGACAAGATGATGTTGGGGAAGAACATGATGGGGAACAATCTGAATATTCTTTAAGCGATGAGAGTTATCATAGTTCCTATAGTACAGATGCTGAAATTGATGATGAAGAACATGGTGGGGAAGAACATTATAAAAAGGATAGTCGAATTATTAAAGTGAACTCCACATTTGAGAATGTGATTGAATTTAGAAGAGCGTTGGCCCATTATGCAATCATGAATGAATTTGCATACTTCACTGAGAAAAGTGAACCCACACGAGTCACAGCAAGGTGTGTCGACCTAGGATGCAAATGGAGAATGCACGCTTCTCTCCAGCAAGATGGAATTACATTCGAGGTAAGTGTTAAATAAAATCAAGTATGTTTTAATATTGTGGTTAAACTCAAAATTCATATAAAAACATGTAGGTTAAAACACTTATAGAACCACATTCTTGCACTCGAAGTAAAAAAGGAGCTAATAAGGTGGCAAGTCAAGGATGGATTGCAGGTGTGCTTAAAGATAAACTTAAATCTGATGGGGATGTCTCACCTATAGTACTCCAGAAGTGGATTATGAAAAATTATAACGTTGATGTGCCGTACATGAGAGTCTTTCGAGGGAAAGAACAAGCTTATAATGATATGTACGGGAAGTGGGAAGACTCATTCCTGCAGATGAATGATTTTAAAGAGGAGCTATTAAGACGAAACCCAGGAAGTGTCGTTGAGGTTGACTATGAGATGAAAGGTGACAAGAAATTATTTTTACGCTGTTTTATTTCATTAGTAGCTTGCTTGAAGGGAATCCTTGATGGTTGTCGTCCCTATATTGCTTTAGATGCATGTCATCTAAAAGGGAAGTTTAATGGTGTGCTAGTTGCTGCTACAAGTGTGGATGGTAATAATTCTATTTTTCCAGTCGCATATGGTGTGCTTGAGTCAGAAAATAAAAATTCCTGGATATGGTTTCTCGAATTACTTAAGAAAGCAATCGGTGCACCTAATGGACTAGTTATATCATCAGACATGCAAAAGGGCCTAGAGGTTGCAATTACACAGGTTTATCCTACATCTGAGCATAGAGAATGTGTTAGACACTTGTATAGTAACTTTAAGAGACATTTTCGTGGTGAATTCTTTTCTAAAAGTTTATGGAGAGCTGCTGGAACCTATAGTATAACCGAGCATGAGAAGATATTAAATGATATTGCTGAAGCAAGTCAAGATGCACGTACTTATCTTGATGAGAATCACAAGAGGATATGGAGTCGTTGCAAGTTTGGCACAACGACAAAGTGTGATTATATGACTAACAATGTTTCGGAGGCATTTAATTCTTGGATAGGTGATGCGCGTTATAAACCGGTAATTGACCTACTTGATTGCATTAGGGAAAAGATTATGATACGGCTAGGTGATGCGCGTTATAAACCGGTAATTTAATATATTTTATTATTATGTAGAATTTGGGTATCTATGAAGTCTGCAGAAGTGGAGAAAATCGAGCTGAAGTGAAATATATGGACAGGCGCTGGGATGTTTCACTTGATGACAAAACATGTACATGTCGGGTTTGGCAGGTTAGAGGTGTTCCGTGTATACATGCAACGGCTTTTATTACTTTCACAAGGGATGAAAATTGGCACAACTTTGTTGATTCATATTTCACTATTGAGAAGTTTAAATTAACTTATGCTTTAGAAGTTGCCCCTATGCCTGCAAGGGATCAATGGGTACATATGGATATTGGGGAGAAGATATATCCACCTGCAATTAAACGTCCGCCTGGAAGACCGAGAAAGAATAGGATTAAACCAAATGATGAGCATAAGAAGAGACAAAAATGTGGGCGTTGCGGTGAATATGGACATCGTCAAAAAACATGCAAAAATGCAGCTTCTCAGCATGAAGAAGCAAAAAGTAAAAGGGGACGAGAAAATAATTAATCTAAGTTGAGAATTGAATTCTTGATATTTCATATGTATTTTTGGCACTTTGTATTTCATATGTACTTTTTTTAGATGTGGTGGATTTTTGGCACTTTGTATTTTGATATGCACATGTTTAAGACACTCGTCAATTTTGGGTGATTCTTGTTTTAGATGTGGTGGATTTTTGGCACCTTGTATTTAGAGATGTTTTTCAAGTCATTTAATAAGTTAATTTTAGTGAGATTTGTAAATATGTAATGTAGAAGGTGAAATATGTAATTTATGTTTTTCTTAGACAAATATGTAATATATATAAGGTGAAAAAGGGGCATTTTTTGTTTTTTTGGATAAATATGTAATTGATCATATTAGAATGGGAAATATGTAAATACTCATTAAGGGTATTATAGTCATTTAATAATTCTTTTTAAATGAATTGGGTAAATATGTAATATATATGGTTTAGGAAGGGGATATATGTAATTAAAGTTTAGGCTTGGGTATATATGTAATAAAATGACTTAGGAAGGATATATATGTAAAAGCCCCTTTTTATTTTTATATATTTTTTTTAAACGTTTGTCGAGAATAAGTCACTAAATTTATCAGGGGTAACGGAATACCTAAAAAACATTTTTTAGGTATTATGTTACCCCTGATAAATTTAATGATTTATTCTCAACAAACGTTTTGAAAAAAAAATTAAAAATAAAAAAATATGGGCCGTGGGGACCCAACACCGGAAAATATTTGTCGAGATGCCATCGAGACGGTACTGGCAAAGACTCTGAGTCTCAAAATTTATTATTTTAAGCCACTATTGTGTTCGTTTAAGTACTTTTTATCAGATATGGTAAATAAACATTTTTAATGTTTATAAAAGTTAAATAATTTAAAACATTTATAAAAAAAACTACAAACGACGTTTAGATACAAACGACCGTTTGTATCCTGTGTAAAAATCAAAAGATCCTGTGTCTTTATCACGCCCCTTAATCAATTATGTTTAATAGGTTTAATACTTAAATAAAAATTTAAAAAGTCAAATGGGTCCCATAAACACATCGATCGACGGGGCATGCGGGGGCTTCACGGACGTCTCCACCAACGCCGCACGCCTGACGTGCATCTGCCACGTTGGCCGACGTGCACCCACGTGTTGCAGCGTTAGTGGTGGTCTTAAATTAGCTAGTGAGTTAGTTTGTTAAGAGCATTCATAATATATTCCCTATATTTGTGTGAGTATAGTCTCTAAAATTTGAGGTTTAGTTGTGAGTGGAGGAGAGAAAAAGTTTTTGTTAATCTCTATATTTGAGAAAAACACTATAGATTTTCTATATTTTCTTTAATAATTTTTAAAGTGTTTGTGAGTGAAAAAGATAGAGAGAAAGGTAATGATAAATGTATAAAAAGTATTATATAATTGAAAATGTGATATAAAAGATAGCGTTTTTAGTTAAATTATTGGGATGGAGATGATGAACCCACTCTGAATGCTCTAATGGATGGGCTTAACCAGTTTTTAGTTCCAAATTTTTCGATTGTTAAAACTCCGTCCTAAAAGAGCAAAAAATGTTATGGAAGAACTACACCTTTCCAAACATGTGACGGTAAATAACAAGACTTTTTAGTTACTTTAGTATATAACGAGAGAAAACAAACAATTATTACTAACCGAAAATAAGAGTCTTTTAAGAAACATCTTACAGAAGAATTCCGTATATGATCAAAACATGTCACGAAAACTAATAATACTTTTTATTCACTTTATAATGTAAAAAAACATACGGTTAATAACAAATCGAAAATAAAAGGTATAAAGAATCAACATGTTCTTTCTATATATGTAGTATGATCACGTTAATGTTCAGAACTTTGATTGAATTTTATCAAAAACTTTGACGTCAACTTGAAATGCCTTTGCAAGAATATCCCCAGCGATATCTGGATTTGATCCAAACACAGCATTTGCAATAGTAATGACACCGGGATTATGGCTGCTCAAACCGGCAATAGCAACAGCATACCCATGTCCGATATTTTTCTGGAAGTGAATTAGACCTTCCGGAAACACGAACACATCACCCTTCTGGAGTACTTTCGTGATGAGGCGGTTTTCCGGGTTGGATGTAACAAAGCCAACTAGAATTCTTCCTTCAATGACGGTCAAGATTTCAGTGGCTCGAGGGTGCGTGTGTGGAGGGTTAATACCCATTGGAGCAAAGTCGATACGAGCCATGGAAATACCAAGAGTGTTGAGTCCTGGCACCTGTGCTACAGTCACTTGAGTCACATTAGACCCGACATTATTTGACGTGTTTCCCATTAAGTGAAGCCCTCTAAATAAAAAATCGTCTGCTTGCACCAGCTTTGGGTCTTTGCAAACAAGACCATTCACGAGAACTGCATAAACAATAATACATAACAGTTTTATGTTAGTGACGTCGGTATATAAATATTGCACATAAAACCATGACCAACAATAATCTTTTATGTACCTTGGCTTTTTGGATCAGCCACACAGAAGTCTTGGAGAGGACTAGGGTCTGAAGCAAAAGCGATCGAGCATGTTGTCAACAAGAGACCGAATATAAGAAAACTAGCTGACATTGTTAGCGAGAGGTTGATAAAACTTGTGGAAAAAGTAAAACGATGAAGAAGTAGTCATATCGAAGACACCTCATACGATGTTCAATATTTTGAGATGGTTCAAAATAGCAGGTAACCAATGAAATTGAAAGCGTCAACTTAATTTATATTAAATAATTTGTGAGAGTTATGGTTAAAGTTACGATGGAATAAGCCTTGGTCTTTATTTTCCAGAAAGAAAGCTCATCACTTGCACTATGTAATGTTGACATGGTTAAAAATAGTAGGTATATACGTGAGCATTGAAATTGAAAATGTCAACTTAATTAAATTAAATAACATTTTGTATGACTTAATTACGGTGAAAATTAAGATGGAGCAATAAGCCATGGTCTTAATTAATCTTTTAGAAAGATTTCCTCAAACCTATAGAGCTGAATTGTTTTTTTTTTTGTTTTTGTTTTGTTATCACTTGATCTTCATATGCTTATATATCAACAAGGAAAAGTTCAATCCATTTGCATTGATTGAAAGAGAACGATCCTTGGGTAATCCCATTTGGATCTTTCGAGTGCCAAATAGAATCTTGAAACTAAACTAAAAACTAGAGAAGAGAAGAGAATTGAGCAAGTTGAAATGAGAAGAAAGCTTGATATCTATAGGTTGATCGGCATCAGACACGGCTCGTGTTTTATAAGACATGACCTGTGTTTTTTCGTGGTCAACCCAATTTGTCGTTTGTGAAGTTTTTTTTAGGATTCACCAAGTAGAACGGCTCGTGGTCAAACGAGACACTAGTTGTGTTTTAAAACAAAATTTGAACTTTATTTTTTGATAGCATAATAAAGAGATGGAGATGAAGAAAAATGGTTCTTATTACGAGCATGGAAAAGATGTAGTTACCGAGGTAATTGGAAAGGGAAGTCAGCATGGGGGCGTACATGTTTAGTTTCACATGTGTTTGGTGTTAGAAAGAGTTTGCTTTCTGGAAAGAATAAGCAGAAAAGTAAAGAGGCAGAGGTATTAACGAAGGAGATTGACGCCACACAACAAGATCATGATCGGATTGCTACAGCGACTGAGAGGGGCTAGGTAGACATGCTTCTAGTTGTGCGGTTGTTAGATTGTAGAACAATCTACCAGACATCAAGGTAATACATATTATGTTGGTCCTAATATATATGTATGTATTAATATTTAATATATGTATATATATATAATTACACACATGTAATAACAAGATCATGATCGGATTGTTTGCTAATATTTTAAAAAGTATGTTAATAAAAATGTTTATGTTTGCAGTCAATTAATGGTTGCTACCTTCTACTTGAAGGCGATGATTCGTTTGTAGCTAGAGGACGAGTTTATCCTACTTCTGAGAGAACTGTACTTGGTCGTCCTATAGCCGATGGCTTGTGAAAGTACACATAGATTATGTCTTCGATAACTATAGCAGTTCCGATGTCCCGCCCGGGACACAAATTTGTGTATATGGCAAAAAAGTACCGTTAATGGGTGCATCTTTGTGGCGAACATCAATATGAGCATAGGAAGCACGACTGAGAGGGAAATTGTATACATTGAATCTGAAGAAAAAAACCAAAGGATTTCAGCAATATATACTGAGAAGAAGTTGTCAACAACATAATTTATCTGATTCACAAAACAGTTGCAACAGTAAATTGAAATTAGTAGAGATCAGATTGAGAACAATAATGTAAGACTATTGACTGTGTTAAAGTCCATACATATTTAGTAATAGAGATCATGGTAATCAAGAACAATTATAAAAGTTCATATGCTAAATATCAATATCTGCTTCAACCGGAAAAAAAAATAGGACAACAGTTTCATTCATGAGAGCAAAATCTTAAAATTTCTACACACACAAAGTAACACTCTTTCAGCCGTGCTCATAATTCCCATTCGGTATCTAGATCTCCACAAACAGAAATAGAAACAGAGAAAGATCAATGACCCATCACCATCCTTACAACCTTCTCCTAAATTTATCCTATATAACATTTTACAACCTTATGTACATGCTATGTATGCTACTGAGCTAACGTTACAACTTCCTTATGTCAAGTATATAATTCTTACACGGTTTACTACTACACTAATCAAGAATCGATCAACAACTAGATTATACAACCGAGTCACACTATTCATCTTTACCACTAAATAAACAAGACCACATGTAAATCAGAGTGAACCAATTCTAAAACAAAATTCAAAAAAACAAACAAATTCAATCACAACCTAATACCAATCACAATTACATCAATCTAATCAAACCAGACAAAAATTGAACATAGTATTTGTGATTAGGAAACGATTCAGCATTTAACACCACCATACTAGAAACTGAACAAACAAACAGATTATACAGCCAGAGTCACACTATTCATCTTCACCACTAAATAAACAAGACGACATGTGAATCACAGAGAACCAATTCTAAAAGACAATTCAAATAATTAAACAAAATATAATTTACACAGGCAATCACAATTTGAGCTAACCTTAACTGAACACAATTTTAATATAATTTGAGTTAATGGGTCTCAACGGGGTTAAATAGACGCTACATATTTCCGAATTCCAAAACCTCTTAGACAATTACCTAAATCTCGATCTCTCTCATAGTTCTCCCATCCCATATGATAACCAAGTCTTTCTCGTTAAACACAAAAGGCAGAAGAATCAGAGAGAAATTGTTGAGTTACATACCTGAAATCGTTTTATGGAGATGAACAGAGCTGAAATCGTTAGTGGCTGCACAAGGTCGTCGGATCTAGGAATCGTTGGTCACCGTTAAGTTGCAATCGCCGGAGCTAGGAATCGTTCGTGGCTGAAATCGTTAGTGACTCCCGCTCTCGTTGGGAGCGGCAGTGAATCTGTCGATTTTAGGGCAAGGGAGCGGCAGTGATTCTGTCGATTTTATGGCAAGGGAGCGGCAGTGATTCTCGATTCTAGGTCTTGGTTGGGAGCGGAGAACACCGACGGGAGTGGGAGTGGGAGCGACGCTAAGTCACGGGTTGGGAGAACGCCGACGGGGGTGGGAGTGGGAGCGGCGCTAGGTCATAGGTTGGGAGAAAATTTAGGACCGACCTTCATTAGGTGTTAGAGGTGTTAGGGCGAAAATCTGGGAAAAGTTAAAAAGATTTCTAAGTATGAGCGGGAATGGGATTTTAGGGCAAATTTTTTGGGCGGGAAAAAAACATAAAACGACGGCACCCGTCTTGACGCGCCATCTTTAAGTGTCCTCCGTCTCTTTTTTTTAATTACATGACACAAATTTATGACACCTTAAAATGCACGTCATCTACCTTTAGAAATTTTCAAAATACGACAGATTTTTTATGACACGCGTTTTTGCGCATCATAAAAGTAGCTCGTGTCATTGTTCGCGTGTCAAGGAAGGCCCTTTTTCTAGTAGTGAAACCGATGAGTTGAATAAAATGGGTGATGCAAAATGTCAATTTATTCAATGGCCGAGGAAATTAATAAAGGTATATAATTAACAATAGTTATATATTACTTTATTGATTATTATATTAATATTTCGTTTGATATTGTGTAGATTATGAACATCGATTCTTTTGGACATTCAAGTACTGGCCAATCTCAAAATGTCTCTGTGCCTACTTCTCAATCTACTCATTGTGTAAATGATGAACAACCTCAACCCCAACATACTTTGAGTCCAACTTATAGGCCATAGGTATTTGTTACACCTGTATTTTTAAATTCATCTCTATTTGAATAGGCGACTTAGAGTCTAAATATTAGGTTATCTTGTAGTCAGCATTTAAAAACATTTATATAAGTTTGTTATAGATGTATGTATATACACATAAATATAAATACGATAGGAGATGCATTTATTAGGTGACCTTTTCTTTTAAATCATTTGAATGAATTGACTAGTTACAAATATTTTTTTTTCAATATAGTATGATGAAACGTACTCGTATCAAAATCAACAAGCAAATGGATTTCAAGATGAAGGAACATTTTCTCGACAAGAATCTGACATCAACTTTGTAGATATGATAATCAGTTGGTCCTAATATATATGTATGTATTAATCTCTCTATACTAATAAAGAAAGATCTGAGCTACCATAACTAGCCAAATGTCCTTTTTCACAGCTAGCCACGTGGCCCCTTTTCTTGCTCCTCAATTCCTTCTGCACTATTCTTCCGATTCAATATCCTTCGTCGCTCCTTCTTCCCATTAATCCATCCATGCGTTACTTTCAATCACTCTCTCCATTTAATTCACATCTCTTCCCCTCAAATACGCTCGTAAATGTTTGCGAGTTTTCCTTTTCCCTAATCGCCACCGTCAACTATATGTTGATCAACGCTTCAACTTTGAAATTAATGCAATCGCCACCCAGGCCCTATGTTTATGTTCAATCGAATTCATATGTACAATCACAGCAGTTCACTTTAACCGGATCGTGCCCTCAATCTACGCACTTTGATTGTCCGTCGGCGTAGAAATTGTATCTTGCCAACCCTAATTCTCGCACATTTTCCGTATACATTCAAACTCTCCTCTGTGTCGTCCGTCTACTTCATCTTCTCTGAGTTCTTTATCGCGTCTGAATCATTGATACGAATCGATTTTAGGGATCATCGTTTCATCAACAGGTATGACACAAATCAATTGTGTTCGTTGAATCAGTAGGAGTTTCAATCGCATTCCACTCTCATCGTCGCTTGATCCAGTTTTATGACCCATTTTTAGTTTTGATAAAAACCCTAACCTAGCAGGCTAGCATTCATCCATTCTATCGCACAATAACTTAGCCAGTCACGTCTTTTCGTTCTGGAGCCTCACCATCCTCAATTTGGCGCTATGGTGGTATCTGTAATGTTTTTTGCTATCAAGCGTTAATTCTAGGATTTTTCATCTAATAAATCAGGGGTTGAGGAGCGCTGATCTAACAAGAAAATTATATTCGTTTCTATTCGATTAAAGTCAGAGCGTCCTGTTTCTTAGGAGGTCGATCCGATTTCATTTGATATTGTGGGTTATGTTTCATATGTTTTGGCAGGTGTGTAAATCTAGGATTTTACTTGTAATAACAGTTGGGGTGAAAAGATTAAAGGGAAGTATTTATTTGCTGTCATAAGGAATGAAAATGCTATAGGCATGCTCATAAAGTAAGTGTTATTTGACCTGTTTCTTTATCCATCTAAGAAAGTCATTGCGGTGTGCTAAAAATCATGTGGAGTCTTCTTTGACTCTTAATTTGTTCAGTAATTTCTTGATGTTTAGCAATCCATCTTTTATTTATGTTGGCAGGATGTGGAGCACAATCTGCTGAAGGAAAGCAAATGCTTTTCAAATCAACGAGGAACCAAAATTTTAATGGTGATTCTGGTTCTTATACCACAGCTCAGGAGTATATTCATTTTTTACTTTGGTAAATATTACTACACTACTCATATTTTGATTTGTGTGAGTTTAAGTAAAACATGGGAGATATTTTCATCTAAAAGTTTTTTTTATGTAGTTTATTAAATGTTGATAAATCATTTTGTTCAGATGTTTTAGATGGTTCAAAGTTTTTGTTAATATGCTTATAGAAAATTTTGTCTGTTATCTTTCATCATGATAATTGTGCTTCATGAAAAATGTTAAGTTTTCTAAGTGTACTGAATAATTTGATTTTCATTGCAGCACACATTGGATTGGTTTTACCCCATTTGGCGTTTTTTTTTTCCATTTCTGAGGATCGTTCTCTTCTTTGACAAAGGACTACTTGCTTTAAAATGTAAGTGTCTTTTAGTTTTAATCCGATTTTATTGTATATATTTATTTTGTTATGCTCCCTACCTGTTTTGCTTCATGCTCAAGTTGAGCTGACAATATCTAACCTAAGTCATTTTTTGAGGGTATTCAACCATATTTTTTATTCATGTTGAGGGTGATAAATACCATTGGTTTCAAGTCCTCATTGCAACTCTTCATGAACTGTTACAACTTAAAGATTATTATCACTCTCTATGAAATGAGCCCAAATGGATATATAAGTTTAATATTTCTTTGTTCTTTTATCTCAGAAAATTCCTTTGTCCTTAAAGAATACTATGGGTATATAAATCTCAAAGATCACTATGGATATATAAAGCTCTTGATAAACTACATGAAAATAACACACTGTGACTTGGATGGCCAATATATCCAACTTTGATATAGATCCATGTGTGAAGAAGTTGTTAGGGGTTGGTTTTTGAGGATTGTTGGGAATAGGATAACAACCCATTTAGTGCTGCAAGTATTTGTAGGTACGGGTATATGACTATGATGTTACTGTTTTCATATTGTGTATGTGAAGTATATCATAGATACAAGCAATAAGATATATTAGTTGCAGTTAATTAAGCCCCACAAATAAAAATCGCTAAGTAAATATAACAACAAAATTAATCAAAATCCCAACAAATTTATTTTTATAGGAGTCTATAGAATTTGCTACCCATAAGAAAAGATAGTAGAAATTGTCTCAAAAAACATCAGAAGGCAGGAACTTGACTTTCTGATAGCTACTAACGTTGCTTCTTGTGTAAGTGGCCTACTTTATGATCTTATTTATTTGTTTGTTTATATCATGATGGACAGATTGCTACAAAATGCTAAGAGTGAACATTAACCATTTAATTTTCTTTTATAGAGGATGATGTGGTAATTACCAGTATAAGGAGATGCTCTTATCTAAGGTACCAACATAATGTTACTTATAGTTATATACATCCCTTGATTTTTTGGTCGCTTTAATGTTCGTTTGATTCTCAAGTATTGTGGTTATGTGTAGGGGTGGTTGGAAAGGTACCCACAGAAAGCTTCGATCTTGAAGTTAGCATGTGAAGGGAACTGGTTTAAACAATTTAGAGTTGTCGCATTATTGAGGATTTCACCGTTTTTGTACATGGTGTACACATTAAATTCATTCCCTATTTGTTGGGAACGTTGATCGAAATGGTGCCGATACTTTCGTCGCCATATACACGTAAGATATTAGATATCAATTTGACCCATTAAGCAAAAAAAACTTTTTTGTTGTAATTTTTTATCCGAAATTGATTATTGCAGAGATATAATGATCCGAACATTGGCGTACGCTTCATCAACCACCACTTTCACCCTCGCAAATTGTACAATACAATTTTTTTTTAACTATAACACTTCTCTTTGAATGACATGCAAGTTTCATCTCTTTCTTTGTTTTTGCAAATTTTAGATCCCATCTTTTCATATTTCTTGGGTTAGTGTTTTGTTTTATAATGTTCAAATTTTAGATCTCATCTTTTCATATATCTTGGGTTAGTGTTTTGTTTTATAATGTTCAGAGCTCTTCAAGAGGGAAAATAATGAAGCTAATAATGATCTATCTTAAAGAAATTGATAGATGACAGAAGTAATATGCTCATAAGATAGTTCAAAAAAATCATGTTGTATGTTTTTGTTCAATTGATTGCATGTTAGCCCGTGTATCACACGGGTTACAAACCTAGTATTTATTATATGTAAATATATATAAACTAGATATCGACCGCGCGTTGCTGCGGTAGTTGTGAAAGATAAAAAAAAGTGAATAAAATAAAGAAAATACAGGTTAATAACTGTATTAAGCAATTCTGAAAATCTCATTTACCTCTTATTCTATGTTATATAACTTTTGTATAAACGCCTCTCCCATAAATTCAGTTGTTACGTTTCATATCTTTAATCTTTAATTGTTCATATCGGTGAACTTAATATCTGTATTACATTCCATATATAAAATCAACGCGTCGTTTGGAATAAAACTCTGCGGAGAAAAAGCACTTTCAGTATAATAATTTTTTTTTGGTAAAATATCCTATGTATTGACCATTTATTTGGTTCGTGGAAAATACAGGAAAAAAATATATAAAGTAGAGAATATATAGGTTTATAAGTGTATTAGGCAGTTTTAAAAATTTTATTTACCTCTTATTTCATGTTATATAATTTTTGTATAAACACATCTCTCATAAATTCCAGATATTACATTCCAAGAAGTGCATCCTTCTCATGTTAATGCTATTGATCCTAATATTCTAAAAGATAATAACATAGCTAGCCTTTTGACCAAGATAAAGCAAAGAAAAAAGTTTAAAAGTATGCATTGACTTGCAGAAAAATTGACGTTGTTATCTATTGAGACTCTCAATACAGATGGTTTCGCCGAGGGGGGTGTAGGTCGACTTAATTTTTGAGACAATCCAAATCTAATCGTTGCGACGATCATGTCTTAATAAATGGGTGGACGTTGACATTCTGTCATGGTTTGAGATGTAAGTTCTATTGGTTTGTTTAAATATTTTATGGTAACTTGTTTTTTTTATTGTGACTAATCTTTTCATATTTTTTATAGTTATATATAGGGTTAGATTCAAATGAGAACTTTTTATTTTTAGAACTTTTCAGAACCAAATCTCAACCACTAATTTCAGGTGGGACCACTATAATTCATGGGGGGTTTTTCTATATATATACTAGTGGCTTAGAATGGTTCTCAAAAGTTCTTAGACCCAATTGGTTCTCAATTGATGTTCTCTCTCTCTATCTCTCTCTCTCTCTCTATATATATATATATATATATATATACATATATATGTGTGTGGGGGGGGGTGATGATGCGTATCTTAATCCTCGATCAAAACACACACTATTGTGGATACATAATTGACTCGATTAGAAAAGAAAAAGATGAAAAGAGTTATGTGATCACGGAGACGGTTGAAGAGGTTATTGGAGGGATGATAGAGTGGAAAATGGTTAATTTAAGTTTTCTATTAGTTTTTAGTAGTTTGTTACTTTGTTTATTTCTACTTTTGGTTAATATACACTACGTCAAAAAGTGGCTTTGGCAACGGTTTTTTTCTACGCATAGCCACTGTTTTGTAAAAAACGTGGCAAAAGGTAAGAAATACTAGTTTTAGCCACACATATTTTTTACCCGTGGCCAAATATATAGCCTTTGGACCCTTTTAGCCACGTATTTTTTTTGTTTATGTGACAACAACAATCAAGTGCAGTGGCTTTAGCCACTGTTTTATAAAACATGTTGCACTTATTTGTCACGCTTAAAAAAGAGTGGCAAAATGCACCAAACGGCCACGGAATTTTTATGATTTTTAATTTGTGTGACCAAAAAGGAATGTATGGCCACGCTTAAATAATTTTGTGTGACGAAAGAGTAGATTTTATTACTTAGTAAATTAAAAGAAAACAAAACTATTAAGTATATATTATGCGTGGCTAAATGTGAGCAATGGCCACGGTTTTTACTTAGTTATGTGGCTAAAAGCTAGTACATATAGCCACTGTAATTAGGTTGTGTGACTAAATAGTAGGTTGTGAGTGACAAAAATCTATTACCTATGGCCACATATATTAACCGTGACTAAATGGTAGGTTGTGAGTGACAAAAATCAATATTATGGTCACGGTAAAATATTAAACGCGTGGCGAAAAAGAGACGATTTGTTTCCCTCTAAAACAACGCGCTTTTTTTTCAATTTTACCAATTCGAGCGGGTTAAAATTTGCTACCCTATATATCATCATCATTGTTATTTTCCTTTACCGCCATCCCATTCTTGATCTCAAATTCTCTACACCAGTTCGTTTACACCAATTCTGGTATCAAATGGCCGATAATCAACGCTCCCTTAATTACTGGTATGTGAAGAATAACCGTATTTTTTTGGTTTACAGTAACAGGAGAAGAAGATCCTTCAAGTCCCACAAATCTGTGATTAAACACAACGATGAGAACATCCTGAGGCAACTCCATGCGCAGAAGATTCCTGATTGTTTTGCCTACTTTGTTGAGGCAACGAAATTATTCCATGTCCTTGATACAAAATTCAATGAATTTGAATCCGAAGAAGATGAAGAAGATGATCAAGAAGATCAAGAAGATGAAGAAGATGAAGAAGATGATGATGATGATGATCATGATGATGACGATGCAAGTTCAGGATACATATCCGAAGATTGCAGGGATCCGGATTATTAATTAATGGATGTTTATGTTTAATTATGAACAAATTAAGAACAATATTTTATATGTTTATTTATTTATGATATTAGTAGTTATAATTGAATATATGATGGTTATATATGCTTATCATATTTGATTATCTTGTGATATGGCAACTCATATTAAACATTGGTTGCATGACAAATTATGACAAATGGTCACGGTATATTAATTTTAGGTGGCTAAAAGAAGAATACCAATAGTGTACGACGCTTGTAATCATTACTATTTCATTTACTTTTTCATTTATTTTATCTTTCAAATCTCCATCTACCATGCCCCTCGAGTATCGATATATACTTAATTATCTCTGTATCAGTTTTCATCATCATCTCCACCATGACCTTTTTCTCCCAGTCTTTCTCTCTCTGTTTTTCGTCCATCATCGCCATCAAAAAATGTGGAATTGGCGTCATTCGTATGTGGAAAACGGTAAGTTATCATCTTCACCACTGAAATTCGATTGAAATTTTCGTCTCAGATTTGGTAATTTTTTCTTGAGCAGGGAAAGATTGCACTCTGTATCTCCTGCGAGCAGATTTTAAGTTATTGTGGAAACCATGGAGACGAGGAGTCTCTAATGGTTCATACAAATGATTTACTAAGAGCAGATTTTAAGTTATTGTGTAATTTTATAACAGTCAGTAGTAAGGGCACATGTTGAGGTTTGCAGCACTTGTATTTTTAGGTGCTTCTCTCCCTTTTGGCCCCACGAGCCTGATTTTTCTCCGGCCACTTCTTCTCCCTTTTGGCCCCATGAACCCGATTTATCTTTAGCCACTTCTTCACCATTTTCAGTTGATCATAAACAAGTGCATGTGAGAAAGCAAAGTGGGACTTGTTCTCTCTTTTCACTTGATGAGAAGCAAGTGCATGTGAGAAGCAAAGAGGGATTTTTCTTCAGCCGCTTCTTCTCCCTTTTATGTTAGTAGTTTTTTAGTTGTAATTTTATAGATCACTGTATTAATGGAATCATACCCTTTGGATTATGTATGTAATTGTGTTTGTTAAAGCAGCAGTTGATTTTGTTTGTTTATTTTTTACTTTTATTGGCTCTGGTTTGGTCAAAGAGAGGAGACCTGCAGGCACAATAAAAAAAAGTAAACACTTGACTCAAAATTAAGATCCATAATATTCCAGAATACATAAAGAAAAAAACCAAATATTGTTGATACTGTAATTTGCTAAGATTCAAAAACATTACAATGATCAATTAATCGTTTTTACGTAATATCATTCCAGTACAGTCAGCTCTATGGTAAACATTATCACATGTATCTACGGGTGGCAATACATTATCGTTGTGAGGAAAAACTACCGTACTAAATTCTTCATTGGCATCGTCTTCATAATAATCTCTTTAATTTCTGGGAGGTGTCATAAAGACAATATGCATTTTTTTATCCAGCTGGTCTTTGACGTAAAACAACTGTTGTGCTTGTGACGCGAAAATGAACGGGTCCTCCTTGTGACCTAGTCTTTTAAGGTTGACCAAAGTGTAACCAAGACTATCTTTTTTGACCCCCTGTGTATTCTCAACCTAGTCGCACATAAATAGAGGGATGCTTTTAATATGGTATTCTAGTAGCCATATCTCTTTTAAAACCCCATAGTAAGGTTTTTGTCCATAGGTTAATACCTTGTTAGAGATGTTTATGTCATTTACCTCTACACCAACCCCGCTGTTCTGGTAAACCCTACCGTCTCGAGATTTTGTGCGAAATGAATAGCCATTGATGTCATATACTTCATATTTCCTCACGATTCTGTGCGGACCATGTGAAATCCACCTAACGGTCTCTGATATAGTTTCTGGGGACTCCGCCATCTCTTTTTCAACCTGAAATTCATAGTAGGTTCATCAGGAGAGTTCATTAGGAATAGGAAGGTTATAGTTCTTCCTGAAGAACTCTAGTTTATCCGGTTCATCCTGAAGAACTTTAGTTCATCCTGTTCTATTACTGAATAATTACTCTTGATACTGCAGAACTCTAGTTCATCCGGTTCTATTACTGAATAACTGTAGTTCATCTTCTCTGAATCCTTGTGAACTCAGTGGGTAATTTTGACTTTCTTCATTTAATTTTGACTTGTTAATTTGATTACCAGAAAATCAAAACATTCAACAGGATATGCAAATAGAACTCAGTGGGTAATTTTGACTTTCTTCGTTTAATTTTGACTTGTTAATTTGATTTTTGAGATCGTGTGAAAGTAATTTCGGATAATTTCAGATCGTGTGATTAAAATTTTAGTGGTTTTTTGATATCGTGTAGAAATTTCAGTTTAACTTGGAGAACGTGTGAAATTAATTTTTGTAGGAAAACCAAAATTCCAACAATTATAATGTGCAATGTTCAATAAAATAAGACCTTTGGTATACTCTAGTGATTAGACATCTGAGCTTAGGCATACTCAAGTGATTTGCACATATAACCATACCACCTGATCAGTAATCAGAAGCTTCTCACCTCCATTATCAAATCCTTCTCAAAATCCTTATCAAACCTTTTCTAAAAATCCTTATCAAACCCTTTTTCAAAACCCTCAAATCCTTCTCAAAATGGCAAACTTGAAAGAATTAGTTGATCATTATTTGCACACGAAGATTGTTGCTACCCTGGACCGGTACGGAGTGATTATCAGGGGAGAGAGACAGAGTATCTTAGACGGGTTGGCCCTGCTCAACCAAGTACTTACAGAGCCACCAAGTCCATCAAGATACCAGATGGCAACTTTTCTGGTAGAAGTGATACACGTCTCCAATGCCAGGCTTCAAATGTTGGTTCAACAGAGGCAAGAAGCTATGAGTAGGCATTTGGAGTTGATTGAGGAGATGGAATCTAGGTTCTCGTGAACCTCAACCCGCAACTGCTCTGTTTTTTATTTTTTTTTAGGAATGAACATGTAAATTTGGAAATAATTTTGTGTATGGAATTGGAGTCAGTAGTATGAAATCCACTTTTTGTTATATACTTGTTTATCTATTTTTGTTTATGAAATCAATCTGTTAAACAAAAACCCTAATCCTCGAAAATAGAGACGATGAACAATTGCAATCCGATCAACAACTGATGCATAATTTTAGGTAAAAAAGGTAATCTGTTCGCACAATCTCCATTCCGTTAAACAAAAACCCTAATCCTCGAAAACAGAGACGATCAATAATTGCAATCCGATCAACAACTGATGCATAATTTTAGGTAAAAAAGGTAATCTGTTCGCACAATCTCCATTCCGTTAAACAAAAACCCCAATCCTCGAAAACAGAGACAGTCAACAATTGCAATCCGATCAATAACTGATGCATAATTTTAGATAAAAAAAGTAATCTGTTCGCACATTCTCCATTTCGTTATTAAAAACCCTTTACACAAAAAACAGAACGGATCTACAAAAACCTTAAATTTTGGGGAATTATAATTCTAAATAAATTATATCTTAAAGAATTAAGATAAAAATTAAATAATTGGTCAATTTGGGGTCAAGTGGGTCAATTTGATGTGTTTAGGACGAATGAGTCGCAATAAGGTGTGTAAGTAAACAATAAGTTGTGTTTAGAACCAATGATGGCCCAACTGGCGTGTATGTAACCAATAAGCATGTTTAGGACCAATGATGGCCCAATAAGGTGTGTATGTAACCAATAAGTTGTGTTTAGGACCAATGATGGCCTAATAAGGTGTGTTTGGGGGAAACGAGGGTCAGTTAGGACCAATGAGTCCCAATAAGGTGTGTTTAGGGGAAACGAGGGTCAGTTGGGACCAATGATGTCCTAATAAGGTGTGTTTAGGGGAAACGAGGGTCAGTTGGGACCAATGAGTCCCGATAAGGTGTGTATGTAACCAATAAGCCTGTTTAGGACCAATGATGGCCCAATAAGGTGTGTGTGTGTAACCAATAAGTTGTGTTTAGGACCAATATTGTCCCAATAAGGTGTGTTTAGGGGAAACGAGGGTCAGTTGGGACCAATGAGTCCCAATAAGGTGTGTATGTAACCAATAAGCATGTTTAGGACCAATGATGGCCCAATAAGGTGTGTATGTAACCAATAAGTTGTGTTTAGGACCATGTGATGTCCCAATAAGGTGTGTTAGGGGAAACGAGGGTCAGTTGGGACCAATGAGTCCTAATAAGGTGTGTATGTAACCAATAAGCATGTTTAGGACCAATGATGGCCCAATAAGGTGTGTATGTAACCAATAAGTTGTGTTTAGGACCATGTGATGTCCCAATAAGGTGTGTTTAGGGGAAACGAGGGTTAGATGGGACCAATGAGTCCCAATAAGGTGTGTATGTAACCACTAAGCATGTTTAGGACGAATGATGGCCCAATAAGGTGTGTATGTAACCAATAAGTTGTGCTTAGGACCATGTGATGTCCCAATAAGGTGTGTTTAGGGGAAACGAGGGTCAGTTGGGACCAATGAGTCCCAATAAGGTGTGTATGTAACCACTAAGCATGTTTAGGACCATTGATGGCCCAATAAGGTGTGTATGTAACCAATAAGTTGTGTTTAGGACCATGTGATGTCCCAATAAGGTGTGTTTAGGGGAAACGAGGGTCAGTTGGGACCAATGAGTCCCAATAAGGTGTGTATGTAACCAATAATTGCAATCCAATCAACAACTGATGCATAATTTTAGGTAAAAAAGGTAATCTGTTCGCACAATCTCCATTCCGTTAAACAAAAATTCCAATCCTCGAAAACAGAGACGGTCAACAATTGCAATCCGATCAATAACTGATGCATAATTTTAGATAAAAAAAGTAAATTGTTCGCACAATCTCCATTTCGTTATTAAAAACTCTTTACACAAAAAACAGAACGGATCTACAAAAACCTTAAATTTTGGGGAATTATAATTCTAAATAAATTATATCTTAAAGAATTAAGATAAAAATTAAATAATTAGTCAATTTGGGGTCAAGTGAGTCAATTTGATGTGTTTAGGACGAATGAGTCGCAATAAGGTGTGTAAGTAAACAATAAGTTGTGTTTAGAACCAATGATGGCCCAACTGGCGTGTATGTAACCAATAAGCATGTTTAGGACCAATGATGGCCCAATAAGGTGTGTATGTAACCAATAAGTTGTGTTTAGGACCAATGATGGCCTAATAAGGTGTGTTTGGGGGAAACGAGGGTCAGTTAGGACCAATGAGTCCCAATAAGGTGTGTTTAGGGAAAACGAGGGTCAGTTGGGACCAATGATGTCCTAATAAGGTGTGTTTAGGGGAAACGAGGGTCAGTTGGGACGAATGAGTCCCGATAAGGTGTGTATGTAACCAATAAGCCTGTTTAGGACCAATGATGGCCCAATAAGGTGTGTGTGTAACCAATAAGTTGTGTTTAGGACCAATAATGTCCCAATAAGGTGTGTTCAGGGAAAACGAGGGTCAGTTGGGACCAATGAGTCCCAATAAGGTGTGTATGTAACCAATAAGCATGTTTAGGACCAATGATGGCCCAATAAGGTGTGTATGTAACCAATACGTTGTGTTTAGGACCATGTGATGTCCCAATAAGGTGTGTTTAGTGGAAACGAGGGTCAGTTGGGACCAATGAGTCCCAATAAGGTGTGTATGTAACCAATAAGCATGTTTAGGACCAATGATGGCCCAATAAGGTGTGTATGTAACCAATAAGTTGTGTTTAGGACCATGTGATGTCCCAATAAGGTGTGTTTAGGGGAAACGAGGGTTAGATGGGACCAATGAGTCCCAATAAGGTGTGTATGTAACCACTAAGCATGTTTAGGACGAATGATGGCCCAATAAGGTGTGTATGTAACCAATAAGTTGTGCTTAGGACCATGTGATGTCCCAATAAGGTGTGTTTAGGGGAAACGAGGGTCAGTTGGGACCAATGAGTCCCAATAAGGTGTGTATGTAACCACTAAGCATGTTTAGGACCATTGATGGCCCAATAAGGTGTGTATGTAACTAATAAATTGTGTTTAGGACCATGTGATGTCCCAATAAGGTGTGTTTAGGGGAAACGAGGGTCAGTTGGGACCAATGAGTCCCAATAAGGTGTGTATGTAACGACTAAGCATGTTTAGGACGAATGATGGCCCAATAAGGTGTGTATGTAACCAATAAGTTGTGCTTAGGACCATGTGATGTCCCAATAAGGTGTGTTTAGGGGAAACGAGGGTCAGTTGGGACCAATGAGTCACAATAAGGTGTGTATGTAACCACTAAGCATTTTAGGACCAATGATGGCCCAATAAGGTGTGTATGTAACCAATAAGTTGTGTTTAGGACCATGTGATGTCCCAATAAGGTGTGTTTAGGGGAAACGAGGGTCAGTTGGGACCAATGAGTCCCAATAAGGTGTGTATGTAACCAATAAGCATGTTTAGGACCAATGATGGCCCAATAAGGTGTGTATGTAACCAATAAGTTGTGTTTAGGACCAATGATGGCCCAATAAGGTGTGTTTAGGGGAAACGATGGGTCAGTTGGGACCAATGATGGCCCAATTGGTGTGTATGTAACCAATAAGCATGTTTAGGACCAATGATGGCCCAATAATGTGTGTATGTAACCAATAAGTTGTGTTAAGGACCAATGATGGCCCAATAAGGTGTGTTTAGGGGAAACGAGGGTCAGTTGGCACCAATGAGTCCTAATAAGGTGTGTATGTAACCAATAAGTTGTGTCTAGGACCAGTGAGTCCCAATAAGGTGTGATTAATTTTCTTTTTTCTCATTATTCACAAAATTTCACATGTGAACACATATGAAAGATAGCTATTTCACATGCGAAAGTGTCTACAATGAATCTCACCCTATATATATACATATATATATATAACCGATAATGTATATATTATAACACATTAAAAGATATATATATATATATATATGTGTGTGTGTGTGTGTGTTTGTGTGGTGTGTCTTTAGTACTTGACATCTTTTTTTTTCACGTTAGGTATACAAATTCATTTGGATACAATTATCATTAAATTTATTGCTTAACATTCCATTTTCCATTTAAAGATCATTTTAAAGGTATGTTTAAAATACTACTATCTATGTTTAGAATTAATTGAGTTTTTAAATCCGAGAAATGCTAACGTCTTATTGGCTGAGATATTTTCACCCGGATTAATCCCCAAATTACTTCCCACCATTTTTTCAAGTTTCCCCCCAAAAATTTCACTAACCCAAATTCATTGATCAGTTCCTATTCCCTCTCACCAAAATTTTATCACCAAAACGATTTATCACTCTCTTCTTCCCTACCACTAAAAATTCCTCTACAGGATTCATCACACTATCATCTTTAGGAGATCACTACCTAATTCCCGTCAGTATTAATTTCACTGTCATCTTTAGGATATCATTTAGTTCATTCTCTATTTATTTCATCTAATTAATTATTCCATCGCATTTATTTCATTCTCTATTTATTTCATTTCAAAATTCATCTAGCTCATTTAAGAATGGATCATGAATTCGAAGCAGGTGAACAATTGAAGGATCTTAATTATAACAGTGAATTCGAATACAATGATGATTCTTCACAAGCGAGTGAAGAAGATGAAATGGATAACAATGATGATCATTATTCACTACAGAGTGAAGAAGATGAAATGGATAACAATGATGCCCACGTCGACAATCAAGATGCCCAACTCGACAATGATGCCCAAGTTACTGAGAATGAGGAAGCTACAACCTCTGCTCCCCAAGCAAACAAGAGGGGGTAGACGCGGTTGGCAAAGTGGCATGCCAAATTTGAGAAAAATGGTGGGGAAAAATGGCCACTAACATTTGATGCGCTGGGAAGGGTTGGCGGGGTGCATAGACCAAAATTTTCGAGTTTTTTGGGAGACATTGCAAGGTCAGAGGTTGGATTGAGGTATCTAAAATGGAAGAAGGTGCCAAAAGAGGACAAGAACAAGATGTGGGCAGGGATTCAGGTTATGAAACAGATTAAACATTTTCTCATATTAAGTTGGTTAAGTTATTGAATTCCATACATGTGACTAAAACATCTTGTCATATGTTATTTTTTCAGCAATTATTCGAAATTGATGACTGTCGAAGGGGTCCTATAATGGTACGGCTTGGTGGGTTGCTGAGGACTTTTAGAAGAAACGTGTTCAAGAAACACGTTCGTCCCAACCTAGCAAAACCCACCGTGCTTGAGAAAGTTCCAAAGATGAATCGCGCTATTGTGAAAAAAGAAGACTAGGACAAAATTGTAGCATATACAAAATCTGACGAATTCAAGGCTTTTATTCAATTCAAACTGCAGATTTCATTAATTAGGCTAAGTGTTAATTAATGAGATTATAATTATATATCCTACTGTTCTGTTGGAAAGGTTGTGTCAAAGAGTGCAAAAGAGGTTCGAGCACAGTATGTTTATGATCATACAATGGGACGGGGAGGATACGTCTATCTGCAAGAAAAACTGGTAATAAGCTAAGTGTGTTACACCCAGTCATGGTTAAGAACGTGCAATGTATGTTTCAAGTCTGATATATATTATTATTATTATTATAATACAAGGTACAAAACAAAGAAACTGCAACTGATGATTGCCCCTCTCGAGCGTTTATGTGGAGGAAAGGAAGGGTAAATAAAGAGGGGGAATACAAAACACCTGTGGTGAAGGGCGTAGCAGATGATATAGTAAGTTTAATTGCTATATATATACCTAATTATTCACATGTTAAAAATTAACAGCACCTCACTACATTAACTAAATTAATTACTGCAGGCCGAGAATGAAACAAAAATAAATGCGGGATCCGTGAATGTAGAACCGGGAACAAATGCCCTGACATTGGCCCTTGGCAAGGAAATGGGTGGATACCTAAAAGGTATTGGGTATGGAGTGACTTCCCGTGGATATTGGCAGGGTGCTCCAAAAGGGCAATCGAAAGAACGGATCGAAAAAATTGAGGCGGAACTAAAAAATGAAAAACAGCTGCGTGAGAAAAAGGATCAAAAGGTTGAGCACCTCACTGATATGGTTAAAGCACAGCATGAAAAAATTGATAAGCTTACGGAGTTTATGCACCTCATGATTCAAGATAAACAAGTTAAAGCGTTAAATTCTGTAAGGGACAAATTATATATATATATAGGGTTAGGTTCAAATGAGAACTTTTTTGTTGTAGAACTTTTGAGAACCATTCTGAGCCACTACTTTTCATGGGGGAAGCATTCAAATTCATGGGGGGGATTTCCTTATATATAACTTGTGGCTCAGAATGGTTCTCAAAAGTTTTCAAACCCAATTGGTTCTCAAATGATCTTCTCCCTATATATATATATACCTATAATTAATTATATTATATATACTTTACTTTTTATCAATTAATTATTATAAATCATTAAATCATTTCGTAGGTAAAGTCCGCGGAGGCGCCTCTTACTACAACTATATGATCTAACAGTTGTGATCAGCATTCCAATGTAAATACAACGGTAATTTATATTATTGCTGATATGATCAATCTCCCATGAGCGCATATTTATTAATTAATTAACTAATTGAATTAATTGTACGTAGGACATGATCAATTCCGCGCACAATACATCGCGGAAACAATCTACTCCATCAAACTCATCTCAAAGGTCGGCCGATAAGGTACGGATTTGAAACAGTTCTGAATTTGAGTTGATTTGGAAGATTCTAGTTCATCCAACATGCGTCTCTAGTTATAGTTCATCCGGATAGTTAGAGTTCATCCGGATAGTCAAAGTTCCTCAGGATATGTAAGGTTCATCAGGATAGTCAGAGTTCATCGGGATAGTTAGAGTTGATCCGGAAGAATCTGGTTCATCTGGATGAACATGCGTATCTAGTTATAGTTCACCGTGTTGGTTATAGTTCATCCGAATAGTTAAAGTTCACCAGTATAGGTAAAGTTCATCAGGATAGTTAAAGTTCATCAAGATAGTTAGAGTTGTTCCGGAATATAATTAATAATTAACTGTTCCGGCTATGATAAGTTTGTACTTCATCCAAATGGTTATCTGGATAATTAACTAATGTTTAGCCGGTTATGATCGATATGATTTTATTAATTAATTGAATTGTAGGTCTGTTCTGCGACTCTATCACAACACACTCCTACATCTACAACAGCGTCACAAAAGGAAAAGGTAACTATTTTAATTTACACAATTGTGTACTTCCCTTATAACTAATTGCTATATGATCATTTAATTAAATGCTGATGCTGTCTGAAGTAGGGGAAAAAGAGAAAAATAACAGAAGCAGCAGCTGTTGCAGCCAGTACTGCTGGGGCATCAGAGCAGGAAGTGGTATATATATATATAATTAAGGATTTGACAAATCGCTTTGACGTTATTGTTAATTAATATATATGTTACTAATCAGTTAATTACATGGTGTCAATTTAGGAAAAGAATAAGAGACATGCAAAACAAGTAAAACCTGCAGCTCGTAAAGTACCTCCTAAGAAGAGTGATCGGTTGGAAAAACCAAATAATTATGATGCCATTGCAGCTCCTATCGATCAGCCAGTAATCCAAGAGGTATATAGATTAGTATATACCACAATTTTTTTTATTCTATTTTTTTACTTTAATTAATTAATTGTTAATATATATGCTATAATTAATATTATTATTATTATGTCACTTCTGATCAGCGAAAAAAACAACGTTGCACATGGAGGGGGATCCAATGAATGTCGTGGGAATGGCTGAATTATTACTAAAACAAAAAGATGAGAAGATTCATGGAAGTTCATTACCTCCTGGTTGCCGTAGAATTAAAGTTTATCAGGTCAATAAGGGTGCAACATTTTTACCATTCCCAGTAGATGGTAAAACAACGCTTTCTGAGGTTGAAAATAAATATATTATTGCATGGCCGATGAAACGAATGATCCTTCATTCTAATAACAAGTCAGATAAATCACAGCCGGTTGATCATTCTATGGTTCAAAAAGTACTGGAACAACCAGAGGTAATTACTACATTAGTTAATCGTATCCGCTATAATTAATTAACTATATATATATATATATATATATATATATCTGATCAGTTTTATTTGTCATTTTCCAGGTAAATAATGATCGGAAAAAGATGCCGAAAGTGTACTTAACACCAAACCAGCTGACTCGAGATCTGATAAACAGAAAACATAGTACATGGATCCAGCAGAAGCAGCTGATGAGCACGGAAAAGAAATTATAATTAATTATTATACAAATTAAACTTTGATTAGTGTATGTTATTTTTTGAACGGCGTTTGATTAGTGTATGTACATTAATTTTTAATTATAATATGATTTTAAGGTTTCTCTATATTAATTAACATGCAGTTTAATTAATTGTAATTAAGAAAATATATAATACCAACGGCCACACTTTTGATATTTTAACGTGGCCGTTGCCACCCTTTGGCCACGCGTATTGAGACAAAATATCTGATTTCAACTACCCTTTGGTCACTTTCTTTTTCCAAATATAAGTGGCTAAAACACAAATATACGTGACCATATAATACCAAAGGCCACGCTTTTTATACTTAAACGTGGCCGTATGGTACATAAGGTGACGGGACCTTTGGTATCGATTGGAATGAAAAAAAAAACTTGATCAAACACCTTTGGTCACAGTTTTTTTCCGTGGCCAAAGGTGAATTTTGACGTAGTGATATTATTATTTCAATATATATATATATATATATATATATATATATATATATATATATATATATATAGTGTTATCAACAAAACGACACCTGGTCATGCAAATTTTATGTAATGAATACCATGCATCAGTATCAATTTCATGAACATCTTGCAAGTATATTTAGATATTTAAACTTTTGCCAAATTAGATAGAATATATATTAAAATATAATCTAAATGATTTTATATGCTTATCTTCGTTAGATGGAGACCAGTTTTGAGCGTCTTCATCAAAAGGAGAATGACGCGTTCATAGAATTTATACTATCCGCATTTATAAAGGTAGCTGAAGGCATTATAAGGATAACTGAGGTTTAGAATTAGCGGTTCATTTCACTTTTTGTATTTGGTTTTAAACATTGTTTTAATTGTGATTTTGGTTTTGCAAAGTAATGTTTTGAACATTATTGTATTTGATGTTTACTTATATTTTAGACTATAATATGTTTCAAATGGATTGGTTTGTTTAATTATTTGATTTTTTTTTATAAATTGGTCTATGAATTAATATGGCGCTCGATTAATAGAGTAAATAATAACCAAAAATATATTTTTTACTTTTATTACAATTATTTTTGTTGAAAAAAATAATCCAATAAAGGTTGTTTTTGTCAGCTATTTTTTTATATATATTAAATAGATCTAATACAACGTTTTTTATAAAAGCTAAAATAACTCCAAATTGTTTTAACGTTATTTTTTGTTTCATATTCTTTTAAATAACACTTTATATAATATTATTCAAAAGCTATTTTAAACAATGACGGTTTTCTAACTTCTAACAACGCTATAATAGACAACGGTTCTAAAATAACCGTTTATAATGTAATTTTTGTATATTGTTTTTTTTTTGTTTTGTTATCTGTAACACCCCAAAATCTAAAGGTAATAACTATATATGTTTTTATATATTTTTTTTATATGTGAAAATATGTGTCGTATATGTGTTTATGTGATTAACATGTTAATATGTTAAGAAATGCGTAACAATAAACTATGCATAAGGTAAGTGTTTATCGGGTTAGATTATTAAGAAAAATTACATGTTTATATAAATATATGTTATTTGAAGGATTAGTCACCATGCTAGGTGTCAATTCTCATGATTAGTCACCATGCTAGGTGTCAATTCTCATGCTTAGTCACTAGGACACTTGTAAGAAGCATGTGAGACACTCTTAGCTATAAATAGACCATGGATCCATCCATTTTCCCTTGCTATTCACCTAAAATAAACCTAAAACCTCTAAGAAACCTCAAGAACACCAAGAACACTCTAGCTTGCATTTTTGAAGATTTAAAGGGAATTAGGAGCCCATCTTCTGGAATAGATCAATTTAAGGTATGTTTAACATAAGCCTTCAATTAGTTTCATGATTCATAACACTTAGATCTGCCTTTTAAGAATAATGCAAGATTAAGGTTCTTGAACATGTTTTGTTGAGATTGGGAGTTCTAGTGGGAATCATGGGTTGAAATTTGGTATGAGCCTTAGAATAAACATGTTTTAAGAAAGCCTCAAGTTAGTTCATGTTTAAAGAAGGTTTGGTATGGTTTCACCATGTTGGTTTATCAAGAACAAGTAAACCAAGAACAAGAACATAAACATTGGTGATTTGATCATAGTAATTCCGCCTCCTAGTCGTGATAACGCCTATACGGTCAGTCATGATCATCACCAAACTAAAACACAAATATGGGTGATATCTCATAGTAATCCCGCCTCCTGGTCGTGATAACGCCTATACGGTCGGTCATGAGAATCACTCATCAAGGACATAAAGGCTTGGGCAAGGGTAATGATATTCAACAAAAGAACATAATTATATATATGTACTAAGTATATATAAGTTAAAACATGGGTTTTGATAAAGTATTGAATGTACCGAGTAACTCGGATATCTAGAAGTTGGTGCGGACTGGAAGGGTGGCGCCTGTACACTGGGGTTTCTGGCATAGTGGCGTTGTCGCATAAATTCCAACTGGGACATGGCATACGCTTCACTGGGCGATCCCGGAGTGAGCGTTTACTTATAGGAATGCAACTCTTCATAAGTATCACTAAAATAATATTTTTTTCCCATAAAGGGCAAAACGGTCATTTTTGACAAATGAATGTTAAACCAACAAGTGGTTGGGTTTGGGTTAAAGGGTTAGTCTTAATGACCATTTGTAATCTCTAGGATGTCTTTCTAGGGACATCACGTTAAAGCAAGTTAGATTCACGAAGGAATAAGCCAAGTAACTACTTCGCAACCTAAGGTGAGTTCTATGAGCCCTGTTTTATATTGCTTAAATACTTTAAACTGTTTTAGGCTGATATACATAACGTCTTGTGTAAATACTTTCTACTGTTTATAAAGTATTGATATATGTGAAATGTTTACGATGTTACTTGCCTTTAGTGATTAAGTAATGAAAGGATTAGTGGAAAGTAGGATTACTAGGAAGATGTTTTAAATCAGATGATTAGACGTCTTTAAGAGTAGTAATCCACCAGGGAAAGTAAGATGTCCATTAACAGGGTTCTATTTAGCTAAGTAGAACATGTTAAGGATGGTAATCAGTAAGGTCACAAGGGTTGTTAAGTATTAAGTGGGGGATTCTGAAATAGGGAGTTTTATAGTGTTTTTCCTGAAGTATCGGCAAAGCAGGAATGAAAGACCACTGTCATGTGAGGATCAAACAACACTATTCCCCGAGATGGTACTTGAGACGAGAAGTGACAAAAAGATACATTAGGACAGGTTCTTAATGTGAGGCGAAGATGATAAGGTTATAGAAGGCTATTCTATTCACAAGGTTTATAGAATGATAGGGTAGATGTAATCTACTAAGTATATGGATGATTATGTGTAAACCTATGATACTTTATGCTTAATTGTCTGCTTGCAGAAATGGTTTGATTGGCCCAAATAGTATGCGTTCGAAAGGTAAAGTTTTAAAAACTTAGAACTCACCAGCGTAAGCTGACTTGTTAAGTTATGTATGTCAGATGAGGCTGGACCATCGGATCGAAAAGGGAAAGCTGAGATGTGAGTAGGAACTAGGGGGCGTACACTATCAAGACAATGTCAAACTATCAAGAAAAGACATTTTCAAAGACTGGCATGGAGATATTTTTCTCTTTTGTAGTTGTCTCTCTTACTATGTAATGATTGGCATATAAATAAAAGTTTTTATTTCCGCTGCTTTAGTTATCTCTGTTGTATCTTGTGTTCATGAGTAAATCCGATGCGTGACCGCTCCTAGGGCCAAGTCTGGGAGTGGGCGTCACAAGTTGGTATCAGAGCCTTGGTTTAAGAGATTTAGATACTATTGCGGTGTCTAGACTTAAACTAGGACTCTGGGAAGGCCAAGTAAGATGAGACAAATGCCAGTATTGATAGTTATGCCCATAGGTAGAACGTTGCATTAGGAACATAATAGACGGGATTTAGAGTATATGGGTATGGGAAATACCCAATTGCAATTACCTACTGCAATTTGGTATTAACTATATAAGTATATCTTAAATACTAGTTATTATGAGGCCAAGTGCGAGATAATTCATTTGACGATAGGATACGTTGTCAATGGAAGTAGGAACTTAGGATGGGGACACTAAGAATGCATGTGAATTGGTGTAGCTAAGTTTTGAAGACATCATATATAAATAAACGTATTGACGTCTGCGCTTATCTGTCTATCATGTATTCAAAACTTGGAAACTCTACGTCATATAAATTCTAAAATGTCACTCATCTTAATGTAGGAAATGGCTAGAGGAAGTCATAGCAATGACGGTAGAATAGTTAGTAGAACCACTCGTGCAAATCCCGAGCCTGAGAGTAACGGTGGAGCTAGTATGTTTACTAGTGAGCAAGTAGCAGCTATTGTCGCTCAAGCAATAGCTCAGCTCCAAGGAGGCGCCGGTAGAGCCAACGGAGCTGGAGGAGGAGGAAACAACAATGGGAATATTGGCGGAGGAGACAACTCCAGAGATAGGAGGGAAGAACAAGGAAGTCAAGGTTGTTCTTTCAAATCATTCAGCGGATGTAGACCCCTAACCTTCGAAGGGAAGAGAGATGCGGTTACAACCGTACGATGGATACGGGAAATGGAAGCAACAATCGACATTAGCGAGTGTCGAGAGGACCAAGTGGTAAAGTATGTATCACACTTCTTCGTGGGAGACGCATTATTTTGGTGGGACTCCGTTAAGCAGTCCCGAGGAAGTGAAGCCATTACCGCTATGAGATGGAACGATCTAAAGGAGATCGTGATGAGCAAGTTTTGTCCAAGGCACGAGCTAGATAAGATTGAGATGAACTTTCTTAGGTTAGAGGCGGGCAACATGACTCATCAAGAGTTAACTAGCAAATTCGACCAGATGGCGAGATTGGTGCCAAGGCTGGTTACCCCCGAGGAAGAAAAGATAAAGAGGTATGTCCAGGCCCTTCCACCAGAGGTAAGGAAGATTGTGAAGCCTCACGCTTGTAAGACCTACCAGGAAGCTATCAACCTCAGTGCTACTCTTTATGAGGAAGAGTATGGAGATGAAGGTAGACCAGGGGAGCAAAAGAGGAAGTGGTCTGAGGAAGGTTCGAAAAAAAGAAATGGCAGTCACTTCAAGAAGTCAAAGAATGGTTCGAAGGGAAGCAAGTCTTTATGCCCCATGTGTAACAAAACCCACTCTGGAGAATGCAGGTCAGGTTCAACTGGTTGCTATAAGTGTGGGAAGGAAGGTCACTATGCTAACCGTTGCCCTGACCAGAGGAAGTGTTTTGAGTGTGGAAGCCCCGATCATATCAAGACAAACTGCCCCAAGTTGGTGAAGAATTCAGAACCACCAAAGGCGAAAGAGGCTCCAAAGGCAAAGGGTAGAGCTTATACCCTGACTACCACCAAAGCCAAGATAACACCCGATGTAGTTTCAGGTACGTTTCTCATTAATAATGTGTCTGCTTCTGTGTTATTTGACTCTGGTGCTAGTAGGAGCTTTGTTTCGCATAAATTCTGTGAGCTTTTTGATAGACCAACTGTTAGGGCTAATAGACCATTCGAGGTCGAGATTGCCTCAGGGAAAAGTATTAGGATTACCGAGGTAGTAGATAACTGCTTAATAGAGTTAGAAGGGTACAAACTACCTATTAAGTTATTCCCTATGGCGTTAGGAGGTTTCGATGTGGTATTAGGAATGGATTGGCTTGCAGAGTACGATGCACAGATTATCTGTAATCAAAAGAAGGTTCAACTTCGAGTGCCAACTGGGCAAATCATATCCATTTATGGAGATCGTGATAGCTCAGCAGTAAAGATCATTTCAATGATCAAGGCGCAGAAGTTCATAAGTAAAGGATGCAAGGCATACCTTGCTTATGCTATTGACTCAAGAATAAAGACTAAGGAGCTAAAAGACGTTCCGGTAGTATGCCAATTTCCAGACGTGTTTCCAGAAGAACTACTTGGCATCCCTCCCGATCGAGAGATAAAGTTTAGGATCGACTTAGTGTCAGGAGCCCAACCCGTAACGAAGTCACCTTATAGGTTAGCTCCATCAGAGATGAAAGAGTTGATGTCACAATTAGAAGACTTGCTTGACAAAGGGTTTATAAGGCCAAGCATCTCACCTTGGGGTGCTCCAGTGCTTTTTGTCAGAAAGAAGGATGGAAGCATGAGAATGTGCATCGACTATAGGGATCTAAATAAGCTAACCATTAAGAATAGATATCCTTTGCCTAGGATCGACGATTTATTCGACCAGCTACGAGGAGCAAGTTGGTTCTCTAAGATAGATCTAAGGTCAGTGTATCATCAGCTTAAGATTAGGGATGAAGATATCGAAAAGACAGCATTTCGCACGCGTTATGGTCATTATGAATTTCTGGTAATGTAATTTGGGTTGACCAATGCCCCTGCAGCTTTCATGGATCTCATGAATAGAGTGTGTCGACCTATGTTGGACCGATTTGTAATTGTGTTCATAGATGACATTTTAATTTATTCCAGGAATGAGCAGGATCACGCGATGCATTTAAAAGAGGTTCTAGAGACCTTAAGGAAGGAAAAGCTATATGCCAAGTTTTCAAAATGTGCGTTTTGGCTTAAGGAAGTCCAGTTCCTTGGTCATGTGATAAACGCGGATGGCATCCTTGTAGATCCAGCAAAGATTGAGACGATAATGAGTTGGAAGCCACCTAAGACGCCTTCAGAGATTCGTAGTTTCTTAGGACTTGCCGGCTATTATCGTAGATTTATTCAAGATTTTTCGAGGTTTGCAACGCCACTGACTAAGCTAACCAAGAAGGACACTAAGTTCTTATGGGGACCTAGTCAGCAGAGTGCGTTTGAGGAGTTAAAAGCCAGATTGACTCAGGCACCGGTATTATCCTTACCAGATGGGTCTGATGATTTGGTAGTATACTCTGATGCTTCTTATCAAGGCTTAGGTTGTGTTTTGATGCAGCGGGGCAAAGTCATTGCCTACGCATCAAGGCAACTAAAACCTCATGAGACAAACTATCCAACTCACGACTTAGAGTTGGCGGCCGTTGTGTTTGCTCTCAAGATATGGAGGCATTATTTGTACGGGGTGAAGTGTACCCTCTACATTGATCATAAGAGTTTAAGGTACTTCTTCGAGCAAAAGGATCTTAATATGAGGCAGCGTAGATGGTTAGAGTTGATCAAGGATTACGACTGTGAGATTATGTATCACCCAGGTAAGGCCAACATAGTGGCCGATGCTTTGAGTAGAAAGGAGGATCATCCTCCAATCAGGGTGAAGTCATATAAGTTAGTCGTTACTCCTGATTTTCTGGTCCAACTTCGAAGAGATCAGTACGAGGCATTGAAGGACGAGAACGTCAAGAAGGAAAGGATGGTAGGACAAGTTGGAAGCTTAGTAGAAAACGAGTTTGGAGTTAAGACTAGGTACGGTCGAATGTGGGTACCGCTTTTAGGTGAGATTCGCGGTAAGATCTTAGATGAAGCTCATAAGTCACGCTATTCAATTCATCCTGGTGCGACCAAGATGTACCAAGACTTAAAACGAGACTATTGGTGGCCGGGTATGAAGTTTAATGTCATGCAATATGTGAATAGGTGTTTGACTTGCGCAAAGGTTAAAGCTGAGCATCAAAAGCCTTATGGAAAGCTTCAACCTTTGAAGATTCCCGAATGGAAGTGGGAACATATCACGATGGACTTCATAACCAAGCTACCCAAAACAGCTAAAGGTTATGACACCATCTGGGTGATAGTGGACAGGCTAACAAAGAGTGCTCGTTTCTTACCTATAAAAGAAACACATTCTTCTGAAGAGTTAGCTACGTTGTTCACAAAAGAGATTATTGCCCAACACGGAGTGCCGGTAACTATTGTTTCTGATAGGGATACGCGGTTCACTTCACGGTTTTGGAAGAAATTCCATGAGAAAATGGGGTCAAGATTCCATATTAGCACGGCATATCATCCTCAGACGGATGGACAAAGTGAGAGGACGATACAAACTTTGGAAGATATGTTGCGTGCATGCATTATTGACTTCGGAGGAAGTTGGGATAGTCACCTACACCTGGCAGAGTTCTCATACAACAATAGTTATCATGCTAGCATAGGTATGCCACCGTTCGAAATGTTGTATGGTAGGAAATGTAGAACTCCAGTGTGTTGGGGTGAAGTAGGCCAGCGAGAGCTAGGAAGCAAGGATGAGGTTCAGAACATGGCTCGAAACCTTGATGCGATCAAGGCACGATTAAAGGTTGCTCAAGATCGACAAAAGTCTTATGCAGATAAGAGGAGGAGGCCTATAGAGTTCCAAGTAGGAGACTTCGTGTTATTAAAAGTGTCTCCATGGAAGAGTATTATTCACTTTCGCAAGAGGGGCAAGTTAGGCCCGAGGTTCGTAGGACCTTTTAGAATTGCTGAACGTGTAGGAGAAGTTGCTTATCGACTAGATCTACCTGAGGAAATGTCTGGAATTCACCCAACATTCCATGTATCACATTTGAGGAAGTGTGTGGTGGATGAGTCGCAAATAATACCCTTAGATGAGATAGAAATCGATGACACGTTGTCACTTGTAGAAAGGCCTGTTGCTATTATAGATCGGTATGAGAAAAAGCTTAGGAATAAGACTATTCCAATGATTAGGGTGCAGTGGATGCACAAGAAGGGTTCTGAGTCTACATGGGAAAGAGAGGACGAGATGCGAAAATCTCATCCTGAGTTGTTTAGAGTATGAACAGGTTTCGAGGACGACACCTTGTTTAAGGAGGGGAGAGTTGTAACACCCCAAAATCTAAAGGTAATAAATATATATGTTTTTATATATTTTTTTATATGTGAGAATATGTGTCGTATATGTGTTTATGTGATTAACATGTTAATATGTTAAGAAATGCGTAACAATAAACTATGCATAAGGTAAGTGTTTATCGGGTTAGATTATTAAGAAAAATTACATGTTTATATAAATATATGTTATTTGAAGAATTAGTCACCATGCTAGGTGTCAATTCTCATGATTAGTCACCATGCTAGGTGTCAATTCTCATGCTTAGTAACTAGGACACTTGTAAGAAGCATGTGAGACACTCTTAGCTATAAATAGACCATGGATCCATCCATTTTTCCTTGCTAATTCACCCAAAATAAACCTAAAACCTCTAAGAAACCTCAAGAACACCAAGAACACTCTAGCTTGCATTTTTGAAGATTCAAAGGGAATTAGGAGCCCATCTTCTGGAATAGATCAATTTAAGGTATGATTAACATAAGCCTTCAATTAGTTTCATGATTCATAACACTTAGATATGCCTTTTAAGAATAATGCAAGATTAAGGTTCTTGAACATGTTTTGTTGAGATTGGGAGTTCTAGTGGGAATCATGGGTTGAAATTTGGTATGAGCCTTAGAATAAACATGTTTTAAGAAAGCCTTAAGTTAGTTCATGTTTAAAGAAGGTTTGGTATGGTTTCACCATGTTGGTTTATCAAAAACAAGTAAACCAAGAACAAGAACATAAACATTGGTGTTTTGATCATAGTAATTCCGCCTCCTGGTCGTGATAACGCCTATACGGTCGGTCATGATCATCACCAAACTAAAACACAAATATGGGTGATATCTCATAGTAATACCGCCTCCTGGTCGTGATAACGCCTATACGGTCGGTCATGAGAATCACTCATCAAGGACATAAAGGCTTGGGCAAGGGTAATGATATTCAACAAAAGAACATAATTATATATATGTACTAAGTATATATAAGTTAAAACATGGGTTTTGATTAAGTATTGAATGTACCGAGTTACTCGGATATCTAGAAGTTGGTGCGGACTGGAAGGGTGGCGCCTGTACACTGGGGTTTCTGGCATAGTGGCGTTGTCGCATAAATTCCAACTGGGACATGGCATACGCTTCACTGGGCGATCCCAGAGTGAGCGTTTACTTATAGGAATGCACATCTTCATAAGTATCACTAAAATAATATTTTTTCCCATTAAGGGCAAAACGGTCATGTTTGACAAATGAATGTTAAACCAACAAGTGGTTGGGTTTGGGTTAAAGGGTTAGTCTTAATGACCATTTGTAATCTCTAGGATGTCTTTCTAGGGACATCACGTTAAAGCAAGTTAGATTCACGAATTAATAAGCCAAGTAACTACTTCGCAACCTAAGGTGAGTTCTATGAGCCATGTTTTATATTGCTTAAATACTTTAAACTGTTTTGGGCTGATATACATAACGTCTTGTGTAAATACTTTCTACTTTTTATAAAGTATTGATATATGTGAAATGTTTACGATGTTACTTGCCTTTAGTGATTAAGTAATGAAAGGATTAGTGGAAAGTAGGATTACTAGAAAGATGTTTTAAATCAGATGATTAGACGTCTTTAAGAGTAGTAATCCACCAGGGAAAGTAAGATGTCCATTAACAGGGTTCTATTTAGCTAAGTAGAACATGTTAAGGATGGTAATCAGTAAGGTCACAAGGGTTGTCAAGTATTAAGTGGGGGCTTCTGAATTAAGGAGTTTTATAGTGTTTTTCCTGAAGTATCGGCAAAGCAGGAATGAAAGACCACTGTCATGTGAGGATCAAACAACACTATTCCCCGAGATGGTACTTGAGACGAGAAGTGACAAAAAGATACATTAGGACAGGTTCTTAATGTGAGGCGAAGATGATAAGGTTATAAAAGGCTATTCTATTCACGAGGTTTATAGAATGATAGGGTAGATGTAATCTACTAAGTATATGGATGATTATGTGTAAACCTATGATACTTTATGCTTAATTGTCTGTTTGCAGAAATGGTTTGATTGACCCAAATAGTATGCGTTCGAAAGGTAAAGTTTTAAAAACTTAGAACTCACCAGCGTAAGCTGACTTGTTAAGTTATGTATGTCAGATGAGGCTGGACCATCGGATCGAAAAGGGAAAGCTGAGATGTGAGTAGGAACTAGGGGGCGTACACTATCAAGACAATGTCAAACTATCAAGAGAAGACATTTTCAAAGACTGGCATGGAGATATTTTTCTCTTTTGTATTTGTCTCTCTTACTATGTAATGATTGGCATATGAATAAAAGTTTTTATTTCCGCTGCTTTAGTTATCTCTGTTGTACCTTGTGTTCATGAGTAATCCGATGCGTGACGGCTCCTAGGGCCAAGTCTGGGAGTGGGCGTCACATTATCACTTGTTCTTCATATGGGTATATCAACAAGGAAAATTCAGTCCATTTGCATAGTTGATTGAAAGAGAACGATCCTTGTGTAATCCCATTTAGATCTTTCTAGTGCCAAATAGAATCTGAATGTGAAACAAAACTAAAAACTAGAGAGAGGAACAGAATTGAGCAAATTGAAATGAGGAGAAAGCTTGGTATTTATAGGTTGATCGGCATCAGACACGTCCCGTGTTTTATGTGACATGACCCGTGTTTTTTTGTGGTCAACCCAATTTGTTGTTTGTGAAGATTTTTCTTAGGATTCACCAAGTACAACGGCTCGTGGTCAAACGAGACACGCGTCGTGTTTTTCCAATCCGAGCTCGTGCTTCTATGCAAAAGTCAACCGTTTTGTCGCTTGTGCAAGAAAAAATTGGTCCGGTTTTGAGAAGTTTTTGTCTTTTTCTTTGTTTTTGCTTGTTTTTCACTCCTTTTGTACTTTTGTTTTAAAACTTACCCATTTGTGAGGGATGTTTGATGTAAAAACATGTATATTTTTATGCATATCATTGAATATACCACAGCGTGGTCAAAGTTATGAATTTCCTCAATTCCAGACTACAAGAGTTAGCAAGACTCATCTAGTGGAAAATGTGATTGGTGATGTTTCAACACATGTTCTTACTAGAAACACGTGTTTTTACTAGAAGCAAGTACGCAAATAGAACCCAAAAATGTGACTGAAGCATTGATAGATAACTGTTGGATTAAGGCAATGCAAGAAGAGTTGTTTCAAATCAACAAGCATGAAGTATGGGAATTGGTTGACTTGCCAAAGGGGGCAGAACCAATTGGAACTAAATAGGTATTAAAAAAAAGTTGATGAACCCACTTATAGAGCCATGATAGGATCCCTGTTATATCTCACTGCTAGCAAGTTTCACCCAAATAATCCCATATGAATGTTGTGAAGAGAATTTTTAGGTATCGCAAAGGACAATCAAAACTTGGGTTATAGCATCCAAAGTCTGGTTACTTTACTCTTCAAACTTACACTGACAGTGACTGTGAGGGATGTAATATGGACAAGAAATCCACATCAGGAGGATATCAATTTCTTGGTGAAAGACTTGTGTCATGGTAATGCAAGAAGCAAACTTTTGTTTCAACATCTACTGCTAAAGCTGAGTACATTGCTGGTTCAAGTTGTTGTGGTCAAATGCTAGATTGTGGCATCACTTTTCTAGAAACTCCAATGTATGCAAACAACACAAGCACAATTTCCATCACCATTAGTCTTGTGAAGCACTCAAAGACTAAACACATTAAGATCAAGTGTCATTTTATAAGAAAATGAATGATATGAATCTGATTAAATTACACAAAGTTCATACTGACTGTCAATTGGCTAATCTTTTCACTAAAGCATTTGATCAAGCAAGATTATGCTTTCTCGTTATAACCATTGGTATGATGAACTTTGGGTAACAAAAGTTGTCACAACTTTGTAAAGAATCTATCTCTATGGAACTGTTTTAAGTCTTAAAATCCAACTCCAAATAACAAAAACAAACTCTAAGTGGGGATTAAAAACCTTTTAGCCATTACCAGGACCTCCCAGTTAAAAATTATGGTAAATGTCCTTAGAATTTTTTTCTAAACAATCAGTGGTTAAAAAACTTTTGTCCATCCGGAACAGCCCTGTCCGAAACCACCTTGTGAAATTTTGAGCGTTGAGAAGAATCCAGAAGAAGTGACATCCGGAACAACTTCATCCAAAAGAAACGTGTCCTTAACAAACTGAGCCGAATCAGTTAAAATAACTTTATCTGGAAAAATTTAAAAATATTATGGTTTCTACCCTGAAGGTTTATCCGGTAAAATACTACAATACTCTTTGTCACTTTGTACCATACAAGTGAGAACTGCTTTTCACCAGTGACCGTATAAATACTTAACATTTTATTTTCAGGCTCTACTTTTCACTATCTCAGAAACAGTTTCCCTTCTCTCTCAAATTTCAACCCCGATTCAAAACCCTAAGTTATTACCTTTTTCCATTTTATCACCATACACCCAAATTTCTCTCAAATTAACCATCAAGTTCCACAATTTTCACTTAAATCATCAACAATGTCATCCAAAGCAAAGGTGAATGCTACTAACACACCAAAACCACGGTTCTTTCCTAAACACAATGTACTAGAGTTTTTCGAGAAATCAACAAAAACAAAGATTTTTGATAGGATGATTGACATATTGAACACAATTGTACAAGTTAATGCAATAGTAAATATGAGTTTATACAATACTTGTGTTCTTTATTTTCTTAATATTAGCTGAAGTTTATACTACAAAATACATAAGTTTGAAAGTGAATATTAACTTGTTGTCGTGTGGTTAATATTGTTTGTAATCTAGTCTTAGTTAAGTCAGTTTAACAACGATCCTACAACATCCTGTAGAAGAAGTCCATATTTGATCAAATCAGGTCACAAAAACGAATAATAATTTTTATTCACTTTACATTGTAAATAAAAGCTAACAATTATTATCAAACTGAAAATAAAAGGTATAAAGAATCAACATTCTCTCTCTCTATATATATATGTAGTATGATCACGTCAAAGTTGAGAACTTTGATTGAATTTTATCAACAACTTTGACGTCAACTTGAAATGCCTTTGCAAGAATATCCCCAGCGATATCTGAATTTGATGCAAACACAACATTTGCAATAGTAATGACACCGGGATTTTGACTGCTCAAACCAGCAATCGCAACAGCATACCCATGTCCAATGTTTTTTTGGAAGTGAATTAGACCTTTCGAAAACACGAACACATCACCCTTCTCGAGTACTTTCGTGATTAGACGGTTTTCCGGGTTGGATGTGACAAAGCCAACTAGAATTCTTCCTTCTATGACAGTCAGGATTTCAGTGGCTCGAGGGTGCGTGTGTGGAGGATTAATACCCATTGGAGCAAAGTCGATACGGGCCATGGAAATACCAAGAGTGTTGAGTCCTGGCACCTGTGCTACAGTCACTTGAGTCACATTAGACCCGACATTATTTGACATGTTTCCCATTAAGTGAAGCCCTCTAAATAAAAAATCGTCTGCTTGCACCAGCTTTGGATCTTTGCAAACAAGACCATTCACGAGAACTGTACAAACAAATAATACATAACAATTTTATGTTAGGGACGTTGATCGGTATATAAATATTGCACATAAAACCATGACCAACAATAATCTTTTATGTACCTTGGCTTTTTGGATCAGCCACACAGAAGTCTTGGAGAGGACTAGGGTCCGAAGCAAAAGCTATCGAACATGTAGTCAACAAGAGAACGAATATAAGAAAATGAGACATTGTTAGCGAGAGGTGGATAAAACTTGTTTTTTATGGATTTTGGTACTGCTTTTATAGTAAAAGCATATGAACTTTGTGGAAAAAGTAAAACGATGAAGAAGTCGTCATATCAAAGACACCTCATACGATATTTTGAGATGGTTTAAAGTACCTGGTAACCAATGAAATTGAAAGTGTCAACTTAATTCATTTTAATAATTTGAAAGATAACTCATGGCATGCACTATATATGTAGAAATGGTTCATAATAGTGGTACGTGAGCATTGAAATTGAAAATGTCAACTTAAATTAAATAACATTTTGTATGAGTTACGGTGAAAATTAAGATGGAGGAACAAGCCTTGGTCTTAATTAATTTTTGAGAAAGATTTCCTCGAACCTAGAGAATATATTATTATCACCATATTCATTAAATCTCATCAATAGTAATACGGAGGGAATTCTTCTCAAATGTGATACATCAGTTTTTTACAACTCCCAATAAATTTTTGCCACAATGCTAAAAGTCACGCACTTTGTATATGCACCCATTTTATTTTCACATCATTATTTCATTTTATAATTTTATATAACATATTGGAAAATTGGATTTAAATAATCCCAAGTTTTAAGGGTTTGCCGACAATAATCTCACTTTTAATAATAACTCTCAATGGTCCCAACTTTTAACCTATTTATTTTTAATGGTCCCACCGTTAAAAAACTTAACACCGTTAAGTTCAATGCTGACGTGGCATTTGAGTTGGATATATTTTTCTTTTATTTATTTTTTAATATATGCCACGTCATATTAACTCACCCAAACACTCTCCTTCTTTGCCAAATCATATTAATTAGCCAAACACTGTCTTCCTTGTCTTCTTTGTGTGTGTAGAGGAAAAGAAGAATAATCACCCATAAAAATTCATGATGGAGAATCAAAAATTCACAGAACCCTTCTTCTAATTCACATCATCGAGAATCCGTACCTACTGAACAGAAACTGAAGCCGCTAGAACCGCGGCCAAGGAAGATCGTCGGAGTCGCACTGTGCCGTGAGCCACCACCACTGTTATCGCCGGAACGGTGAATAGACTCGCCGGAATCACGACTATGGTTGATATACCTGCGCTTCCGCCGATCAGTGGTTCCAGCCCTTAGACCCATCACTACCACCACCGAGAAGGGGAGAAATAGCCGGAATCGGGAACCACCACCACTGCTCGAGTCGTCACATCCCCTCCATGAGGCTGTCGCAACCAGAAAACAGAGGGAGAAAGGGGAACACGGCCGGGTCGCCGGACGTCAGCTGGTCGATGGGGGTCGGATGGTGAAGGTCACCGGAACCGGAGGACGGACTGTTGGCCGGAGAACAACGGAGGAACTTCAGCTCTCTCTCTCTCTCTCTTTTTCTTTTAACCCTTCTCTTCTTTATTTTCTTATTTCTTTTTTTTATTTGATACAGTGTCGAAGGATTGCAGGTGATGGTTTTCTCCTTTATTTTCTTATTTCTTTTTTCTTTCATTTGATACAGTGACGAAGGGGATGGTGATGGTAGGGTGGAAGATTATGTTAAGAAGATGATGGTGACATGGCAAGGGGTTAAAAAAGTAAATTTAAATAAATATCCAACTCGGGTGCCACGTCAGCAATGAACTTAACGGTGTTAAGTTTTTTAATGGCGGGACCATTAAAAATAAATAGGTTAAAAGTTGGGACCATTGAGAGTTATTATTAAAAGTGAGATTATTGCCGGTCAACCCTTAAAACTTAGGATTATTCAAATCCAATTTCCCTAACATATTTAATCTTACTATTCAAAAAGAGTTAATTGCCATTTTCATCCTTGACGTTTATAAGTTTTAGCCATTTTAGTACAAAAAAAGTTTTTTTCTCCTCACCTTCCCTCACGTTTGTATTTTTTGCCATTTTCGTCCATATCACTAACTACTGTTAAAAACTAACTGGAAACCAGGGGTATTTTCGTAAAACCATATTATCTATTTTTTTATTTTTTTTACTCCTTAAAAAATATGCGCATTTGACTTTGCAAAGTCAAAGGTTTATCTCAGAAAGCCAATTAACATAGGCCACGTCATCATCATCTTCAAACTACACATTCTTTCTCTCTCTTAAATCACGACGCAACCGGAGAAAAACGATTCATGAACTCTGGCGAACTGCATTCACTAGTTCCTGCTAGTATACTCCACGTTCTGACCGTCTACGAACTCCTCTCATCATCACGAACACAACGGGACTAGGTTTGTTCACCTATACGCACCGACGCTTTATTGACCTATACGCACCGACGCTTTATTGACCTATACGCACCGACGCGGAAACCCGAACACGCCCCAAGTTGACCGTATGACTCGAGATGTCCGTATTTTTTTTTACTCCTTCATATTAAGCAGTACAAAAAAATAGATAATATGGTTTTACAAAGATACCCCTAGTTTCCACTTAGTTTTTAATAGCAGTTAGTGATATGGACGAAAACGGTAGAAAATACAAACGCCAGGGAAGCTGAGGAGAAAAAAAACTTTTTTTTGTACTGAAATGGCTAAAACTTGTAAACCTCAGGTACGGAGATGGCAATTAACTCATTCACAAATATTAATAATATTTAAAAAGTATAAAAATTATTTAAAATAAAAAAAAAATGAAATTAAAATTAACTTGCACTAAATTAAAATAAGAAAGTCACAAAATTTGACTTACTTTTTTAAAAAAATGCAACAACACACATACAACAATCACAAATTCCACTCGTGGTTGTACTTAATGTGTCCCTTGACAACATATGTTCACAACTGAAAGATTTTCATTTTATTGATGTACTCTTCTCTTGTGTGATACAGAAATTGTTGTTCCTACCAAACATTTTTGTAACGAGACTTAACGGACAAATAAGTTCACTGAATCTCCTAATATTGGACTCGAGCAAATGCCAATGGCTTCTCAGATTGCGAGAACCCTAAGGAATGTAGGTCCTGCTGCATTGTAATGGAACTGCACGTTTGCCCAAAATACCCCTATCATCTGGTTGTTGGCTTCTTATGAGTTTTGTGAAGCTACAAACCAAGCCTATCCCAACTTAACCTCATCATTTGCTAGCCATCTCGGTATTTTAAAGTTGAGAGAAATTAAGAAAAAGTTGAGTGTGTTGTGAGGATTTTATGTATATTTAATTTATAGTGGGCTTCTAAAAACTAGCCATTACAGAATTTCACCGTTAGACCACTTGATCGTTTAAAAACCAATAGCTATAATTTTGTAATGGATATATTTAACCGTATAAATATTAACTTCTGAGATTCAATCAATCAACCATGACAAACACAAATTGTGACACCCATCGTCCTTAAATGCGGAAATACAGACTTTAGAAAGTCATAGCCAAATTTTTTTGTTTTCCTTCTTTTACCACGTAATTAACAAAATATACAAATTATTTCCAAATCATAGTTTGGATCTAACTAGTCCATCTAAATCAGAGTTGCAACGTATATAAACTTCGTTAAATGACGAGTTTATATGTAACAATGTAGCGGTGTTCGGTTCTTCTAGCCTCGGCTCGATCTTGACCCGCGTCCTAATAAGTACCTGCCACCAATACGAGTAACACATTAGTATTATGGCAAATTTATATTTAAAACAAGTACCTGCTCCGCGACAGTGAACAGCCTGAGCCTCGCATTTGGCGAGGACCCAGGCGTATCGCTTGCATCTTTGTCACTTCCAAGCGATACGCTTGGAAGTGAATTTCCAGGGATCATGACTATTTTCATTCGCCAGTTTCCCATACTTAGTCAAATTTTGGGTATTATCACTTTGAGCTACAAAATGCCATTTGTCTCCACTCTTTTGGCCATACTTGTACTAAGACAATAGTTGAACATTTAAGCATACGTAAAACCCATTTCTACGGATTCAACATGTGGGACTCCCTATAGAAAAGTCCCAACCCGTTGACCCGTCACACCCTTTCATTATGTAAGATTAAATCTCATATTTGTTACCATTCCCACTTAATTCCTACTAATAAAATCATACCAATTCTCCAATGCTAGCATATCATTACACTAAATGGGCTTTACATTCAATATTACCTTCATGGTTTCATCGAACCTATTTCTTACTTAGTGTTTTTCTTAGCATATATGTAATTTCGCTAAGTTCATGTTTTACCCAAAGGAGCATACTTGAAACTATATCAAGTATGATTCTTTTCTTATCCGGATGTTCACACATGATTAGCTTATCATCTACTAATCTACCCAAACGGGTCATTCTTCATCCTTTTACCCAACGGGTCATTTTCACACACTACAATATAACGCACATTGGTGTTATTCTCACTTACCCAAACGGTTCGTTTTACATACTTTATTATAACACACATTGGAGTTATTCTCACTTACCCAAACGGGTCATTTTACATACTTTATTATAACATACATTGGTATTATTCATACTTACCCAAACGGGTCATTTTACATACTTTCTTATAACACACATTAGTGTTATTTATACTTACCCAAACGGGTCATCTTACATACTTTCTTATAACACACGTTAGTGTTATTCATACTTACCCAAACGGGTCATTTTACATACTTTCTTATAACACACATTAGTGTTATTCATACTTACTCAAACGGGTCATCTTACATACTTTCTTATATCACACATTAGTGTTATTCATACTTACCCAAACGGGTCGTCTTACATGCTTTCTTATAACACACGTTAGTGTTATTCATACTTACCCAAACGGGTCATTTTACATATTTTCTTATAACACACATTAGTGTTATTCATACTTACCCAAACGGGTCATTTTATTTACTTTCTTATAACACACATTAGTGTTATTCATACTTACCCAAACGGGTCGTCTTACATACTTTCTTATAACACACGTTAGTGTTATTCATACTTACCCAAACGGGTCATTCTACATACTTTCTAATCACAAGATTTAATCTATCCATCTTACTTATGGGTCACAAAACGTACTCGACGTAAACACACAACTTTCATATAGGCATACTTTAATTTATTATTCTCACCCCCAACGAGTCTTAAACATACTTGTAAACACATACTTTTATATAAACATACTTTCATTATCATTCTTACCCTCATCGGGTCTTAATCATACTTGTAAACACATACTTTCATATAAACATACTTTCATTATCATTCTTACCCTCATCGGGTCTTAAACATACTTGTAAACACATACGTTCATATAAACATACTTTCATTATCATTCTTACCTCATCGGGTCTTAAACATACATGTAAACACATATTTTTATATAAACATACTTTCATTATCATTCTTACCCCCATCGGGTCTTAAACATACTTGTAAGCACATACTTTTATATAACCATACTTTCATTTATCATTCTTACCCCTTCGGGTCTTAAACATACTTGTAAACACATAATTTTATATATCCCTCTTCGATGGTGTTACCATCATTTAACTACAAATACCATATGTCCACTTAAGCATTAATCATAATATAATCAATTGAAAGTGCCAACTAAGTTCATAATCTTACTTATGGTCATACCATAATATAACATACTTTGCAACTTAACATTTTAACCGCTTATGTGTTACCTCAAATCTTTAAATTTGGCATTCCTTGATGTCTTGAGCTCCCACGACTTTCACCTATATTATACTTGATCATTTAGATTGGAAACTAATAATATAAACAACCAAAATACTCAAGCATTGCCCCACTTAACAAGTTTACTCAAAACCACCTACTTTTTATCTCAACAACTCACTTAGGCATTTTCACAAATACTTGGTGTGCATGAAAATGCTTAATCTATCACATACACATTTAACATCCTAATTTACCCCTTCTTTACATACTTGCATCCCAAATCACAACTTTATGTCAAATTAATTACTCTCCACAACATTTTATTAGCATAATTGAGGTTTAATATAACAACTCAACTACACATACATCATAATATTCATATTCCATCTATGGGGTTTTATTCAACCCATGACTTCCACTAGATTTCATAAGTAACCTATCATGCGTAACAATTTAGTGTTTCCCACACCCATGAAAGGCTTATATAACCACAATCACACATCAATTTTGTCAAATAAATGACATCCCACTTGACTAACTCAAAAGAGGAGACTTACCTTCAACTCAAATCCATTTTCTGAGAAGGAACACGGTTTGAGGATGTGCTTGCATGCCAAATCCGAAAATAACATAAGAATCCACCTAATTTAGGACTTGAAATCGAATTTTGGATCAAGCTCCCATCTCCATCCTCCTATGGTCGCCATCTACGATTTCTCCAAGTGAGAAATCTAGAAATTTCCTTTCCTTTCTTTTAATTGACATAATCTCATACTGCCCCCTTCTATAATAGTCATTTTGTCAAATTGGGGCATTAACTTTCAGTTTACACTAGACACCCTTATCTTTTAAAACTTATCTACTAGTTACTTGCACTTTAGTTACTAATAAAACATTGGTTAATTTATATTAGCCATCACTTAAAACGTACTTCAATTCACCCAAAACCCCATGTTTTTTTTAAACGGGTTTTGGGATGTTACACAAATATACTGGATATACTCTAACAATTCCACAATTTTTTGATGTCAACACCTCCATGTGATGTGACGGAATACCATGTACCAAGGGTGGAACGCTATAGTCAGCTACGTGCTGGAATACCTACACCAGTTGTTCTACCTCCCGTTTCATTTCAACCTCCACATTCGGTTCCTGTGCAACCTTCGGCTCCTATTTAACCTCTAGTAAACCCCCAAATGAATGACCTTTAGGAGGACGAAGCATTCTGTAATTGGGCATTTGATTATTGGTTACCCAAAAACCCACTGGAAGAGCCACTAGAAGACTATTACGAACTAGACGATAAAGTATAGGTTGAAGTGGAAGAGGAACCAGTGATGAAGAACGACCGGATTACAAATACATGCCTCGTTATGATGAAATGTAGTGACAACCAAGATCACCCATGTTACTCCCATGGGATGGCGATTCTAATTCCGATTTATGGTATTAGTTGTAGTATTTTAGATTTATGATATTAGTTGTAATATTTTAGATTCAGTTACTTAAATTAATTAGGTATAGGTTATAAAGTGTAGTTGTGTTTAATATATGTAATATCAATTATGTTTTATATTAATCCTGTCCTGTTTAATCAACTAGATTTATTTAATTATGCTTAATGGGTCCCACAAACATATCGCCCGTCAGGGCGTGCGGGGGCATCACGAGCGTCTCCACCAACACCGCAACGTTTAGCGTGCTTGCCACGTTGGCCGACGTGCACCCATGGGTTGCAACGTTTGTTGTGGTCTTATATTAGCTGGTGAATAAGTTGGGTAATGGACAGGCTTAACCAATTTTCAGTTCCAAATTTTTCTATTGTTTAAACTCGGTGCTAATATAACAAAAAATATTATGGAAGAACTACACCTTTCAAACATGTCACCGGGAATAAGAATACTTTTTATTTACTTTAATACTAATTAGTAATTCGTGTATTAAACGGGTTGAATTTAGATTTATAATATTAATTAAATACAAAAAAGGGAAAAAACGATTGAGAGATTTAATAATTATGATTGACGTAAAATCCTTATAAAACAATAAATGATAATTTAATAAATTAAAAAAAAAGTTATTATAATTGACAATTGTTGATTAATTTTTTTTAAAAAAAAGACTCAAATTATTGAGTAAATTTATCAAATCTACATTAGTTTTGTCATTTAGTTTGAAAACAAAATTTTAATTTGGACAAAATTGGTAATTAGACTTAATTGGTGATTTACTAAATTGTAATTGATTGTGAGTTTGACATTGTGGCAATGGTGATGTGGACCCTCTAAAATGAAGACATGTGGCAACCATTTTATTGCTTTATTATGATTAAGATAAGATATAACGAGAGAAAACAAACAATTATTACGAAAATCGAAAAATAAAAGTTTAAGAAGAAACATCTTATAGAAGAAGTCCATATAAAACATGTCACAAAAAGTAATAGTACTTTTTATTCACTTTATAATGTAAAAAACAAACAATTATTATTCATACGTAAATAAAAGGTATAAAGAATCAACATTCTCTTTCTATGTATCTTTCTATGTATGTAGTATGATCACGTCAAAGTTCAGAACTTTGATTGAATTTTATCAACAACTTTGACGTCAACTTGAAATGCCTTTGCAAGAATATCCCCAGCAATATCTGGATTTGATCCAAACACAGCATTTGCAATAGTAATGACACCAGGATTTTGACTGCTCAAACCGGCAATAGCAACAGCATACCCATGTCCCATGTTTTTCTGGAAGTGAATTAGACCTTCCGGAAACACGAACACATCACCCTTCTCGAGTACTTTCGTGATGAGGCGGTTTTCCGGGTTGGATGTGACAAAGCCGACCAGAATTCTTCCTTCAATGACAGTCAAGATTTCGGTGGCTCGAGGGTGAGTGTGTGGAGGGTTAATACCCATTGGAGCAAAGTCGATACGAGCCATGGAAATACCAAGAGTGTTGAGGCCTGGCACCTGTGCTACAGTCACTTGAGTCACATTAGACCCGACATTATTTGACGTGTTTCCCATTAAGTGAAGCCCTCTAAATAAAAAATCGTCTGGTTGCACCAGCTTTGGATCTTTGCAAACAAGACCATTCACGAGAACTGCACAAACAAATAATACATAAAAATTTTATGTTAGGGATGTCGGTATATAAATATTGCACATATAAAACCATGACCTGACATTTGGCAATAATCTTTTCTGTACCTGGGCTTTTTGGATCAGCCACACAGAAGTCCTGGAGAGGACTAGGGTCTGAAGCAAAAGCAATCGAACATGTTAACAAGAGACCGAATATTAGAAAACGAGACATCATTAGCGAGAGGTGGATAAAACTTGTTTGCTATAAATTTGGAAGCTGAAGAAATCTATAAAAGAATGGATATAACATGGTAATGCTTTTATAGTATAAATATATGAACTTAATTAAGTAAAACGATGAAGAAGTCGTCATATCAAAGACACCTCATACGATATATCCAGTTTTGTTCAATATGTTGAGATGGTTTAAAGTAGCAGGTAACCAATGAAATTGAAAGCGTCAACTTAATTTATTTTAATAATTTGAATGAGTTATGGCAAGTCATGATGGAATAAGCCTTGTTCTTTATTTTCCAGAAAGATAGATCATAGAATGCACTATGTTGAGATGGTTCGAAATCGTAGGTGCATGAGCAATAAAATTGAAAATGTCAACTTAAATTAAATAACATTTTGTATGAGTACTTACGGTGACAATTAAGCTCTAGAGGGTATATATAGAGCTTAATTGTTTTTTTAAGGGCAAAAATTTTATTAAAGAACATATCTAGTAAGAAACCAGATACTATGATCCAACAATACAAAGCGGCCTTAAAAAAAACTGATATCAAATAAAAAATATAAAAGAAAGAGGTACTCGGAAAACACCACACGAAGCAAAACAAAAATAAAAACGATCCGAACTAATCGAAACAAGAACCACCTCCCAAAAATCAACCCGAAGCCCTGTTTCACTCACAGATTGATTGATGTGTATTTATGGATCCCCCGAAACGTTGATACCCGAACAAAGCGTCCCCGAATAACTTCCGATATAACCTTGCCATTACACATATATATTTCCCTAAATTTCGATGTTCCTCTTTGTAGTAATATTTAGAACACTTTGTACACCCTTAAAGAGACAACAAATAAATGAAAGATTGCCCTCTTAATATAGAAATTTTAGTATACTAACATATGCGAGAGGGGGATCGTAAAAAATCACAAAAGACGGTTAGAAACTCATTCTAAGTGCTATAATTTGTAAGGTCGTAGACCGGTTTTTACAAACCGGTTTGGCGGATTTTGTAAGGTCGTGAACCAGTTTTTACAAACCGGTTTGGCGGAGTTGGTGTTGTTGCAGGGTGTGAAGAAATAGCAAAAAAAAAAAAAAACAGGCTATTCAGATAGGGGTGCAACTGTTTTCTCTTCAAACTGGTTTTTAGGAATGGGTCGAGTTGATAACCTGGTTTCACTTCATGAACTAATTTCTTCCCTTCTACGGTTACAATCATGTCATATGGTGTATAATACACAGTTTCTTAGACCACCGCAACGCTTAAGGAAATCCTTCCAATAGTGTGTCTCTACTCAGCATATCACACTTCCAATAGTGTGTCTCTACTCAGCATATCACATCAGCTTTTTACAACTCTTAATAAATTCTTTCCACATGCATATTTTTGTCCAAACGCTAAAAGACACACACTTTTCACATGCATCCATTTTATTTTCACATCATCATTTCATTTAATAATTTTATATAACGTATTTAATCTAATTATTTAAAAATGGGAAATCTTAGAGACACCCCCTTTTTTTTAAAATACACCTCACCTAGAGGTCACTCGGAGGTCTTGAGGTCACCTATATGAGGGGTGTCCCTAAGGGAACCTCACCTTAAGCCCAAACATTCACCTATATGAGGGGTATCTCTAAACTAAATCTCATATAAGGGGTCTTATATCTCACCTCTAGCCCTTTATGTCACCCATAAGGTTTTTTCCATATTTTATTTGTATTATTTATTTATATGTAATAATAATAATAATAATAATAATAATAATAATAATAATTAGTATTATTATAATAATAATAATTTGTATTATTATTATTATAATAATAATTATTATTGTAAATATAACAATAATAATTTTATAAGTGTACGTGCGGTATGCATGTTTATATACACGTAAAAGTGTAATGTATGCATATATGAACGTATATTAAGCTTATTCATATTAATATTGTATGTACATATCTGTGTGCATGTAAGTGTGTTGGTATGTGTATGTACATATGCATATAGTACATACAATATATCAACGGAGTTCTTGTATGAAGTTGTATCCACGTGATCATATGTATGTATATATAAACATATATTAAGTCAAAATCTATCATGTAGGTATGTATATATGTGTGTGGTTTGATAACGTATTAGTATGTGTTTGTATTCGTGTGTGTATGCTCGTAACGGTGTAATAATACGTAGGAGATTCGATAATATAGGTCACACAGAGACCTTAGAGGGAGCCTGGATGGTAAAATGTGAGCCCTTTAGGTCACTCCGAGATCTTAGCGTCACCTTTAATTTCTCCTTGTAGGTGACCTTTTGGTTGAAGAGGTGAGCTGAATCTCATATAAGGAGTCTCATATCTCACCTCCAGCCCTTTATGTCACCTTAAAGGTTTTTTCATATTTTATTTGTGTTATTTATTTATATGTATTAATAATAATAATAATAATAATAATAATAATAATAATAATTATTATTATTATTATTATTATTATTATTATTATTAATATAACAATAATATTTTTTATTATAATAATAAAAATTTGGCTGACACCTACTTTTATAGGTGACTCTTAGGGCATTATGTGAGCTTTTTGAATCTGAAGGTGACTCTTAGACCTCAGAGTCACCTATATAAGGGGTGTCAAGCCAAAATTTAAGGGGGTGTCCCTAACAGACCCCTTAAAAATATTAATAATCATTAAAAATTATAAACTTAATTAAATTAAAAAATTTAAAATAAACTTGCACGAAATTAAAATAAGAAAATATATTAAACGTAAATAAAAATACAAGAAAGTCCTAATACTTTACGTATTTAAAATAAAAAAACAATAACACACATTTAACAATCACAAATTCTACTCGTGGTTGTACTTAACTTGTCCCTTGACAAAATTCTAAATATGTTCATAGCTTAAAGGATTGTCATTCTTGTCGATGTACACTTCTCTTGCGTGATCTAGAAATTGTTGTTCGAAAAAACATTTCTGTAACGAGACTTAACGAACAAATAAAGTTCATTGAACCTCCTAATCTTGGACTCGACCAAATGCCGATAGCTTCTCGATTGCGAGAACCGTAGGGACTATAGGTCTTGCTGCATTGTAATGTAACTCAACGTTCCCTGCCATCTAGTTGATGGCTTCTGCTGAGTTTTGTGAAGCTACAAACCAAGCATGTCCCAACTTAATCTCATCATTTGCTGGCCATCTCGACATTTTGAAGTTGAGAGAAATTAAAAAGAAGTTGAGTGTGTTGTGAAGAATATATAAGGATTTGATGTATATTTATAGTGGGATTTTAAAAACTAGTCGTTACAGATTTGACCGTTAGACCACTTAATCGTTTAAAAACAAACGGTTATAATTCTATAACGGCTATATTTAACCCTATATAAATTAAATTCTGAGATTCAATCCATCAACCATGTCAAACACAAATATACTGGATATACTCGAACAATTCCACAATCTTCTGATGTCAACACCTCCACAAGATGTGCTGGAATAATACAATGCACCAAGGGTGCAATGCTATAATCATCTATGTGTTGGAATACCTCCACCGGTTATTCAACCTCCACCTCTGGCTCCCATTCAACCTTCGGCTCATGTTCAACCTCTAGTAAACCCCCCAAGTGGATGACCTTTGGGAGGATGAAGCATTCCACTATTGGGAACTTGATTGCTCGTTGCCCGAGAACCCGTCGGAAGAGTCAATTGAAGACTATAACGAACTGGACGATGAAGTCCAGGTTGAAGAGGAAGAAGAACCGGTGGATGAAGAACAGCCAGAGTACGAATACATGCCTTGTGATGATGAGCTATTGTCGCAACCAAGATCACCGGTGTTGCTCCCATGGGATGACGATTCCGATTCTGATTTATGGTATTAGTTGCAGTATTTTAGATTTATGATATTAGTTGTAGTATTTTAGATTAATTATGTTTTATAGGTTTAATAAAAAAAAGGTTTACAAATAAAAAGAAAAAAAATCATATGGGTCCTACAAAGTATAAAATGTATTATTTAATTGAAATTTACAGAGAAAAAAACAGTGTTTTTAGTTTAATTATAGCAACGAAGATGAGTAATCTGCTCTGAATGCTCTAATGGACAGACTTATCCAGTTTTCAGTTCCAAACTTTTCGGTCATTAAAACTCGTTCCTAAAAGAGTGAAAAAAATGTTATGGAAGAACGACACCTTCCAAACATGTCACATAAAATAACTAAGACTTTTTATTTACTCTGTATATACGAAGAGAAAACAAACAATTATTACTAAACTGAAAGAATAAAAGCCTAAGAAGAAACATCTTATAGAAGAAGTTCTGTATATGATCAAAACATGTCACAAAAAGTAATAATACTTAATAATAAGAAGACTTTTTATTTACTCTGTATATACGAAGAGAAAACAAACAATTATTACTAAACTGAAAAAATAAAAGTCTAAGAAGAAACATCTTATAGAAGAAGTTCTGTATATGATCAAAACATGTCACAAAAAGTAATACTACTTTTTATTCACTTTATAATGTAAGAAAACAAACAATTATTATCAAACCGAAAATAAAAGGTATAAAGAATCAACATTCTCTTTCTATGTATGTAGTATGATCACGTCAAAGTTCAGAACTTTGATTGAATTTTATCAACAACTTTGACGTCAACTTGAAATGCTTTTGCAAGAATATCTCTAGCGATATCTGGATTTGATCCAAACACAGCATTTGCAATAGTAATGACACCGGGATTTTGACTGCTCAAACCGGCAATAGCAACAGCATACCCATGTCCGATATTTTTCTGGAAGTGAATTAGACCTTCCGGAAACACGAACACATCACCCTTCTGGAGTACTTTCGTGATGAGGCGGTTTTCCGGGTTGGATGTGACAAAGCCAACCAGAATTCTTCCTTCAATGACAGTCAAGATTTCAGTGGCACGAGGGTGCGTGTGTGGAGGGTTAATACCCATTGGAGCAAAGTCGATACGAGCCATGGAAATACCAAGAGTGTTGAGTCCTGGCACTTGTGCCACAGTCACTTGAGTCACATTAGACCCGACATTATTCGACGTGTTTCTCATTGAGTTAAGCCCTCTAAATAGAAAATCATCTGCTTGCACCAGCTTTGGATCTTTGCAAACAAGACCATTCACGAGAACTGCACAAACAAATAATACGTAACAGTTTAATGATAGGGACATTCACGAGAACTGCACATATAAAACCATGACCACCAATAATCTTTTATAGTTTTATGTACCTTGGCTTTTTGGATCAGCCACACAGAAGTCTTGGAGGGGACTAGGGTCTGAAGCAAAAGCAATCGAGCATGTTGTCAACAAGAGACCGAATATAAGAAAACTAGACATCGTTAGCGAGAGGTTGATAAAACTTGTGTTCTATGAATTTTGGTAGCTGATGGAATCTATGAAACAATGGATATACCTTGGTACTGCTTTTATAGTAAAAACATATGAACTTTGTGGAAAAAGTAAAACGATGAAGAAGTCGTCATATCAGAAGACACCTCATACGATGTTCAATATTTTGAGATGGTTCAAAATAGCAGGTAACCAATGAAATTGAAAGCGTCAACTTAATTTATATTTAATAATTTGTGAGAGTTAGTTATGATGGAACAAGCCTTGGTCTTTATTTTCCAGAAAGAAAGCTCATCGCTTGCACTATGTAATGTTGACATGGTTAAAAATAGTAGGTATATACGTGAGCATTGAAATTGAAAATGTCAACTTAATTAAATTAAATAACATTTTGTATGACTTAATTACGGTGAAAATTAAGATGGAGCAATAAGCCATGGTCTTAATTAATCTTTTAGAAAGATTTCCTCAAACCTATAGAGCTTAATTGTTTTTTTTTGTTTTGTTATCAATTGATCTTCATATGCTTATATATCAACAAGGAAAAGTTCAATCCATTTGCATTGATTGAAAGAGAACAATCCTTGGGTAATCCCATTTGGATCTTTCGAGTGCCAAATAGAATCTTGAAACTAAACTAAAAACTAAAGAAGAGAAGAGAATTGAACAAGTTGAAATGAAGAAGAAAGCTTGATATCTATAGGTTGATCGGCATCAGACACGGCTGGTGTTTTATAAGACATGACCTGTGTTTTTTCGTGGTCAACCCAATTTGTCGTTTGTGAAGTTTTTTTAGGATTCACCAAGTAGAACGGCTCGTGGTCAAACGAGACACTAGTTGTGTTTTAAAACAAAATTTGAACTTTATTTTTTGATAGTATAATAAAGAGATAGAGATGAAGAAAAATGGTTCTTATTACGAGCATGGAAAAGATGTAGTTACCGAGGTAATTGGAAAGGGAAGTCAGCATGGGGGCGTACATGTTTAGTTTCACATGTGTTTGGTGTTAGAAAGAGTTTGCTTTCTGAAAAGAATAAGCAGAAAAGTAAAGAGGCGGAGGTATTAACGAAGGAGATTGACGCCACACAACAAGATCATGATCGGATTGCTGCGGCGACTGAGAGGGGCCTAGGTAGACATGCTTCTAGTTGTGCGCTTGTTAGATTGTAGAACAATCTACCAGACATCAAGGTAATACATATTAAGTTGGTCCTAATATATATATGTATGTATTAATATGTAATATATGTATATATATATAAATACACACATGTAATAACAAGATCATGATCGGATTGTTTGCTAATATTTTAAAAAGTATGTTAATAAAAATGTTTATGTTTGCAGTCAATTAATGGTTGCTACCTTCTACTTGAAGGCGATGATTCGTTTGTAGCTAGAGGACGAGTTTATCCTACTTCTGAGAGAACTGTGCTTGGTCGTCCTATAGCCGATGGTTTGTGAAAGTACACATAGATTATGCCTTCGATAACTATAGCAGTTCCGATGTCCCGCCCGGGACACAAACCGATGAGTTGAATAAAATGGGTGATGCAAAATGTCAATTTATTCAATGGCCGAGGAAATTAATAAAGGTATATAATTAACAATAGTTATATATTACTTTATTGATTATTATATTAATATTTCGTTTGATATTGTGTAGATTATGAACATCGATTCTTTTGGACATTCAAGTATTGGCCAATCTCAAAATGTCTCTGTGCCTACTTCTCAATCTACTCATTGTGTAAATGATGAACAACCCCAACCCCAACCCCAACATACTTTGAGTCCAACTTATAGGCCATAGGTATTTGTTACACCTGTATTTTTAAATTCATCACTATTTGAATAGGCGACTTAGAGTCTAAATATTAGGTTATCTTGTAGTCAGCATTTAAAAACATTTATATAAGTTTGTTATAGATGTATGTATATACACATAAATATAAATACGATAGAAGATGCATTTATTAGGTGACCTTTTCTTTTAATTCATTTGAATGAATTGACTGGTTACATATATTTCTTTTTCAATATAGTATGATGAAACGTACTCGTATCAAAATCAACAAGCAAATGGATTTCAAGATGAAGGAACATTTTCTCGACAAGAATCTGACATCAACTTTGTAGATATGATAATCAGTTGGTCCTAATATATATGTATGTATTAATATTTAATATATGTATATATATATATAAATACACACATGTAATAACTTGATATAAGAGTAAATTACACAGAAGGTCCTTTACGTTTTACCCAGATTTCATATTAGGTCCTTTAACTAAAGTAGCTACACTAAACATCATTTATGTTTTATACATGTTTCACAGAAGGTCCTTTATCACTAACGGGGTTTAAAAATATGGTTAAGTCAGGGGCAATTTAGTAAACTCGAAATCTCTTTAAAGTAACCCTTAAAAAAAATAGAGAAATCTATACTTCTTTTCTTTCTTCCTATACGCAAGAAAGTACAGGGCTCACATCCTTTTCTTCTTCATGTCCATCAAATTGGGGATGATCTCTGCCAGTGAATTATATCTTAAATATAATAAAATTAAATTCATATAGTGACCGATATCCCAAGGAATACTATCAATCAACTCATTACTTTCAATTTCAATCTTGTAGAAGTTTACACAACCTTGAACTTAGTGTTCTTCCCTGTAAGTTTACATGAACTTGCAGAAAATTTGTAAATTTGACGCACTCCAGCAAAATCGACTTCGGAAATTTGACATCCAGATAACGGAGGATGGTAACAGACGACCCCGATATGACGTCAGATTCGTACCGAATCACCGGAGTTTGAAATTCTAAATCAGGAGTTTCCGACGGGGCAAAAAGTAGGGTTACCGATTTGTATAAGAGTGCGAAGTGAATGTAGGAAGTTGTTGGGTTCGTCAGCGATCCATACATTCTAACAACCGGCAACTTCGTCGGCGCCAGAGACGGAAACGATAAAGGTGACGGAAAGGGGTTAATGGTATCCGATTGACTCGTTTTAAGGTGGACTTTATGATTGGAGTTAACAACATTTGGATAAAACTGATTACAAATACGATTTGAGGGCTATTGAAATGGGGAAGATATTTATGGTTTATGAGTGTTAAAGAAACTAACGGAGGATAATATTTTTAACTTAAGATTGCGAGAAACGTAAAAAGTTGAGAGTGGATGATGATGATTTTGGTCGGATTGGATGGAATGAAGAAGAAATGATGCGAGCTCTACTTTCTTGTTAATGATTAGAGGAAGGAAGAAAAGAAATACCTAATGTTTATACATGGATTTCTTTATATTTTTAGGGGTTATTTTAAAGAGATTATGAATTGACTAAATTTCCTTTAACTTAACGATATTTTTTTAACCCTGTTAGTGATAAAGGACCTTCTATGAAACATCTATTAAACATAAAGGATGTTTGGTGTAACTAATTTAGTTAAAGGACCTAATATGAAATATGGGTAAAATGTAAAGGACCTTCTGTGTAATTTACTCTTGATGTAATGAATGCATGTTTTGATAATTTAACTATTAATGTAGCTTACTGGATCGTATTCATTACAATCGACTAATGTTGGTCACGATCTTCCTCAAGAAGTGCATCCTTCTCATGTTAATGCTATTGATCCTAATATTCTAAAAGATAATAACATAGCTAGCCTTTTGACCAAGATAAAGCAAAGAAAAAAGTTTAAAAGTATGCATTGACTAGCAGAAAAATTGACGTTGTTATCTAATGAGACTCTCAATACGGATGGTTTCGCCGAGGGGGATGTAGGTCGACTTAATTTGTGAGACAATCCAAATCCAATCGTTGCGACGATCATGTCTTAATAAATGGGTGGACGTTGACATTCTGTCATGGTTTGAGATGTAAGTTCTATTGGTTTGTTTAAATATTTTATGGTAACTTGTTTTTTTTATTGTGACTAATCTTTTCATATTTTTTATAGTTATATATAGGGTTAGGTTCAAATGAGAACTTTTTATTTTTAGAACTTTTCAGAACCAAATCTCAACCACTAATTTCAGGTGGGGACCACTATAATTCATGAGGGGTTTTTCTATATATATACTAGTGGCTTAGAATGGTTCTCAAAAGTTCTTACACCCAATTGGTTCTCAATTGATGTTCTCTCTCTCTATCTCTCTCTCTCTATATATATATATATATATATATACATATATATAAGTGTGTGGGGGGGGGGGGGTGATGATGCGTATCTTAATCCTCGATCAAAACACACACTATTGTGGATACATAATTGACTCGATTAGAAAAGAAAAAGATGAAAAGAGTTATGTGATCACGGAGACGGTTGAAGAGGCTATTAGAGAGGGATGATAGAGTGGAAATGGTTAATTTAAGTTTTCTATTAGTTTTTAGTAGTTTGTTACTTTGTTTATTTCTACTTTTGGTTAATATACACTACGTCAAAAAGTGGCTTTGGCCACGGTTTTTTTTTACGCATAGCCACTGTTTTGTAAAAAACGTGGCAAAAGGTAAGAAATACTAGTTTTAGCCACACATATTTTGTACCCGTGGCCAAATATATAGCCTTTGGACCCTTTTAGCCACATATTTTTTTGTTTATGTGACAACAACAATCAGGTGCAGTGGCTTTAGCCACTGTTTTATAAAAACATGTTGCACTTATTTGTCACGCTTAAAAAAGAGTGGCGAAATGCACCAAACGGCCACGGAATTTTTATGATTTTTAATTCGTGTGACCAAAAAGGAATGTATGGCCACGCTTAAATAATTTTATGTGACGAAAGAGTAGATTTTATTACTTAGTAAATTAAAAGAAAACAAAACTATTAAGTATATATTATGCGTGGCTAAATGTGAGCAATGGCCACGGTTTTTACTTAGTTATGTGGCTAAAAGCTAGTACATATGGCCAATGTAATTAGGTTGTGTGACTAAATAGTAGGTTGTGAGTAACAAAAATCTATTACCTATGGCCACATATATTAACCGTGACTAAATGGTAGGTTGTGAGTGACAAAAATCAATATTATGGTCACGGTAAAATATTAAACGCGTGGCGAAAAAGAGACGATTTGTTTTCCTCTAAAACAACACGCTTTTTTCAATTTTACCAATTCGAGCGGGTTAAAATATGCTACCCTATATATCATCATCATTGTTATTTTCCTTTACCGCCATCCCTTTCTTGATCTCAAATTCTCTACACCAGTTCGTTTACACCAATTCTGGTATCAAATGGCCGATAATCAACGCTCCCTTAATTACTGGTATGTGAAGAATAACCGTATTTTTTTGATTTACAGTAACAGGAGAAGAAGATCCTTCAAGTCCCACAAATCTGTGATTAAACACAACGATGAGAACATCCTGAGGCAACTCCATGCGCAGAAGATTCCTGATTGTTTTGCCTACTTTGTTGAGGCAACGAAATTATTCCATGTCCTTGATACAAAATTCAATGAATTTGAATCCGAAGAAGATGAAGAAGATGATCAAGAAGATCAAGAAGATGAAGAAGATGAAGAAGATGAAGAAGATGATGATGATGATCATGATGATGACGATGCAAGTTCAGGATACATATCCGAAGATTGCAGTGATCCGGATTATTAATTAATGGATGTTTATGTTTAATTATGAACAAATTAAGAACAATATTTTATATGTTTCTTTAGTTATGATATTAGTAGTTATAATTGAATATATGATGGTTATATATGTTTATCATATTTGATTATCTTGTGATATGGCCACTCATATTAAACATTGGTTGCGTGACAAATTATGACAAATGGTCACAGTATATTAATTTTAGGTGGCTAAAAGAAGAATACCAATAGTGTACGACGCTTTTAATCATTACTATTTCATTTACTTTTTCATTTACTTTATCTTTCAAATCTCCATCTACCACGCCCCTCGAGTATCGATATATACTTAATTATCTCTGTATCAGTTTTCATCATCATCTCCACCATGACCCTTTTCTCCCAGTCTTTCTCTCTCTGTTTTTCGTCCATCATCGCCATAAAAAAATGTGGAATTTGCGTCATCCGTATGTGGAAAATGGTAAGTTATCATCTTCACCACTGAAATTCGATTGAAACTTTCGTCTCAGATTTGGTAATTTTTTCTTGAGCAGGGAAAGATTGCACTCTGTATCTCCTGCGAGCAGATTTTAAGTTATTGTGGAAATCATGGAGACGAGGAGTCTCTAATGGTTCATACAAATGATTTACTGAGAGCAGATTTTAAGTTATTGTGTAATTTTATAACAGTCAGCAGTAAGGGCACATGTTGAGGTTTGCAGCACTTGTATTCTTCAGGTGCTTCTCTCCCTTTTGGCCCCACGAGCCTGATTTTTCTCCGGCCACTTCTTCTCCCTTTTGGCCCCATGAACCCGATTTATCTTCAGCCACTTCTTCACCATTTCCAGTTGATCATAAACAAGTGCATGTGAGAAAGCAAAGAGGGACTTGTTCTCTCTTTTCACTTGATCAGAAGCAAGTGCATGTGAGAAGCAAAGAGGGATTTTTCTTCAGCCGCTTCTTCTCCCTTTTAAGTTAGTAGTTTTTCAGTTGTAATTTTATAGATCAGTGTATTAATGGAATCATACCCTTTGGATTATGTATGTAATTGTGTTTGTTAAAGCAGCAGTTGATTTTGTTTGTTTATTTTTGACTTTTATTGGCTCTGGTTTGGTCAAAGAGAGGAGACCTGCAGGCACAATAAAAAAAAGTAAACACTTGACTCAAAATTAAGATCCATAATATTCCAGAATACATAAAGAAAAAAACCAAATATTGTTGATACTGTAATTTGCTAAGATTCAAAAACATTACAATGATTAATTAATCGTTTTTACGTAATATCATTCCAGTACAGTCAGCTCAATGGTAAACATTATCACATGTATCTACGGGTGGCAATACATTATCGTTGTGAGGAAAAACTACCGTACTAAATTCTTCATTGGCATCGTCTTCATAATAATCTCTGTAATTTCTGGGAGGTGTCATAAAGACAATATGCAGTTTTTTATCCAGCTGGTCTTTGACGTAAAACAACTGTTGTGCTTGTGACGCGAAAATGAACGGGTCCTCCTTGTGACCTAGTCTTTTAAGGTTGACCAAAGTGTAACCAAGACTATCTTTTTTGACCCCCTGTGTATTATCAACCCAGCCGCACATAAATAGAGGGATGCTTTTCATATGGTATTCTAGTAGCCATATCTCTTTTAAAACCCCATAGTAAGGTTTTTGTCCATGGGCTAATACCTCGTTAGAGATGTGCATGTCATTTACCTCTACACCAACCTCGATGTTCTGGTAAACCCTACCGTCTCGAGATTTTGTGCGAAATGAATAGCCATTGATGTCATATACTTCATATTTCCTCACGATTCTGTGCGGACCATGTGAAATCCACCTAACGGTCTCTGATATAGTTTCTGGGGACTCCGCCATCTCTTTTTCAACCTAAAATTCATAGTAGGTTCATCAGGAGAGTTCATTAGGAATAGGAAGGTTATAGTTCTTCCTGAAGAACTCTAGTTTATCCGGTTCATCCTGAAGAACTCTAGTTCATCCTGTTCTATTACTGAATAATTACTCTTGATACTGCAGAACTCTAGGTCATCCGTTCTATTACTGAATAACTCTAGTTCATCTTCTCTCAATCCTCATGGACTTAGTGGGTAATTTTGACTTTCTTCATTTAATTTTGACTTGTTAATTTGATTACCAGAAAATCAAAACATTCAATAGGATATGCAAAGAGAACTCAATGGGTAATTTTGACTTTCTTCGTTTAATTTTGACTTGTTAATTTGATTTTTGAGATCGTGTGAAAGTAATTTCGGATAATTTCAGATCGTGTGATTAAAATTTAAGTGGTTTTTTGATATCGTGTAGAAATTTCAGTTTAACTTGGAGAACGTGTGAAATTAATTTTTGTAGGAAAACCAAAATTCCAACAATTATAATGTGCAATGTTCAATAAAATAAGACCTTTGGTATACTCTAGTGATTAGACATCTGAGCTTAGGATTACTCAAGTGATTTGCACATATAACCATACCACCTGATCAGTAATCAAAAACTTCTCACCTGCATTATCAAACCCTTCTCAAAATCCTTATCAAACCTTTTCTAAAAATCCTTATCAAACCCTTTCTCAAAACCCTCAAATCCTTCTTAAAATGGCAAACTTGAAAGAATTAGTTGATCATTATTTGCACACCAAGATTGTTGCTACCCTGGACCGGTACGGGGTGATTATCGGGGCAGAGAGACAGAGTATCTTAGACGGGTTGACCCTGCTCAACCAAGTACTTACAGAGCCACCAAGTCCATCAAGATACTAGATGGCAACTTTTCTGGTAGAAGTGATACACGTCTCCAATGCCAGGCTTCAAATGTTGGTTCAACAGAGGCAAGAAGCTATGAGTAGGCATTTGGAGTTGATTGAGGAGATGGAATCTAGGTTCTCGTGAACCTCAACCCGCAACTGCTCTGTTTTTTATTTTTTTTAGGAATGAACATGTAAATTTGGAAATAATTTTGTGTATGGAATTGGAGTCAGTAGTATGAAATCCACTTTTTGTTATATACTTGTTTGTCTATTTTTGTTTATGAAATCAATTTGTTAAACAAAAATCCTAATCCTCAAAAATAGAGACGATGAACAATTGCAATCCGATCAACAACTGATGCATAATTTTAGGTAAAAAAGGTAATCTGTTCGCACAATCTCCATTCCGTTAAACAAAAACCCTAATCCTCGAAAACAGAGACGATCAATAATTGCAATCCGATCAACAACTGATGCATAATTTTAGGTAAAAAAGGTAATCTGTTCGCACAATCTCCATTCCGTTAAACAAAAACCCCAATCCTCGAAACCAGAGACGGTCAACAATTGCAATCCGATCAATAACTGATGCATAATTTTAGATAAAAAAAGTAATCTGAAATCTCCATTTCGTTATTAAAAACCCTTTACACAAAAAAACAGAACGCATCTACAATTAAATTTTGGGGAATTATAATTCTAAATAAATTATATCTTAAAGAATTAAGATAAAAATTAAATAATTGGGCAATTTGGGGTCAAATGGGTCAATTTGATGTGTTTAGGACCAATGAGTCACAATAAGGTGTGTAAGTAAACAATAAGTTGTGTTTAGAACCAATGATGGCCCAACTGGCGTGTATGTAACCAATAAGCATGTTTAGGACCAATGATGGCCCAATAAGGTGTGTATGTAACCAATAAGTTGTGTTTAGGACCAATGATGGCCTAATAAGGTGTGTTTGGGGGAAACGAGGGTTAGTTAGGACCAATGAGTCCCAATAAGGTGTGTTTAGGGGAAACGAGCACTACTACAAAAACTGGCTTTCTTGACGTGCATTGCGCGTCAAGAAAGGGCCTTCTTGACACGCAAATGCGCGTCAAGGAAGCCGGGGTCAAGAAGCTTCTTGACGCGCAAAATGCGTGTCAAGAAGCTCTTGACGCGCGAACAATGACACGCTATCCATGACACTCCATTCTTGACACCCATTTTGCGCGTCAAGAAAGGGTGTCGTCTGTGTTTAATAAATTTTAATTAATTATATATTTTTAGTGTCGTCTGTTTATGTTTATGACACGCAAAACTGCGTGTCATGCATTTTATGACAAAATTAAAAAAAATATTTTTGTGGATTCACTAATTTCCATATTATGATAATTAGCCTCATAATCAAAATAAAATACACTTATAGCAAAATAATACATTTCATATATAGAGAAAACATTACAACATTAACATTAGTTTACATTGCACTACTACAAATACCCTTAGTTTCTTCCATCTCCATACTTGCATAAGAAATCATGATGTAGCTACATCCATAAGAAATCATGGTCTTCCTGTAATCAACATCAGGTGGAAGAAAGAAATTTTGTTTATCCAATAATAATCTTCAAAAAAGTATTTAGCCATTGTTAATTGTTAATATTACCTATCAGAAGAGTCTGCCGAATTTGTAAGGTGATCTTCATGCACACATCACTCAATCTGATTACAAATTCTGATATACCTCTTCAAAATTCAAAAATAATATTAGCAAAATAAAGAGATGGTAACAGGAATGAGCATATGAAATCGGAACTGCAGTGTTCCTCTAATGGACAGTATATCTCAAGTATATCTCAAAATCTGATTGAAGCAGCAATTGCTTTTAATTCTTACCCCCTTGAACCTGCTGATCTCTCAGATTCATACCCATCAGATGGATTTACAATCTCATGAACTCTTGACTAAAACTGCAGTAGCTTGAAATCATGAAGCCCATATATAACACTCCTGACCATTACAGATGTGCACCAATGAAAATAAAATAAAAACTCACTGGTAGTGTCAACAAGGGGATGGTGTTTTCCTACATACTTCTGCATAGATTGATGAGCAGTACCTGAGGTGTACTCATGTGAAATAAAGTTGGTTGATTGACACTCAACTGGAAGGCAGCGTGTCCTCCAATTTCTCACTTCCATCAATATCTACAAATTACATTTATGGTTTGAGAAATGATCTGGTTATTATAATTATATTCTTGAGAATCCTTACCTTCATACAAAAATTCATCTTCTTTATGGGATCATTGTTTCCGTGCAGCCTCAACATGTCATTGCATGATATCCCGACCATTGCTGCAGTGGGTGGTGAAAATGGTTACTGAAATGGCGCCAGACCCGTCGGAGATATCGCCTTTGACGTAGTACCTGTATGAGATTGAGATATTGTATATGAAGGGGCTGTTGCATATCAATTATGTATTGTAAATATATGCAGAGTTGTATGATATGTTGGTGTGTGCCAGGTTACTTTTATTTTAAGTACCGAGTAGAATTATATGATTGTATATTAATTAAGATGTTATAGTGCCGCTGCATTTTTTACAGGTTCTTTGTAAACATCTATGATTTTGTGTTTTAATTCTTTATATTTTTAAAGCTTAAATGCCAAGTCAAATAACTGTTTGGTTGTTTCTGTCTTACAGAAATTGATTTCTAATATATGTTATTAGAAATTTGAATATAAGATTTACATATTTGGTATTTGACAAAATCTATCTTTTTTATTATCTGAATGATGAGCCCTTTTTTTTCTTTCTGTATGAAACGATTTTTAAGAGATAATATTATACTTGAAATGGGTCGTACAACCCGCCCGAGCTTTATGAAGGAATGTTAAGTTATAAATGTATCTATGATATCACAGTGTTATTGATATGGATAAGCAACATAAAACTATTAAAATGCATACCACAAGTAGATGCCAGCAGCAACATTCTCATGAATTTGAAGAAGCTTTTTATGTCTGTATAAACTATTTTTTTAAGGCAATAATGTAAGTCTACAAGGAAGTTATTCAAAACAATTCCAATCACATAACCAGGCTTCACATAGTAATTAACATAAAACATACACACACATATATAATAACCGTTCATTGTACCTTCACACCTTCCTTAGCTTTAGCTTCAAACGAGCTGGAACAAAATAAATTATCCGAGGGTAAACCAAAATTGACCGTTTCTCTTTCTTAAGAACTTTAAAGACTTTTATCACAAAAATGGAAATCTTCTTCTTTTTTTTATTAAATTCTTAAAAAACATGAATTTGCCAAACCGTGAAACATTTGATTATTACAACTTTAAACAACAAAAACACATCCAAACATTATTTTCTACAGCCTGTTTAATCACATCTGAGTATCTGATTTAGATTATCTAATAACCCAACATCACTTCCAATAAATACACATCCAAACACTCCCTTATATAAAGGAGTATTAAGGTTTAGAGAGTAAAAACATAGTGTACCTCTGATTTTGCATTTGCTTTTGACAAAGCAATTGCTTCAAATGCCACTTGTCCATCTACGAACCATCGAGCTTGACTGCTATAGCTATTAGTTGTACAGAGGTGTTTGGTAAAGGTAGATGGAAGCGTAAGATGAGATAAAAAAGAACAGACACATGAATATTTATTAGGTAAACGTAAGCATAATTTTTACTCTTAAAAGCACCAAGCTTATTTTTTTGTTCTTTTCTGAGCAACTTATTGTTTTAAAGCTTCCCTCCATTGAAACAAGACCCTTTTTTTCAACGAAAGCTTATTTATCCAAAACCAAAAGCTTAAGTCCTAGGATCCTATAGTTTTTCGAGCCTTTAAGGAAAAAATCTCAACCTTTTCCACCAAATCAGACTCTGAGACTTTGAAAAATTGCTCAATACCCTTAACCTATTATATTACAAAACGATATCAAATAGTATGCTCGAACCGGAGTTACAACCAAAGAATGGTGAAATCAATAACTCTAATTAATTTCAAAAGAAAAATGCAATTAAAGCAATAGTGTACCTGCAAGAGTGGAATGTAGCGATGGAGATTTCCTTGGGATGTTGTTGGTCTGACTGCCAAACCACCACCACTGTGTTAATAACTTGCTCTTCCCCTCCATTCCTTTTTCTAAATTAGTAACAGATTCCCCCAGAAAATTTATAAATTAGTAACAGATTTCCCCAAAAACTGTTAATCCAAAACAAAACCATGTGATTTCACAAGTAAAAATCCCAATCTAGCACTAAACTCCAATCATGCTGTTGCAGGACTCGGGGCTTCTAAATCTGGATAAGAAGTGGCAAGGAAGTTCCAATATGTTGCAGGAATCGGCGCTTCTAGATTTGGCCTCTAGTTAAAAACAGATTTATCGATGACAATCTTAAAGAATTAGATCGCTGCGACAATAAACTTGAGGATTAACGATAAAATATAAAATTAGGGTTTGTTTAGTACCTAGATCGATGGATTGATTGATAAAGACGAATCAGGGATGTCCGCTGACTGACGAAGACGGGCATATCGCCGGCAGGTGCAGATGGCTAACAATCTACGTCGGAGTCAATTAGGCCGGCAACTTTAACCACCTCTGTGAAACCCTATCACTGCGAATCAAAATTGTTATGAAGATGCCACATTTTATTCGAAAATCCGAAATGACAAGAGAAGGAAAATTAACTTAAAAAAGATTACAGCTTTTAAGATGAAATGACGAACACTATAGAAGCAAACCAACACTAAACTAATAAAGAGATAGCAAACAGGTTATTCTAACTATGGATACCAAAGACTGTACCTTTAATAAAAGGGATTGCAAAACTACAAATAACATGAATGCACTATGCTCACAGAAACTTAAAAGGACACCTTCAACAATAAGATAGAGTTAGTATTTTTTTTAGTAGGACTGTAAACTTGTAAGAATGCAATAAGAGGTAAATTTAGAGTTAGTAAACCTAATCTGCTATGACTGACACAAATAAATGACAATAACATATGTAGAAATTAAAGCCAGGAAAACTAACCTTTACATAGGTCCTCGTGTTGACCCGCAACGCCCAAACCAAAATGCCAAGAGAACTGCAACCAGTTTATGATGAGTAACATTCCCTATCCACATTAGACATGACACAAAAAGAAAAGTAATAGAAGAATAAATCACAACAGAGAACTTGTATCAAAAAATAAAACATCAGAAACAATAAAATTACCAAATCAAAAGACAAACTGAAAAAAATTGACATATTTGCTAAAGCATGTATAAAAAGAAATTAAAATCCAATCTGCAAAAATATATATGCAAAACCAACTAAAAACCTAAACCAAAGACAATAAGCCGAGTACAAAGCACAAAATTAAAGAAAAATACAATACAGAGCAGCAGAAGTAGATCGAGAAAAAAAGGATCACCTAAAACAAAGAACAACCAAAATCAAAGAATTAGGACATGAGAATAGAAAAGAGGACCAAATCGAGGACAAAACTGCAAGCACAAAAGACAATGTGGAAGAAATTTCGAATGGCATTAAACACCTTCAAGAGAGCAGCAGGAAATCGACGGAAGTGTGGCGTCTTCTTCATACCATATGAAGATTGTGAATCCGGCAATTGAGAACGTCGGAGTCAATTTTGAGAACGTCGCCGTGGAGGTCGCCAATTGAGAAGGTCACCGTGGAGGTCGCCGTTTGAGAAGGTCGCCGTTGAGGTCGCAGATTGAGAAGGTCGTCGTGGATTGTTTGGATTTGGAAGTGTAGATGAAAATTTGGGAGCGGGAGTATTAGGGTAAAATTTGGGAGTATTAGTGTGAGCGACTGAGCGGGAGGGAGTGAATTTTAGGGCAAAATTTTCGGCAAATTATTGGGGGGAATTTTGGAGCCAAAAATTAAAAGACGACACTTTCTTCTTGACACGCGGTTTTTATATGTCCTCCGTGTTTTTTTTTTTTGAAATATGACAGAAATTCTTGACACTCAAAAATGCGCGTCGTGAATTCTTAAGAATTACCTATAAATGACATTTTATTTTGACACTTCAGTTTTTGCACGTCAAGAATTATCGAGTGTCATCGTTCGCGTGTCAAGGAAGGCAGTTTTTGTAGTAGTGGAGGGTCAGTTGGGACCAATGATGTCCCAATAAGGTGTGTTTAGGGGAAACGAGGGTCAGTTGGGACCAATGAGTCCCAATAAGGTGTGTATGTAACCAATAAGCATGTTTAGGACCAATGATGGCCCAATAAGGTGTGTGTGTAACCAATAATGTCCCAATAAGGTGTGTTTAGGGGAAACGAGGGTCAGTTGGGAGCAATGAGTCCCAATAAGGTGTGTATGTAACCAATAAGCATGTTTAGGACCAATGATGGCCCAATAAGGTGTGTATGTAACCAATAAGTTGTGTTTAGGACCATGTGATGTCCCAATAAGGTGTGTTTAGGGGAAACGAGGGTCAGTTGGGACCAATGAGTCCCAATAAGGTGTGTTTAGGGGAAACGAGGGTCAGTTGGGACCAATGAGTCCCAATAAGGTGTGTATGTAACCACTAAGCATGTTTAGGACGAATGATGGCCTAATAAGGTGAGTATGTAACCAATAAGTTATGTTTAGGACCATGTGATGTCCCAATAAGGTGTGTTTAGGGGAAACGAGGGTCAGTTAGGACCAATGAGTCCCAATAAGGTGTGTATGTAACCACTAAGCATGTTTAGGACCAATGATGGCTCAATAAGGTGTGTATGTAACCAATAAGTTGTGTTTAGGACCATGTGATGTCCCAATAAGGTGTGTTTAGGGGAAACGAGTGTCAGTTGGGACCAATGAGTCCCAATATGGTGTGTATGTAACCAATAAGCATGTTTAGGACCAATGATGGCCCAATAAGGTGTGTATGTAACCAATAAGTTGTATTTAGGACCAATAATGGCCCAATAAGGTGTGTTTAGGGGAAACGAGGGTCAGTTGGGACCAATGATGGCCCAATTGGTGTGTATGTAACCAATAAGCATGTTTAGGACCAATGATGGCCCAATAATGTGTGTATGTAACCAATAAGTTGTGTTAAGGACCAATGATGGCCCAATAAGGTGTGTTTAGGGGAAACGAGGGCCAGTTGGCACCAATGAGTCCTAATAAGGTGTGTATGTAACCAATAAGTTGTGTCTAGGACCAGTGAGTCCCAATAAGGTGTGATTAATTTTATTTTTTCTCATTATTCACAAAATTTCACATGTGAACACATATGAAAAATAGCTATTTCACATGCGAAAGTGTCTACAATGAATCTCATCCTATATATATATATATACATATATATAACCGATAATGTATATATTACAACACATTGAAAGATATATATATATATATATATATATATATGTGTGTGTGTGTGTGTGTGTGTGTGTGTTTGTGTGGTGTGTCTTTAGTACTTGACATCTTTTTTTTCACGTTAGATATACAAATTCATTAGGATACAATTATCATTAAATTTATTGCTTAAAATTCCATTTTACATTTAAAGATCATTTTAAAGGTATGTTTAAAATACTACTATCTATGTTTAGAATTAATTGAGTTTTTAAATCCGAGAAATGCTAACGTCTTATTGGCTGAGATATTTTCACCCGGATTAATCCCCAAATTACTTCCCACCATTTTTTTCAAGTTTCCCCCAAAAATTTTCACTAACCCAAATTCATTGATCAGTTCCTATTCCCTCTCACCAAAATTTTATCACCAAAACGATTCATCACTCTCTTCTTCCCTACCACTAAAAATTCCTCTACAGGATTCATCACACTATCATCTTTAGGAGATCACTACCTAATTCCCGTCAGTATTAATTTCACTGTCATCTTCAGGAGATCATTTAGTTCATTCTCTATTTATTTCATCTAATTAATTATTCCATCGCATTTATTTCATTCTCTATTTATTTCATTTCAAAATTTATCTAGCTCATTTAAGAATGGATCATGAATTCGAAGCAGGTGAACAATTGAAGGATCTTAATTATAACAGTGAATTTGAATACAATGATGATTCTTCACAAGCGAGTGAAGAAGATGAAATGGATAACAATGATGATCATTATTCACTACAGTGTGAAGAAGATGAAATGGATAACAATGATGCCCACGTCGACAATCATGATGCCCAACTCGACAATGATGCCCAAGTTAATGAGAATGAGGAAGCTACAACCTCTTCTCCCCAAGCAAACAAGAGGGGGTTGACGCGGTTGGAAAAGTGGCATGCCAAATTTGAGAAAAATGGTGGGGGAAAATGGTCACTAACATTTGATGCGCTGGGAAGGGTTGGCGGGGTGCATAGACCAAAATTTTCGAGTTTTTTGGGAGACATTGCAAGGTCAGAGGTTGGATTGAGGTATCTGAAATGGAAGAAGGTGCCAAAAGAGGACAAGAACAAGATGTGGGCAGGGATTCAGGTTATGAAACAGATTAAACATTTTCTCATATTAAGTTTGTTAAGTTATTGAATTCCATACATGTGACTAAAACATCTTGTCATATGTTATTTTTTCAGCAATTATTCGAAATTGATGACTGTCGAAGGGGGTCCTATAATGGTACGGCTTGGTGGGTTGCTGAGGACTTTTAGAAGAAACGTGTTCAAGAAACACGTTCGTCCCAACCTAGCAAAACCCACCGTGCTTGAGAAAGTTCCAAAGATGAATCGCGCTATTGTGAAAAAAGAAGACTGGGACAGATTTGTAGCATATACAAAATCTGATGAATTTAAGGCTTTTATTCAATTCAAACTGCAGATTTCATTAATTAGGCTAAGTGTTAATTAATGAGATTATAATTATATATCCTACTGTTCTGTTGGAAAGGTTGTGTCAAAGAGTGCAAAAGAGGTTCGAGCACAGTGTGTTTATGATCATACAATGGGACGGGGAGGATACGTCTATCTGCAAGAAAAACTGGTAATAAGCTAAGTGTGTTACACCCAGTCATGGTTAAGAACGTGCAATGTATGTTTCAAGTCTGATATATATAATTATTATTATAATACAAGGTACAAAACAAAGAAATTGCAGCTGATGATTGCCCCTCTCGAGCGTTTATGTGGAGGAAAGGAAGGGTAAATAAAGAGAGGGAATACAAAACACCTGTGGTGAAGGGCGTAGCAGATGATATAGTAAGTTTAATTGCTATATATATACCTAATTATTCACATGTTAAAAATTAACAGCACCTCACTACATTAACTAAATTAATTACTGCAGGCCGAGAATGAAACAAAAATAAATGCGGGATCCGTGAATGTAGAACCGGGAACGAATGCCCTGACATTGGTCCTTGGCAAGGAAAGGGGTGGATACCTAAAAGGTATTGGGTATGGAGTGACTTCCCGTGGATATTGGCAGGGTGCTCCAAAAGGGCGATCGAAAGAACCGATCGAAAAAATTGAGGCGGAACTAAAAAATAAAAAACAGTTGCGTGAGAAAAAAGATCAAAAGGTTGAGCACCTCACTGATATGGTTAAAGCACAACATGAAAAAATTGATAAGCTTACGGAGTTTATGCACCTCATGATTCAAGATAAACAAGTTAAAGCGGTAAATTCTGTAAGGGACAAATTATATATATATATATATATATATATATATATATATATATATATATATAGGATAGAGAACATTTAATAACTCCTTCTTAGGCTAAACGTAGTGGGGCGTTTTTGGGCTCCATAACGCCCCATAACGCCCCATATAACGCCCCGGCCCACTACGCCCGGGCGTTATGGGGCGTTATGGAGCCCAAATTCGCCCGGGGCGTCAGCGTGATAACGCCGGAGAAAAGGAGGAAAGTCAAAAAATTTAGCCGTTGAACGGCTATATATCCGTTAACTTTTTTTTTTTTTTTAAAAATTTAATTTAAACACCTTTTTCACTATAAATACCCCACATATTTTATAAACTTTCACACACCACACCAACTCAATTCTCTTCTACTTCATCTATTTTCTTTTAAAAATGTTTCCCAACCAACCCAACAACCAACCCAACTCTCGACCTAATACCGGGGAGAACGAACCCGATCAAAACCTTTGGCAAATGTTTATGAACATGCCTCCCCCTCAATACCCGCCAATGAACCCCGCCACTCAACCTTTCCCGAACCAATTCTCAAGCATGAACCTTTACTCTCAAGGTTTTTCCCAATTCTCCCAACCACAATTTGGAGGTTATCCACCTCAACCATTTCAATCTTCTCCAACCCCACGACCTTCTCCAACCTCGCGACAAACTCCAACCCCTCGAGCATCTCAACCATTTTCTCTTCAAGATGAGGATGATGAAATCGTCCAAGAAACACAAGAGGTCGGTGCATCACAACCAAAACAAAGGAGAGGAAAAGAGCAAACGATCTCACAAAAAAAAGGAGGCCGACGCGAGAACGACGAAGGAGATACAATTTTGGAGCGGAGCGTGGTCACTTCACTCTCAAAAGGTGTTGGTCGTTTCTCTACCAAAGCGAGAAGTGGAGATCGAAAGCGGATATAACAACACGTCAAACCCGAAAAAGCAAGAAATCCAAGACGTCGTCTTCCGCCGATCCCGAGTCGTTTGACTCCACCGCTCGAACATTCGATATTAATTTGAATGATTCGGACAATGATGATGAGGATGATGCTCCGACTCCACCCGTGGAGACTACTAGTGGGAGGCCAAGAGGTCGAGATTTCGCGAGGGCTAACCGTGGAAAGGCTCCGGTCACCGAATTGCAAGCGGTGATGGCCGAGAGTATTCAAGATCTTGCACGGTCGAAGAAAAAGCAAGTCGAGCAAATCGACGATTATCAACTCGACAAGGATCTCGAGTTCCTCGCCCAAAAACCGCCTGAAAACGCCGATCCGGTTTACCTCGCCCTCCATCAGAAAAAGATGGAACGAATCAAAAAGAAATGGAAGTTGTAATTTTTTTTTCTTAAATTAGTTGTAATTTTTATTTTTATTAAGTTGTATTTTTTTTTTAAATTAGTTGTAATTTTTATTTTAATTAAGTTGTAATCTTTTATTTTTAATTAGTTGAAATTTTTATTTTAATTAAAATAGTTTAAATACAATAAAAAATAAAGAAATATTAAGTAATGATGGTGGGGCTTTATGGGGCTTTATCCACTACACCATAAAGCCCCATAAAGCCCCTTGCCCAGTCAGCGTCCACATGGCGCATAATGCCCCTTGTGGGGCTTTATGGGGCTTTATCCATTACACATAGCCTTAGAGCATTAACCAAATAACCCCCTTTAACCTATACATTCATGACATGTGTCTCTGCCACTAAAATCTCAGTAAGGGCATTATGGACATTTGTTATAGGTACCAAAATCAGATATTTGTCCAATATCTTTACACATGAAGACTTTGTACATACAACAGTTCCTATCAAATCAATCTCTCTCATCATTTTCATTTTATATATATATCGATGATAACTATTCCAAAAGTCACTCTTCACCCACCTTCATCCTTCTCCATCTCTGTGTTTTTTCTTTGTTCAATTCTAGTGTTAATAGACAAAATAAACCCATTATTGTCGTCCTAGAATCTTTAATAAACTTGATTATAGGCAAAAGAAATTGTTTGTTGACCAATTTAACATGTGTCCCCCATGTGTTGTACATCGATTTTAAACCACATTATTTGTGTTTATTTGTGATTTGGGTTAAAGTTTTCTAGTTATTTGTGGGGTTTTTCGCTTTTTCGTATTTTTTTAGTTTTTTGTTAGTTCATTGTAGGTTGAAGGACTTTGTAAGTTACTTCATTCTATATATTTGTTTTTTTCAAAGATCAGCTTGATGGGTTTTGTAAGTTATCAATTACCTTTTTATACGTACTTGTGCTAACACTCACAAACTAATTTGTTTGTTTTTTTACCACTTGATCAACTATTTTAGTTTCTAAAATCACACCTCGGGGCAATTGTATGAATATGTTTATACTGTCAATTTAATTTTAATATCAGTATTCAGAATTATGTACCCTTATATAAATATATCCCTGGTGCATCAAACTTTTTACCCAGGTGTTGCGTTAAAACATAGAGGGACAATATGGTTAACACCAATGCTAATAGTTGTACTGTAGCATCTTTTAAACCATATAGTATTTAAACCATATAACATTAGGCTACTCTGTGTGCAACACCAGTGCTATAATAGGTTACCAAAGGATATTTGAATCATATATTATTGTAATTTTGTTGCATCAACTACATTTTTACTAACTTTTATTGTTTCTTTTCTTTGAAGGTACTCGTTCACCCTTCTGAAGTGTTTTGATAACCCTAGGAAGTTGTTTACTAGAAAACAACTTTTTTTTTGTTCCTATCCTAGTGTTGATGATGTATGAATTTTATGGTATGAAACATATCTATCAGTTTATTGTATAAACAACTCTTTTGTTTTCATCCTAGTGTATATTATGTATGAAATTTGTTTTCATCCTACTGTAATGTTGTTTATTTTTTTACGTTTTTATTTTGAATTATTAGTAAAATTATTATTGTACTATAACAAATTGTAGTATACCACTAAAGTTAAACATGGTTATATTGATGCAATTTTTAGTTACAATAATGATACATATGTTCATAGATAGTACATATATTGATTGAAATCAATGTAATAATTATTTGCATTAGTGTTCATAGATAATACACCAGCGCTATAACTAAAAACATTGGTGTAATGATCGATAGCACTAATACTACTTGTTAAAATATTTAATTCAACTAAAATACAAATATATATTTAAAATCCAAAATGAACGGCACACCTTCAACCACAAGAACCATTAAAATCTAAACATTTTTTTTAACGACATTAAAATCTAATTACTTGTACTATTTAAAAATTTTGAATATCCAATCAGTTAAACACCCTGTAAACATTAAATACAAATTAAATTAATAAACAACCGATCATTTATGCCATCTTTGAAACAATCATCTTTACACTCTTGGTTATTGTTAATTAAAATAGTTTTTCTTTTTGCAATTAATTGAAACAATTTTGTTAGTTATTTTTTATTTAAATAGTCGATCCACAATATTGATTTAGATAACTAAAATAATAAACAACAATATTGATTTAGGTAACTGACTTTATAAACAACAGATCACTTATGCCATCTTAACATTTTTTTGCATCGTTTGATCCACAGGTTGAGTTAGTTCTTTTTAATCAAAAATAACTTTTGGTTTTTTTTTTAATCTAAATAAGTTTGTTTCGCCGCTAAAGAAATAATCAACCAAAACACTGAGATGGACAGTGGAAACAAAAAATAAGTTTTTTTTTGTTTGCTTAAATTTTATCGATTGAGTCATGAAAACCAAGAGCAAGATCATGAATTTTTTTGTTTGCTTAAATATTATATAGTGTTTTTTTTTATCGAGTGACAAAATAACCCTAGATCTCAACAGTAGCAAGAAACAAACGCCATTGTTCGCTCACTTGAATATATATTGCTCATCCATGAAAATAACTAAAAAGAAAAGGGATTCAGAGTATTAATCGTCAGACTGGGAGAGGGAAGATGGGACATAAAGTAACTAACCAAAATACCATAATACCCTTTTCAATTTAATAAAAACCAAAACAAGAAAAAATAAAACAGCTTTAAGCCCCGGCCATTAGATCAAAAGGTTTCTTTTTATCAAACCATTCATTGTTAGTTATTTAGTTATTACTCTAAGGCATGGTTAATATTTATCCCCTTCCCTATATATATATATATATATATATATATATATATATATATATATATATATATATATATATATAGGGTTAGGTTCAAATGAGAACTTTTTTGTATATATATATATATACCTATAATTAATTATATTATATATACTTTACTTTTTATCAATTAATTATTATAAATCATTAAATCATTTCGTAGGTAAAATCCGCGGAGGCACCTCTTACTACAACTATATGATCTAACAGTTGTGATCAGCATTCCAATGTAAATACAACGGTAATTAAATATTATTGCTGATATGATCAATCTCCCATGAGCGCATATTTATTAATTAATTAACTAATTGAATTAATTGTACGTAGAGCATGATCAATTCCGCGCACAATACATCGCGGAAACAATCTACTCCATCAAACTCATCTCAAAGGTCGGCCGATAAGGTACGGATTTGAAACAATTCTGAATTTGAGTTGATTTGGAAGATTCTAATTCATCTAACATGCGTCTCTAGTTATAGTTCATCCGGATAGTCAAAGTTCCTCAGGATAGGTAAGGTTCATCAGGATAGTAAAAAGTTCATCAGGATAGTTAGAGTTCATTGGGATAGTTAGAGTTGATCCGGAAGATTCTAGTTCATCTGGATGAACATGCGTATCTAGTTATAGTTCACCGTGTTGGTTATAGTTCATCCGGATAGTTAAAGTTCACCAGTATAGGTAAAGTTCATCAGGATAGTTAAAGTTCATCAAGATAGTTAGAGTTGTTCCGGAATATAATTAATAATTAACTGTTCCGGCTATGATAAGTTTGTACTTCATCCAAATGGTTATCTGGATAATTAACTAATGTTTAGCCGGTTATGATCGATATGATTTTATTAATTAATTGAATTGTAGGTCTGTTCTGCGACTCTATCACAACACACCCCTACATCTACAACAGCGTCACAAAAGGAAAGGGAACTATTTTAATTTACACAGTTGTGTAATTCCCTTATAACTAATTGCTATATGATCATTTAATTAAATGCTGATGCTGTCTGAAGTAGGGGAAAAAGAGAAAAATAACAGAAGAAGCAGCTGTTGCAGCCAGTACTGCTGGGGCATCAGAGCAGGAAGTGGTATATATATATATATAATTAAGGATTTGACAAATCGCTTTGACGTTATTGTTAATTAATATATATGTTACTAATCAGTTAATTACATGGTGTCAATTTAGGAAAAGAATAAGAGACATGCAAAACAAGTAAAACCTGCAGCTCGTAAAGTACCTCCTAAGAAGAGTGATCGGTTGGAAAAACCAAATAATTATGATGTCATTGCAGCTCCTATCGATCAGCCAGTAATCCAAGAGGTATATAGATTAGTATATACCACAATTTTTTTATTCTATTTTTTGACTTTAATTAATTAATTATTAATATATATATGCTATAATTAATATTATTATTATTATGTCACTTCTGATCAGCGAAAACTGCAACGTTGCACATGGAGGGGGATCCAATGAATGTCGTGGGAATGACTGAATTATTACTAAAACAAAAAGATGAGAAGATTCATGGAAGTTCATTACCTCCTGGTTGCCGTAGAATTAAAGTTTATCAGGTCAATAAGGGTGCAACATTTTTACCATTCCCAGTAGATGGTAAAACAACGCTTTCTGAGGTTGAAAATAAATATATTATTGCATGGCCGATGAAACGAATGATCCTTCATTCTAATAACAAGTCAGATAAATCACAGCCGGTTGATCATTCTATGGTTCAAAAAGTACTGGAACAACCACAGGTAATTACTACATTAGATAAATCACAGCCGGTTGATCATTCTATGGTTCAAAAAGTACTGGAACAACCACAGGTAATTACCACAGGTAATTACTACAGCCGGTTGATCATTCTATATTAATTAACATGCAGTTAATTAGTTGTAATTAAGAAAATATATAATACCAAAGGTCACACTTTTGATATTTTAACGTGGCCGTTGCCACCCTTTGGCCACGCGTATTGAGACAAAATATTTGATTTCAACTACCCTTTGGTCACTTTCTTTTTCCAAAAATAAGTGGCTAAAACACAAATATACGTGACCATATAATACCAAAGGCCACACTTTTTATATTTAAACGTGGCCGTATGGTACATAAGGTGACAGGACCTTTGATATCGATTGGAATGAAAAAAAAACGTGATCAAACACCTTTGGTCACAGTTTTTTTCCGTGACCAAAGGTGAATTTTGACGTAGTGATATTATTATTTCAATATATATATATATATATATATATATATATATATATATATATATATATATAGTGTTATCAACAAAACGACACCTGGTCATGCAAATTTTATGTAATGAAGACCATGCATCAGTATCAATTTCATGAACATCTTGCAAGTATATTTAGATATTTAAACTTTTGCCAAATTAGATAGAATATATATTAAAATATAATCTAAATGATTTTATATGCTTATCTTCGTTAGATGGAGACCAGTTTTGAGCGTCTTCATCAAGAGGAGAATGACGCGTTCATAGAATTTATACTATCCGTATTTATAAAGGTAGCTGAAGGCATTATAAAGGTAGCTGAAGGCATTAATTCCTGGCTTAAGACAACATTTTTGTATTTGATGTTTAGTTATATTTTAGACTATAATATGTTTCAAATGGATTGTTTGTTTAATTATTTGATTTTTTTTTTTATAAATTGGTCTATGAATTAATATGGCGCTCGATTAATAGAGTAAATAATAACCAAAAATATATTTTTTACTTAAATAAAATAGACCATTATTTTTGTTGAAAAAAATAATCCAATAAAGGTTGTTTTTGTTAGCTATTTTTTTTTTATTTATTAAATAGATCTAATACAACGTATTTTATAAAACCTAAAATAACTCCAAATTGTTTTAAACAGCGTTATTTTTTCTTTCATATTCTTTTAAATAACACTTTATATAATATTTTTTAAAAGCTATTTTAAACAACGACGGTTTTGTAACTTCTAACAACGCTATAATAGACAACGGTTCTAAAATTACCGTTTATAATGTAATTTTTGTATATTGTTTTTTTTTTTTGTTTTGTTATCACTTGTTCTTCATATGGGTATATCAACAAGGAAAATTCAGTCCATTTGCATAGTTGATTGAAAGAGAACGATCCTTGTGTAATCCCATTTAGATCTTTCTAGTGCCAAATAGAATCTGAATGTGAAACAAAACTAAAAACTAGAGAAGAGAACAGAATTGAGCAAGTTGAAATGAGGAGAAAGCTTGATATTTATAGGTTGATCGGCATCAGACACGTCCCGTGTTTTATATGACATGACCCGTGTTTTTTTGTGGTCAACCCAATTTGTTGTTTGTGAAGATTTTTCGTAGGATTCACCAAGTACAACGGCTCGTGGTCAAACGAGACACGCGTCGTGTTTTTCCAATCCGAGCTCGTGCTTCTATGCAAAAGTCAACCGTTTTGTCGCTTGTGCAAGAAAAAATTGGTCCGGTTTTGAGAAGTTTTTGTCTTTTTCTTTGTTTTTGCTTGTTTTTCACTCCTTTTGTACTTTTGTTTTGAAACTTACCCATCTGTGAGGGATGTTTGATATAAAAACATGTATATTTTTATGCATATCATTGAATATACCACAGCGTGGTCAAAGTTATGAATTTCCTCAATTCCAGACTACAAGAGTTAGCAAGGCTCATCCAGTGGAAAATGTGATTGGTGATGTTTCAACACATGTTCTTACTAGAAACACGTGTTTTTACTAGAAGCAAGTACGCAAATAGAACCCAAAAATGTGACTGAAGCACTGATAGATAACTGTTGGATTTAGGCAATGCAAGAAGAGTTGTTTCAAATCAACAAGCAGGAAGTATGGGAATTGGTTGACTTGCCAAAGGGGGCAAAACCAATTGGACCTAAATAGGTATTAAAAAAAAGTTGATGAACCCACTTATAGAGCCATGATAGGATCCCTGTTATATCACACTGCTAGCAAGTTTCACCCAAAATATCCCATATGAATGTTGTGAAGAGAATTTTTAGGTATCGCAAAGGACAATCAAAACGTGGGTTATAGCATCCAAAGTCTGGTAACTAAACTCTTCAAACTTACACTGACAGTGACTGTGAGGGATGTAATATGGACAAGAAATCCACATCAAGAGGATATCAATTTCTTGGTGAAAGACTTGTGTCATGGCAATAAAAGAAGCAAACTTTTGTTTCAACATCTACTGCTAAAGCTGAGTACATTGCTGATTCAAGTTGTTGTGGTCAAATGCTAGATTGTGGCATCACTTTTCTAGAAACTCCAATGTATGCAAACAACACAAGCACAATTTCCATCACCATTAGTCTTGTGAAGCACTCAAAGACTAAACACATTAAGATCAAGTGTCATTTTATAAGAAAATGAATGATATGAATCTGATTAAATTACACAAAGTTCATACTGACTGTCAATTGGCTAATCTTTTCACTAAAGCATTTGATCAAGCAAGATTATGCTTTCTCGTTATAACCATTGGTATGATGAACTTTGGGTAACAAAAGTTGTCACAACTTTGTAAAGAATTTATCTCTATGGAACTGTTTTAAGTCTTAAAATCCAACTCTAAATAACAAAAACAAACTCTAAGTGCTGATTAAAAACCTTTTAGCCATTACCTGGACCTCCCAGTTAAAAATTATGGTAAATGTCCTTAGAATTTTTTTCTAAACAATCAGTGGTTAAAAAAACTTTTGTCCATCCGGAACAGCCCTGTCCGAAACAACCTTGTGAAATTTTGAGCGTTGAGAAGAATCCAGAAGAAGTGACATCCGGAACAACTTCATCCAGAAGAAACGTGTCCTTAACAAACTGAGCCGAATCAGTTAAAATAACTTTATCTGGAAAAATTTAAAAATATTATGGTTTCTACCCTGAAGGTTTATCCGGTAAAATACTTCAATACTCTTTGTCACTTTGTACCATACAAGTGAGAACTGCTTTTCACCAGTGACCGTATAAATACTTAACATTTTATTTTCAGGCTCTACTTTTCACTATCTCAGAAACAGTTTCCCTTCTCTCTCAAATTTCAACCCCGATTCAAAACCCTAAGTTATTACCTTTTTCCATTTTCTCACCATACACCCAAATTTCTCTCAAATTAACCATCAAGTTCCACAATTTTCACTTAAATCATCAACAATGTCATCCAAAGCAAAGGTGAATGCTACTAACACACCATAACCACGGTTCTTTCCTAAACACAATGTACTAGAGTTTTTTCGAGAAATCAGCAAAAACAAAGATTTTTGATAGGATGATTGACATATTGAACACAATTGAACAAGTTAATGCAATAGTAAATATGAGTTTATACAATACTTGTGTTCTTTATTTTCTTAATATTAGCTGAAGTTTATATTACAAAATACAAAAGTTTGAAAGTGAATATTAACTTGTTGTCGTGTGGTTAATATTGTTTGTAATCTAGTCTTAGTTAAGTCAGTTTAACCACGATCCTACAACATCCTGTAGAAGAAGTCCATATTTGATCAAATCAGGTCACAAAAACGAATAATAATTTTTATTCACTTTACATTGTAAATAAAAGCTAACAATTATTATCAAACCGAAAATAAAAGGTATAAAGAATCAACATTCTCAATATATATATATATATATATATATATATATATGTAGTATGATCACGTCAAAGTTCAGAACTTTCATTGAATTTTATCAACAACTTTGACGTCAACTTGAAATGCCTTTGCAAGAATATCCCCAGCGATATCTGAATTTGATCCAAATACAGCATTTGCAATAGTAATGACACCGGGATTTTGACTGCTCAAACCAGCAATAGCAACAGCATACCCATGTCCAATGTTTTTCTGGAAATGAATTAGACCTTTCGGAAACACGAACACATCACCCTTCTCGAGTACTTTCGTGATTAGACGGTTTTCCGGGTTGGATGTGACAAAGCCAACCAGAATTCTTCCTTCAATGACAGTCAAGATTTCAGTGGCTCGAGGGTGCGTGTGTGGAGGATTAATACCCATTGGAGCAAAGTCGATACGGGCCATGGAAATACCAAGAGTGTTGAGTCCTGGCACCCGTGCTACAGTCACTTGAGTCACATTAGACCCGACATTATTTGACGTGTTTCCCATTAAGTGAAGCCCTCTAAATAAAAAATCGTCTGCTTGCACCAGCTTTGGATCTTTGCAAACAAGACCATTCACGAGAACTGCATAAACAAATAATACATAACAATTTTATGTTAGTGACGTCGGTATATAAATATTGCACATAAAACCATGACCAACAATAATCTTTTATGTACCTTGGCTTTTTGGATCAGCCACACAGAAGTCTTGGAGAGGACTAGGGTCCGAAGTAAAAGCCATCGAACATGTAGTCAACAAGAGAACGAATATAAGAAAACGAGACATCGTTAGCGAGAGGTGGATAAAACTTGTTTTTTAAGGATTTAGGTAGCTGATGAAATCTATGGAAAAATGGATATAACATGTGTTGCGTAATTGAATCAAAACAACAATCAAGAAATTGAATAAGAATTGAATTGTGCCTAATGCTTTATTGAAAGTGGAGAGAAATTGGATACAAAATCACTGATTACAAAATGAAGAACTAAAACTACTTAACCTATTGAGCTAACGGCTATTAACAGTTCTTAACAAACGCGAAAACAGAATTAGCACATGTTACACAATAAGTCCCTCATCAATGAGATGTTGACACATATAGCCCATCAAGTATCTTGACCAGATTAAGACCCGTTGACTTGCAGCTTATACAACATTCTCCACCTTAAGCAAAAGGCAACTTTCCTTGTTAATCAAATGCAAACACAAATATCAGCAATAATACCCAATCATCATCTGATAACAGTGACCCCATGGGATTTGAATATCATGATGTGACCAAGTATTGAAGCCTCAATTCAGTTTGACATTTATCTTAGAAATAAGAATCTTCACTTGACTCCAACCATTTCCAAACACTTCAGAAATTTAGACTTGGGTAAAGCCTTTGTAAACACATCTGCAGCATTGTTACTTGTCTCAATTTGCTCAACCAGTACCTGTTTGTCATTCACTACATCTCTAATGAAGTGAAGTCTAACATTGATATGTTTGGTACGTTCATGATACCTATGATTCTTTGACAACTGAACAGCACCTTGACTGTCACAATGAATCACAGCATCTTGAACATCAATTCCTAGTTCCAAGACAAAACCTTTCATCCACAATGCTTCCTTAACTGCCTCAGTGAGTGCTATATATTCTGCTTCCGTACTAGATAAGGCAACTACATTTTGCAGTGATGCCTTCCAGCTAACCAAATTCCCTAGTACCATAAAGCAATAACCTGTAATAGATCTTCCCCTATCCAAATCTTTGGCAAAATCTGAGTCTACATACCCTTTTACTATACCAGTGTCAGCCCTGTTCTTGCCAAACTCTAATCCAATATGCACTGTACCTTTAAGGTATCTAAACAACCATTTGACACCTTCCCAGTGTGCCTTACCTGGATTTGATAGGAATCTACTCACTACACTCACCCCATACCCTATATCTGGGCGAGTACATACCATGAGATACATCATACTACCAACTGCTGTAGCATATGGTACCTTATCCATATACCTTTGCTCATCTTCACTCTGAGGACAGTCCTGTAGAGAGAGCTTAAAATGAGCTGCAAATGAAGTAGTAACAGGTTTACATTGATCCATATTAAAACTGCATAGTAACTTCTTGGTGTAAGAACTTTGAGTTAACTTTAGGACACCTTTCTCCCTGTCCCTAAAGATTTCCATCCCTAAAATCTTTCTTGCTTCACCAAGTTCTTTCATTTCAAATTCTGACTTTAGCAGTTCCTTAGTAATCTTTAACTCCTGCAAATCTTTGCAGGCTAACAGCATATCATCTACATAAAGCAACAAGTAGACAAACTGACCAGGTGAATATTCTTTATAATATACACAGGAGTCATATAAACTTCTCTCAAAACCTGCATTATACACCATATGATGATCAAACCTTTTGTACCATTTTCTAGGAGATTGCTTCAAGCCATAGAGGGACTTCTTCAGTAAACACACTTTTCCTTCATTCCCTGGTTTAACAAATCCCTTAGGTTGTTCTATATATATTTGCTCATCCAAGACACCATGAAGAAAGGCTGTCTTTACATCCAACTGTTCAAGTTCAAGGTCCAAATTAGCTACTATTGACATAAGAACTCTGATAGATGAATGTTTAACCACAGGGGCAAATATTTCATTGTAATCTATTCCATGTCTCTGAGTAAATCCCTTAGCCACTAATCTGGCTTTATATCTAGGGGTACCACCACTTGGCATAGCCTCTTTGACCTTAAAAAGCCACTTACTAGCAATAACCCTTTGACCCTCAGGTTTATCAACCAGTGACCAGGTCTGATTGAAATTAAGTGAGTTAATTTCTTCCTGCATTGCTAATTGCCACTTGTCACTTTCTGGTGAACTCACAGCTTCCTCATAGGACTTGGGTTCAAATATCCCCTCATTATCATCTGCTACAAAAACAAATGCAGAGAGATTGTCATCTTCCCTAAACCTTATAGGTTTAACAATATTTCTCCTGGGCCTATCTCTAGCTAAGCTAGGTGAACTCTGCACAGTTTCTGCATTACTAGAACTGGTATTATCAATCATATTACTATGCTCACCTTCTCTAGAGATAAGTTGCTCCACCTCAATTGAAACTTCCCCTTCATCTACCTGTTTTCCCTTTTTCATCACATCCTTGTAGTACACATCCTCCCTATGTATTACATCTCTACTCACTATAATTCTATAACCACCTTCATTAAACTTCCATAGTCTAACACCCTTTACTCCTTCAGGGTAACCCAAGAAGATACACCTCTGTGCCCTGGCTTCCAGTTTATCTTGCTTGACATGTGAGTATGCCAAAGTACCAAACACCTTCAAATGTTCATATGAGGATTTCTGCCCTGACCATTTCTCCATAGGTGTTTGCATTTCTAAGGCAGAAGAAGGAGATCTGTTAATGAGATAAACTGCAGTAGCAGCTGCCTCACCCCAAAAAATCTTAGGTAGGCCAGAGCTTATTAGCATACACCTGACCTTATTTAGGATAGTCCTATTCATCCTTTCTACTATCCCATTCTGTTGGGGTGTACCAGGGACTGTCAAATGCCTCACAATACCTTGACTTTTACAATACTTATCAAACCAACTACTACAAAACTCTAGCCCATTATCTGTTCTCACCTTTTTGACCTTTTCCTCAGTTTGCTTTTCAACCAGAGCTTTCCACTCCTTGAACTTTTCATATGCTTCATCTTTCCCTTTTAGCATATAAATCCAAACTCTCCTGGAAAAGTCATCTACAATGGACATAAAATAACTTGCACCTCCTATTGACTGGGTCCTTGCAGGTCCCCACAAATCAATGTGCACATATTCTAGAATTTTATTTGTAGTATGTCTACCAGTATTGAAACTCACCCTATGTGACTTTCCCATTACACATGTATCACAAAACCCTGCCCCTTTATTGGTTACCCCTGAGATAAACCCCTGTTTACTTAACTCAGATAATCCCTGGTCACTTATGTGACCCATTCTTTTATGCCATAAAGCATTATTATCTGTTTTGTCAATCACCACATTAGTTTCTGGTATTATTTCCCCATCCAAGACATAAATGTTATTATTACATCTAGTACCAGAAAACAATACCCTTGACCCACTTACCACCTTAGCCCTGCCATCTTTTAGACTTACAGCATAACCACCCTTTCAAATGTTCCAAGAGAAATAAGATTTCTAGTTAATTCAGGGATGTACCTCACATTTTCAAGAGTTAATTCTGTACCATTACTTAGCTTCAATTGTACAATACCTTCCCCTTTAATACTGCAAGGTCTGCTGTCTCCTAGTTTCACTGCTCCCATTTCTTTAAGTTCCAAAATCTTGAAATTTTTCTTGCAGGGTGTCATATGGTATGAGCACCCTGAGTCAAGAATCCAATGATCTTGGCAGACTTCACTTGTTATAGCAAGTGCATCAGCACTTTCATAACCATCAGTAGAACCTTCAGGAGAATGAAATTTAGATGTCTGACTTTGAGGCTTCTTCTTCCTCTCTGGGCACTCACGTTTTAGATGTTTATCCGAGCCACAAACAAAGCACTTCCACTTAGCCTTTGACTTGGATCTCACCATCCCTTTCCTCCCCTTTTGAGACTTTGAATCAAACTTGCCTTTGATATACAACCCTTCAGCATGATCATCAATAACCTCAGTCCTTCTCTTCAATTCTTTAGAATTGATTGCTGATAGAACTTCATCCATTGTGAGACTTTCACGGCCATACATCATAGTTTCAACAAAATGCTCATAGGTAGCAGGTAATGAGGTCAAGAACAATATAGCTTGATCTTCATCATCCAATTTACAATCTATATTTTCTAAATCCAAAATGATTTTATGAAACTCATCAGTGTGGTCATCAATTGACTTACCAGGGGCCATCTGAAATGTATACAATCGCTTCTTCAAGTACAGACGATTAGCCAAACTTTTCGTCATATACAGCGATTCGAGTTTTAACCAAATTGCAGCAGCCGATGTCTCTTTCGACACCTCCCTGAGCACCCGATCTCCCAGGCACAATACGATCGCGCTATGAGCCTTTGAGAGCGTACTCTTCCAGTCTTTTTCTTCGACTCCATCTGGTTTATTCGTTTCACCGAGTAATGCATCATCTATCCCTTGATGCACGAGTAATGCTCTCATCTTCAATCTCCACATTCCGAAATCGTTCCTCCCATCGAACTTCTCGATTTCAAACTTCGCGGAGACCATTGCGCCGATCAACACAGCGGAATAACTCGTCAATTTCTTCGAATGAGCCCTAATCGGTGGCTCTGATACCAATTGTTGCGTAATTGAATCAAAACAACAATCAAGAAATTGAACAAGAATTGAATTGTGCCTAATGCTTTATTGAAAGTGGAGAGAAATTGGATACAAAATCACTGATTACAAAATGAAGAACTAAAACTACTTAACCTATTGAGCTAACGGCTATTAACAGTTCTTAACAAACGCGAAAACAGAATTAGCACATGTTACACAATAAGTCCCTCATCAATGAGATGTTGACACATATAGCCCATCAAGTATCTTGACCAGATTAAGACCCGTTGACTTGCAGCTTATACAACAACATGGTACTGCTTTTATAGTAAAAGCATATGAACTTTGTGGGAAAAGTAAAACGAGGAAGAAGTCGTTATATCAAAGAAATTGAAAGCGTCAACTTAATTTATTTTAATAATTTGAATTACTTATGGTTAAAGTTTTTTTTTTTTTTTTTTTTTTGAACAACAATATATTGATCACCAGCAAAAAAAACACCAAAACAAAACACCCTCAGCAAGATGCTGAGGCAACCCACCCAACAAACACACCAAACACCCCACCAAACCCAACAAAAACAACGACACCAGAGGAAAATTAAAACCCAGCCCCCCTTACAAGCATAAACCCCTTCTAACACCAAACCAAAAATTACATAAACTCCTGATATTGCAAAGAATATTCGAAATCGAAACCCGTTTGTTGTTGAAGATCACCTCATTTCTTTCTTTCCACAGACACCAGATGGCCGTAAAGATCATAGCATGCACCCATTTACTCTTCTCCGACCCCTGCTCGACATCCCTATGAATCCCCAACAAGTGCTGAACCGAAAACACCCAAAATCTAGGCAGCCCACACCAATCGGCCACACCTTGCCATACCACCGTAGCCACCAAACAACCCATAGCATGCACTATATATGTAGAAATAAGCCTTGGTCTTTATTTTCCAGAAAGATAACTCATAGCATGCACTATATATGTAGAAATGGTTCATAATAGTGGTACGTGAGCATTGAAATTTGAAAATGTCAACTTAAATTAAATAACATTTTGTATGAGTTACGGTGAAAATTAAGATGAAGGAATAAGCCTTGGTCTTAATTAATTTTTGAGAAAGATTTCCTCGAACCTAGAGGGTATATCATTATTATCATATTCACTAAATCTCATCAATAGCAATACAGAGGGAATCCTTCTCACATGTGACACATCAGTTTTCTACAACTCCCAACAAATTTTTGCCACAATGCTAAAACTCACGTACTTTGTATATGCACCCATTTTATTTTCACATCATCATTTCATTTTATAATTTTATATAACATATTTAATCTTATTATTCAAAAAGAGTTAATTGTTATTTTCATCCTCGACGTTTATAAGTTTTAGTCATTTTAGTCAAAAAAAAGTTTTTTTCTCCTCATATTCCCTCACGTTTGTATTTTATGCCATTTTCGTCCATATCACTAACTGCTGTTAAAAACTAACTGAAAATCAGGGGTTATTCGTAAAACAATATTATCTATTTTTTTTTATTCTTTTTACTCCTTAAAAAAATATGCGTATTTGACTTTGCAAGGTCAAAGGTTTATTTCAGACAGCCAATTAACATAGGCCACGTCATCATCATCTTCAAACTACACATTATTTCTCTCTCTTAAATCACGACGCAACCAGAGAAAAATTCATGAACTCCGGCGAACTGCATTCACGTTCTGACCGTCTGCGAACTCCTCTCATCATCACGAACACAACGGGACTAGGTTTGTTCACCTATACGCACAGACGCTTTGTTCACCTATACGCACCGACGCGGAAACCCGAACACGCCCCAAGTTGACCGTATGACTTGAGATGACCGTATTTTTTTACTCCTTAATATTAAGCAGTACAAAAAAAATAGATAATATGTTTTTACAAAGATACCCCTAGTTTCCAGTTGGTTTTTAACCGCAGTTAGTGATATGGACGAAAATAGTAGAAAATACAAACGTGAGGGAAGCTGAGGAGAAAAAAAACTTTTTTTTGTACTGAAATGACTAAAACTTGTAAACCTCAAGGACGAAAATGGCAATTAACTCATTAAAAAATATTAATAATATTTAAAAAAGTATAAAAATTAATTAAAATTAAAAAAAATTGAAATTAAAATAAACTCGCACTAAATTAAAATAAGAAAGTCACAAAATTTTACTTACATTTTTAAAAAAAATGCATCAACATACATACAACAATCACAAATTCTACTCGTGGTTGTACTTAACGTGTCCCTTGACAACATATGTTCACAACTGAAAGATTTTCATTTTATTGATGTACTCTTCTCTTGTGTGATACAGAAATTGTTATTCCTACCAAACATTTCTGTAACGAGACTTAATGGACAAATAAGTTCACTGAATCTCCTAATATTGGACTCGAGCAAATGTCAATGGCTTCTCAGATTGCGAGAACCCTAAGGAATGTAGGTCCTGCTGCATTGTAATGGAAATGCACGTTTGCCCAAAATACCCCTATCATCTGGTTGTTGGCTTCTTATGAGTTTTGTGAAGCTACAAACCAAGCCTATCCCAACTTAACCTCGTCATTAGCTAGCCATCTCGGTATTTTAAAGTAGAGAGAAATTAAGAAAAAGTTGAGTGTGTTGTGAGGATTTTATGTATATTTGTGACGCCCACTCCCAGTCTTGGCTCCAGGAGGGGTCACGTGTCGGGTTTACTCATGAACACATGGTACAACAGAGATAACTAAGCAGCGGAAATTAAAAACTTTTCATTTATATATATATAACGAGTTACAATAGTAAGGAAGATAATAACATAATCTATAACTAGATCTTATCTATAGCTATGCCAGTCTACTATCGAGTCATTCCTGATAGCTTGCCCATCTAATCTGCCCTTGCTAGAGCCCTTCCCTTGCTACTTTAAACATCACCGATACCTGACATACATGCTTTTAAGGTCAGCTTACGCTGGAGACTTTATAGATCTTATCTATAGCTATGCCAGTCTACTACCGAGTCATTCCTGATAGCTTGCCCATCTAATCTGCCCTTGCTAGAGCCCTTCCCTTGCTACTTTAAACATCACCGATACCTGACATACATGCTTTTAAAGGTCAGCTTACGCTGGTGAGTTCTAAGTATTTAAAACTTTTACCTTTACCTTGAAAGGCTACTTCAAACATTTGGGCCTAACGGCCCCTACTTTATAAACATTTATAGGTATAAAACATGACAGAATTATACCAAAACATTTAAACATTCAGTATTAAAAATCATTTAATACTCTAAAACATACCTCAAACATTTGGGCCTAACGGCCCCTTCTTTATAAACATTTGACAGGTATAAAGCATAACAGGATTATACCAAAACGTTTAACTCATCAGTATTAAAAATTATTTAATACTCTAAAATACCTAGGGCCTCCGGGACCCATCCTCTGTGCAAATAATCATTACGTATAATAAAGTCATACGAAACATTATAAGCAAAACCTCTTTTTACTAAGCATTGTCTATCCTCTGGGACTACTTTAGCCCCTTTCGGTTGGCCGTCGCCTCCCGACCTCTTGAGTAACCGTCGTTACTCCAGTGGCTTCATTTCCACTGCTTGGATTGTACAACCCCCCTCTTACCAGACAATCTGTGCTTAGATTAAAACTTCTTTAAAATAACCCCAAGGGTCATTTCCTTTATCCTCAAAAACTCATTTTCCTCTTTTGAAACTTTTCTTTAAAAGTTTAACTTCTTTATTACCCGTTCATTATAACCTTCCCGAAAAGAGTAATAACAGGTAATAATAACTTTAAAACAGTTATAAGTATTATAACTTTTTCACGTATGTGTATCAACACAAAACAAGTAAAGGCATCTCAAATACTTTTCAAGTAAACAGTTGAATATATATCGTTGCATGTATATCAGCCCAAAAACATTAAAAACTTTAAAAACATTTAAAAGTGGGCTCATAGAACTCACCTTATTCTCTTAAGCAGTTAATTCAGAGAAAGTCTCCGCAATGCCTTCCAATTAAACCTAATTGCGTATTGTACGACGTTAACGCAAGGTTTAATATAATAAACACTTCTTATGTTTATTTTAATACTTCATTAACTTAATAATACTTAGTTATTAAGTTTATTCCTTTTAGAGGTCAAAATGACCAAAATGCCCTTTGGGCCGTTATCCTTTTCTTTCGTTAATAATATGAAGACACGCATTCCTATAAGTAAACGCTCACTCCGGGATCGCCCAGTGAGGGATGCCATTTCCCAGTTGGGATTTATGCGACACCCTCGCTTTTGCCAGAAATCCCAGTGTACAGGCGTCTACCCTTCCGGTCCGCGCGAACTTCTACATATCCGATTAACTCGGTATCTTAAATACTTTACCATTTATCCATTTTAACTTTATATATACTTATTATATATATAAACATAGTTCCATGTCAAAAATCAAGTCTCCATACCCTTCGGATTATTTTATATTAAACAATCATATTCCGAAACCCTAATTTCCCGTTTTTCTCATTTCTTTATCAAAAATCCATTTTTATTCAAAACTGACTTAGGGTATTATCCGTTATAACATTTTATATCATGCTTTAAAATTTCAAAGCTTGGTTCATTATCGTTTGCTCGGTTTTGACAGAACAGTGTCTAGAAAACCCTAATTTTTCATTTCAACACTTAAATGTACATATTAACATATTTTAAATATGTTTCAAACATATATTAAACATTATTTAACCCGATAATTACTTTATAATTATCGTTAACCTTTATATTAAATATATATTTAATATATAAATCTTTTCTTTTAACCAATTTTATTTAAATAAAATTGATTAATAATTATATATATTTATTCGTCTTAAATATATATTTATATCATTTATCCCGTCTTATTATGATTTGATATAATATTTGTAATAATAACAAATATTTAACGTGATTACCTTTTTGACGGGTCGTGAAACGAGTCCGAATAACCAAAGTAATAAAGTTGTCCGCTCTTGACAAACGAATAGTCCTTCCCGACTATTTTCTCGCCACGAGCATTTCCCCGTTGTCGGTTTGTCGTTTGGACCTCGTTACGCCACCGAAACGTCGCCCGAAGGTGAAGACGGGTTAACTCGACGTCCCGTTTTCTAGCTCGAATTACGACCACCTACGATTGCCGTTAACAACCGCCGATCACCGCTATCATTCTCCGCCATGCCGAGTGTTCACCGTCGTTGCCGTTGTCACCCGTGGTCAACCGTACGTTACCGAAATTTAACCGAAAGTAGAGACGGTGGTGTCGGGTTTGCCGGGTTTTGAGTTCACACAATTGTTAAACAACCGCTTACCACCACCTTTCATCACTACTAACTGCCGCCACCACCACTGCCTATAACCGCCTACAACCCATTACTGCCATCGTCACCGGGTTTTGCAGGTTGGCCGGTCGAGAATGGCGAGGGAGAGAGCGCCGGGTTTCGCCGGGACAACGAACAGAGGGAGGGGTCGGAGATGGGTTTCTGCTTTCGCCGGAAACGACAGAAGGTCGCCGGCTTTCTGCTGTCCTCCGCTTACGGCCATCATAACTCCATCGTCGGAACAGTGGCAGGTCGCCGGGGGTTCGGTTTGAAGAGGAATGTCGTAAGGGGTTGGCGGAAACGAACCCGGGTCGTCGGGACTTACGGCTTCGCGCTACTGCTGCTGGGTTTGTGTCACTGGTTCTCGCCGGTGGGAACGTCGGAGAAGGTGGGTTGCAGGAAGGTTGCTGGTGTCGAGCTGACAGGGAGAGTTGGGTAAAGTTCGCCGGATGGAAGCCGGCTTCGAGTGGCGAATCACCGGGAAAGTCGAGAGAAAGAGGAGGAGTACGGCCTGGTCTCTTTCTCTCTTCTCTCACTTCTCTTTTTTCTTCTTTTTGCTTTTTATCTTTGATGTCGGGTACTCTTTTTCTTTTCATTTCAATGTGATTAATGTTGGTATGTATGTATGTCTATATATAGTATACAATACAACTGAAATGTTAGAATACTTTCGATCGAAGGAATTGAACACGTACGATAGTGAGTAGATCTTTCAAATGCTGAATCATAAACAATTTCGACACATAATGAAAGTGAGAAGTAAGGAACAAGCAAAAGAATATTTTATGATATACTATAAATATGTAGGTATTATACCCGTATTCTGTACCCGTATAATAATATAATATTTCATAAACGGGTTATAAAGATTACCGAACATCTGAAATATTACGGGGATCTAATAAATATTCTTTGGTTGTAACGTAAACTGCTGAACGTTTAGTTAATTTATTCGGTAGAGGGCTCGTGTCCAATCGGTGTTGCGATCACGGCCGTTTTACAAACCGAACACGTTTTCTTGACTGAATTTCTTTATAAATATTATTATAATTATTTATACTTTGCCGAGGCGTTATAAATATTTCGAACGGCTAATCGAACTTTATTTTGATTAATATCGCGTAACTATGACGGTTACCGATTTCATCGTTTTTCGTGTCGAATATCACAAATATATTTTATAACGACTATAAATCAAGTATTTAGCAATACCTGATATTTTAACTTCGCTTTGGTGTTAATTTAGTGACGTTCGTGTTTATATACGGTTTATTACAAACCGGGCCTAAATCACTATTTTGCGTTTTCTCGCTTCATTATAACTCGGATTCAAAATCCGTCTTTGCCCACGATCTTTATTTTTCGTTATCTATCATATTCTATAAATTCGTCTCCTGACGTTTCCTCGAATATCGTATCGAATTTTCGTACGTGAATTGTGACATTTCTCTATTATACGTATATATATATATATATATATATATATATATATATATTGTATCACGTGTATTAGCTACTTAACAAATATAACACACGTATATAATTTAAGTCATAAAATTATTGGGGTGTTACAATATTTAATTTATAGTGGGCTTCTAAAAACTAGCCATTACAGAATTTCACCGTTAGACCACTTGATCGTTTAAAAACCAACACCTATAATTTTATAATAGATATATTTAACCGTATAAATATTAACTTCTAAGATTCAATCAATCAACCATGACAAACACAAATATATTGGATATACTCTAATAATTTCACAATTTTTTGATATCAACACCTCCACGTGATGTGATGGAATACCATGTACCAAGGGTGCAACGCTATAGTCAGCTACGTGCTGGAATACCTACACCAGTTGTTCTACCTCCCGTTTCATTTCAACCTCCACATTCGGCTCCTGTGCAACCTCCGGCTCCTATTTAACCTCCAATAAACCCCCAAATGATTGACCTTTAGGAGGACGAAGCATTCTGTAATTGGGCATTTGATTACTGGTTACCCAAAAACCCACTGGAAGAGCCACTAGAAGACTATTACGAACTAGAGGATAAAGTCTAGCTTGAAGTGGAAGAGGAACCGGTGGTGAAGAACGACCGGAGTACAAATACATGCCTCTTTATGATGAAATGTTGTCACAACCAAGATCACCCATGTTACTCCCATGGGATGGAGATTCTGATTCCGATTTATGGTATTAGTTGTAGTATTTTAGATTTATGATATTAGTTGTAATATTTTAGATTTAATTACTTAAATTAATTAGGTATAGGTATATATATAAAGTGTAATTGTGTTTAATATATGTAATACCAATTATGTTTTATATTAATCCTGTCCTGTTTAATTAACTAGATTTATTTAATTATGCTTAATGGGTCCCACAAACATATCACCCGTCAGGGCGTGCGGGGGCATCACGAGCGTCTCCACCAACACCGCAACGTTTGGCGTGCCTGCCACGTTGGCCGAAATGCACCCATGGATTGCAACGTTTGTTGTGGTCTTATATTAGCTGGTGAATAAGTTGGGTAATGGACAGGCTTAACCAGTTTTCAGTTCCAAAATTTTCTATTGTTTAAACTCGGTGCTAATATAACAAAAATATGTTACGGAAGAACTACACCATTCAAACATGTCACGGGGAATAAGTATACGTTTTATTTACTTTAATACTAATTAGTAATTCGTGTATTATATAGGTTGAATTTAGATTTATAATATTAAATAAATATAAAAAATGGAAAAAACGATTAAGAGATTTAAAAATTATGATTGAAGTAAAATCCTTATAAAACAATAAATGATAATTTAATAAATTAAAAAAAGTTATTATAATTGACAATTGTTGATTAATTTTTTTTTAAAAAGACTCAAATTATTGAGTAAATTTATCAAATCTACATTAGTTTTATCATTTTGTTTGAAAACAAAATTTTAATTTGGACAAAATTGGTAATTAGTCTTAATTGGTGATTTACTAAATTGTAATTGATTGTGAGTTTGACATTGTGGCAATGGTGATGTGAACCCTCTATAATGAAGACATGTGGCAACCATTTTATTGCTTTATTATGATTATTAAGATATAACGAGAGAAAACAAACAATTATTACGAAATTGAAAAATAAAAGTTTAAGAAGAAACATCTTATAGAAGAAGTCCATATAAAACATGTCACAAAAAGTAATAGTACTTTTTATTCACTTTATAATGTAAAAAACAAACAATTATGATTCATACGTAAATAAAAGGTATAAAGAATCAACATTCTCTTTCTAAGTAAGTAGTATGATCACGTCAAAGTTCAGAACTTTGATTGAATTTTATCAACAACTTTGACGTCAACTTGAAATGCCTTTGCAAGAATATCCCCAGCAATATCTGGATTTGATCCAAACACAACATTTGCAATAGTAATGACACCAGGATTTTGACTGCTCAAACCGGCAATAGCAACAGCATACCCATGCCCCATGTTTTTCTGGAAGTGAATTAGACCTTCCGGAAACACGAACACATCACCCTTCTCGAGTACTTTCGTGATGAGGCGGTTTTCCGGGTTGGATGTGACAAAGCCGACCAGAATTCTTCCTTCAATGACAGTCAAGATTTCGGTGGCTCGAGGGTGAGTGTGTGGAGGGTTAATACCCATTGGAGCAAAGTCGATACGAGCCATAGAAATACCAAGAGTGTTGAGGCCTGGCACCTGTGCTACAGTCACTTGAGTCACATTAGACCCAACATTATTCGACGTGTTTCCCATTAAGTTAAGCCCTCTAAATAGAAAATCATCTGCTTGCACCTGCTTTGGATCTCTGCAAACAAGACCATTCACGAGAACTGCACAAACAAATAATATATACAAATTTTAGGGACGTCGGTATACTAATATTGCACATATGAAACCATGATCAACAATAATCTTTTATGTACCTTGGCTTTTTGGATCAGCCACACAGAAGTCCTGGAGAGGACTAGGGTCTGAAGCAAAAACAATCGAACATGTTGTGAACAAGAGACCGAATATAAGAAAATGAGACATCGTTAGTGAGAGGTGGATAAAACTTGTTTTCTATGAATTTTGGTAGCTGAAGAAATCTATGAAACAAAGGATGTAACATGGTACTGATTTTATAGTAAAAGCATATGAACTTTGAGGAAAAGGTAAAATGATGAAGAAGTCGTCATATAAAGACGACACCCATACGATATACCCACTTTTGTGCAATATGTTGAAATGGTTCAAAATAGCAGGTTATGATGGAATAAGCCTTGGTCTTTATTTTCCAGAAAGATAGCTTAGAGCATGCACTATGTTGACATGGTTCAAAATAGTAAGTACGTGAGCATTGAAATTGAAAATGTCAACTTAAATTAAATTAAATTTTGTAAGAGTTATAGTGAAAATTATGATGGAAAAAGCCTTCCTCGAACTACGGAGTATAGAGGTTGTTTTGATTTATACCTTGATGTTGAAGATGGTGTTATCATGCCCAATGGCGGAGCTTGAAAAAAAAGTTCGTGGGGGCGAAAATTCTTGGTGTCAAAAAATTCCGTATCGCTATGTTCGGTTTGACCATCCGGTTCGGGTTGACCATCCGGTTCGGGTCGGGTCAGGTTGGGTCGAGTGACTCGAGTGTCGAGTCTAACAATTAAATATACTCAATAGTCTTTATATTTGAAAAGTAAGTAGATATTTATAAAACAAAACATTGTTGCAATGTCACTTACACATATAAAACTAGATATTTGTAAAACAACTAAAGATCTTTGAAAGATGGTGTGCACCTGAAATACGAATCACAATTCTGCCCGACGACCTTTAAGATCTTTGAATTCATCAATTATGGAATCCGAATCAAAGTTTTCAGCAATTTCTTTTTCTATGTAAATCACCAAGCTATCCGCGAGATATGCATCCGACATCTTATTGCGAAGCCGAGTCTTGAATATCTTCATTGCTGAAAATGCTCTCTCTGTTGTTGCAGTTGAAACCGGAAGTGTCATAATAAGCCGGCACACTCTATCAACCAGATTGTACGTCTCACGTTTCTGAGTTTCCACGAGAGTTTTGCATAGATTTGGAAGATTTGATACACCACTAAGCCTCGGATTAATTGTCATTTCAATATTAAGATTTTCCAACTGATATTGCAACTCAATCCTTTCTCGCTCAGTAAAATCTCTAGGATAATATCTCTCAACAAGAAGACATATATTTTCAACATTAATCTCTTTTGTAGCTAAACTAGCACTAAGAGATAACAACTCCACCGTGTGCTCACTGAATCTTGTATTCAACTCATGTAATTGTTTATCCAATGTGGATATAAACAAATCTGCTCGATAATAATGTCCAAATGTAATCTGAAGATCGTTTCTACGAGGTCGATAGTTAGTAGAAACATATGGACTCTTCATGTCCGGCACATTTACTTGATGCTTTTCACAGAAAAAAAGAACATCTTTAAGAAAATTATCCCATCCATCGTTTCTCATAGTATCTAGACTAACCTTTGCTACAGAAACTTGGTCCATGGCATTAAGAATGTCTTGTGATTTCTTTTGTAGGGCTTGAGAAAGTGCATCCGTTTTTCCCATTATCTCCTTCATTAAATGCAGAATAAACACAAACTCAAAAGATTTCAAGTTTCCATAAGCTGCATAAGCATCTCCTCGTTGATTATATCTTGATGACGAGTCATCTTGTATTCTTTTGAGAACAATAATAGAGGCATCATACATATCAAGCAAACTAGAAATGGAGTGAAAATGAGAACCCCAACGTGTGTCGCCAGCTCTTTTTAGTGTCCCAACTTGATTCTTTCCTTTACCAGATTTGATTTCACCAAGTTCCAATAATTTTTTTACTTCATCTCGTTTTGCCTCTTGTAGCTCATCATGACGTTTGCTAGAGGCGCAAACTGTATTAATTATATGAACCAAATCTGCAAAGAATTTGTGTACCGGCATAACTTCCTTTGAAGCACAAACCAAGGCAAGTTGTAACCTGTGAAGATAGCATTACTTTAGTACTTTAAAGTTTAATAAAACTCAACAAAAAAAATAGTAATAATAATCAAGATATTAACCTGTGAGCAAAACAGTGAATGTAATATGCATAAGGACAATCTTTAAGAACAAGTGCTTGTAATCCATTCCATTCTCCTCTCATATTGCTTGCACCATCATATCCTTGACCTCGGATTTTACTCACATCAAACTGATAATGCAAAAGTTGTTCCCACAAACTTGATTTAAGGGTAGCTGATAAGGTATCTCTAACATGAACCAAGCCCAAAAACCTTTCTCGTATCAACCCTTTTTCATCAACAAATCTTAAAACAATGGCCATTTGCTCCTTTTTGGACTCATCCCGTGACTCATCAACCATGATACAAAAGTAAGAATCCCCCACTTCATCACGAATGTACGTTCGGATTCTATTTGCAATAATATTTAGAATTTCTCTTTGAATGTCATTAGAAGTATACTTTGAATTATATGGAGCATTCTCTAATATAACATTTGAAACTTCATCATTATAAGAACCTAGAAGTTGTAACATTTCAAGAAAATTACCTCGATTTTTAGAAGTAGAAGATTCGTCATGACCTCGTAAAGCACAAGCTTGAAATGTCAACCAACGAACAACATCAATTGTAACTTTTAATCGCAAACGGTTCTTCTTTATTTGCTCCTCATTTTGCTTCACTATGATATTTTCAATGTGTGCATCTTGATTCAATAAGTTTTGACTGAATAGCAAAGCACTCCTATGTTGTGTAGTGCCAATGTGATTCAAGAAAACACAATTTTTACCCCCCACCTTTTTCCAATTATTGAATCCTTTAACAGTGAATGAATCATGACCATGGCTCACATTAGGTTTATCGCTAAATAGATAACACAAATGACAATAAGCAGCATCTGTTGTTGGTGAGTACTCTAACCAATTAGGGAAAACACCGAACCAAGAATATATGAATTTTCGAGGATTCTTCTTGGGACCTGATTTTGGATACTTAGCAAGTTTTATTTGATAAGGTCCTTCATTTAGATAGAAACGTCTTATTTGTTCCTTTAAATTAGGCGGATGCTCCCACATTTGTTTCCGTTTAGCCGGATCTCTTTCTAATTTGTTTTCATCCACTTCATCATTAGTATTTGTTTCCGGTATTTGAGCTTCAACGTTACCCTGATTTTCTTGTTGGATTTCATGCTCTTCCGGCTTACTTGTTGAAGTTTTGTCACTTTTGTAACGTTTACTACTCTCTTGCGCACCACCGCTTTCCTTTCTTTTGAAAAAGGAATCAATAGTTTTTCCCATGATACCTAATTAAAAAGAAACATAATTCAACAATTTAGAAACCATTAAAGTATTAAACCACTAACTATTTCAATAGTCAATAAGTCAATTACTCAATTAGTGAATACAATTTAGATACAGTGAACTGTGTATATATATACAAACTTTTAACAAATTACAAACAATGAATACAAACTTCCAAAGTTCCAATAAATACAATGAATTTAATCCTTCATTCCTTCACACTTCACAGTTCACAATAAATTGGTAAATTTATTCCAATAGTCCTTCACAATAAATTAATCCTTATAACCTTATTCCTTCAACTCAAGTCTTCACATTCCAAAATCCAATAATCGATGTAGCTCAGTACTTCAATTGGTAAATTTATTCCAATAGTCCTTCACAATAGATTTCAAATCTTTTAACAAATTACAAACCTTCAAGGCTTCAACAGTTGAGTAGTTGACAGTTCAAAACGACAACACAGCAGCAAGCAGCGACACAGCAGCAAGCAGCGACACAGCAGCAAGCAGCGGCGGACGGCGGTATGGCCGTCAGGCGTGGAGGCGGAGCCGCGGTGGTCGGCCGTCGGCGCCGGCGTGAGGTTAAGAGGGGCGGGGAGTACAATGACCTTGGATCTTCACCAACCCGACACAGCAGCAAGCAGCGACACAGCAGCAAGCAGCGACACAGCAGCAAGCAGCGGCGGACGGCGGTATGGCCGTCAGGCGTGGAGGCGGAGCCGCGGTGGTCGGCCGTCGGCGCCGGCGTGAGACGTGACTCGTGAGCAAGGTGGAGACCGGTCGTTCTTTTTTATTTTTAGGGATTTGGATTTTGGAGATTGAAATTGGGATTGAGATTTGGGTGGGGATTTGGGTAATTAATTGGGGGTGGATATATGAATTTACAATTTTATTATCACTATTATAGAATTGACAATTTTTACCCTCAACCTAAACTAATAACTCTTTTTTCTTAAATGGAACAAATTTTTTATACTATTACTCTATTAGTGATTAGCCGATGTATTTTTTAAGGAAAAATTCAACGGGGCAAAAAATGTATACGTAAAAAAACCCAAGGGGGCTAAAAAAAATTTAAAAAATAATTCGCGGGGGCGATTATCAATATATATAAAAAAAATTTAAAAAATATAAAAAATTAGTACTTCGGGACGAAAAAACCGGAGGGGCGGTCGCCCCTCCCCGCCCCTCTTAACCTGCGCCCTTGATCATGCCACGTAGTAGCTGACTAGATAACACTATTTTTCAACACCAAGTGTGGTATAGATGGTGTGATGGTGTGCTGTGGTTATTTTTTAATATTTTTAATATTAAATTTGAAATTACATATTTTTATTTAACATAAAAATAAAACATTATATTATAAACTAAAATAAAGAAATAAGAAAATTACATCAGATATAAATAATTCAAGAAGAACACTCATAGACGTCCTCGATCAATCCACCTTAAGTTCGTTGGATATTTCGATTTCGTATTTCCCGACAATTAGTCATTTTTTTCTCCTTGTCAATTTGTTCATACGTCGTATCCAATTTCGCCTCGTTAAATTGACAAATCGTTGCGTCCACATCCTCGAGAATCATTTTATTCAAAACTAAAACACCACACATAACGTTGGCTATCTTGTCTTGGTGTCAAATTCGTGCGAGATGAGCAATGATGTGCCACTTACTTTTTAAATTTGCAAAGGTGCGCTCAACATCCTTCCTAGCGTGTGACGCCCACTCCCAGTCTTGGCTCCAGGAGGGGTCACGTGTCGGATTTACTCATGAACACATGGTACAACAGAGATAACTAAGCAGCGGAAATTAAAACTTTTCATTTATATATATATAACGAGTTACAACAGTAAGGAAGATAACAACATAATCTAATAACTAGATCTTATCTATAGCTATGCCAGTCTACTACCGAGTCATTCATGATAGCTTGCCCATCTAATCTGCCCTTGCTAGAGCCCTTCCCTTGCTACTTTAAACATCACCGATACCTGACATACATGCTTTTAAAGGTCAGCTTACGCTGGTGAGTTCTAAGTAATTAAAACTTTTACCTTTCCTTGAAAGGTTACCTCAACGTTTGGACCTAACGGTCTCTTCTTTATAAACATTTATCAGGTACAAAACATAACAGAATTATACCAAAACATTTAAACATTCAGTATTAAAATTCATTTAATACTCTAAAACATACCTCAAAATGTTTGGACCTAACGGCCCCTTCTTTATAAACCTTTAACAGGTATAAAGCATAACAGGATTATACCAAAACGTTTTAACTCATCAGTATTAAAAATCATTTAATACTCTAAAATACCTTGGGCCTCCGGGACCCATCCTCTGTGCAAATAATCATCACGTATAATAAAGTCATACGAGATATTATAAGCAAAACCTCTTTTTACTAAGCATTGTCTATCCTCCGGGACTACGCTTAGTCCCTTCGGGCGGCCGTCGCCTCCCGCCTCCTGAGTAACCGTCGTTACTCCAGTGGCTTCAATTCCACTGCTTGAATTGCAATTCCCCTCAACCAGACAATCTTTGCTTAGATTAAAATTTCTTTAAAATAACCCCTAGGGTCATTTCCTTTATCCTCAAAAACTCATTTTCCTCTTTTTAAACTTTTCGTTTAAAAGTTTAACTTCCTTATTACCCGTTTAATATAACCTTCCCGAAAAGAGTTTATAACAGGTAATAACAATTTAAAACAGTTATAGGCATTAAAACATTCCACGTATGTGTATTAACACAAAACACGTAAAAAGCATTTAACTCAAATACTTTTCAAGTAAACAGTTGAATATATATCATTGCATGTATATCAGCCCGAAAACATTAAAAACTTTAAAACATTTAAAAGTGGGCTCATAGAACTCACCTTATTCTCTTAAGCAGTTAATTCAGAGAAAACCTCCGCTATGTCTTCCAATAAACCTAATCGCGTATTATATGGCGTTAACGCAAGGTTTAATATAATAAACACTTCCTATGTTTATTTTAACTCTTTATTAACTTAATAATACTTAGTTATTAAGTTTATTCCTTTTAAAGGTCAAAATGACCAAAATGCCCTTTAGGCCATTATCCTTTTCTTTTGTTAATAATATGAAGACACGCATTCCTATAAGTAAACGCTCACTCCGGGGTCGCCCAGTGTTGGGATGCCATTGCCCAGATGGGATGGCGACACCCCCGCTATGCCAGAAACCCCAGTGTACAGGCGTCTACCCTTACGGTCCGCGCGAACTTCTAAATATCCGATTAACTTAGTATTTTAAATACTTTCTCATTTATCCAAATTTATATATACTTATTACATATAAAGATATGTTACCATGTCAAAAATCAAGTCTTCATACTTTTCGGATTGTTTTATATTAAGTAATCATATTCCAAAACCCTAATTTCTCGTTATCCTCATTTCTTTATCAAAACTTATTTTTATTTAAAACTGACTTAGGGTATTATCCGTTATAACATTTTATAACATGCTTTAAAATTTCAAAGCTTAGTTCATTACCGTTTACTTGGTTTTGACAGAACAGTGTCTAGAAAACCCTAATTTTGACATTTACACTTTATATATATTTTTCAATATATATTGAACATATTCTTTAACCCGATAATTACTTTATAATTATCGTTAACTTTTATATTAAATATATATACGTTTACATATATTTAATATTTAAATATATTCCTTTAATCAATTTTATTAATTAAAATTGATTAATAATCATATATATATTTATTGGGTCTTAAATATATATATTTATATCATTTATCCCGTTTTATTATGATTTGATATAAACTTTAACTTAAAATATAATATTTGTAATAATAACAAATATTTAACGTGATTACCTCTTTGACGGGTCGTGAAACGAGTCCAGAATAACCGAATAATAAAGTTGTCCGTTCTTGACAAACGAATAGTCCTTCCCGACTATTTTCTCGCCATGAGCATTTCCCCGTTGTCGGTTTGTCGTTTGGACCTCGTTACGCTACCGAAACACTGACCGAAAGTGTAAACGGGTTAACTCGTCGTCACTATTTTACGCCCCGTTTGCTGCCACCGTCGACCACCTTCAACGACCGTTGATCATCGCAACCATTCTCCACTATCCCGGGTATTTACTATCGTTGTCGGCATCACTCGTCGTTAACCGTACGTCACCGAATCATAACCGAAAGATAGGACGGTAAACCGGGTTTTTAAACCCGTTTGCAACCACCACCATCACCTTCCACCATCAGGAGTCCAGCTGCCGCCACCTGCTACCGCCATCGCACACTGCCGTTCCGGAGGTTCGTCGTCATCACCCGTACGTCACCGAAATAGCAACCGAACATTTATTAAACTAAGTTGAATTTGCCGGAGTTTTCGTCAGTTGCTGCTGCTTCTGAGTTTGTCGGATGATGAAGGTCGCCGGTATTACGATAGGCCGCCGGAGAAAGCGAGAAAGAAGGTCGCCGGAGTTGCGTCGATGGTCGGAGATCACCTTCAAATCCTCTGTCGCCCTTGAAGGACCGAAACCGAAGCAAGATATGCAGCTGGGAGGGCCGCCGTCGTCGACTGAGACCACCACAGCTGCGCCGCCGCCGCCCTATCGGCGGTAACCTAAGAGAAACAACACCGCCTCCGCCTCTGGGTTGGCCGTTCGCGACCGAATGGTGGCCAGGGGCTCACGGTTTATTCACGGGAGAGAGATGGGGTGGTGTAGATCGGAAAATGGAAGGACGATGTGGGTTGGTTGCCGGCGAAACAAAATGAAAGAGAGCGAGATTACGGTGGCCGGAAAAACGAAGAGGGAGAGGGAGACAAGCTACTTTTCTTCTTTCTCTCTCTGTTTTCTTTTCTTTCACTTTGTCGTTTTCTTATATTTATTTGAATTGTGTTGTGAGTTCATTGTGCATGTAATGCGTATATATATAGTACGTAAGGTGAAGGAATTAACAAAACAATTGAACGAAGTAATCTAACCACGTAAGTATGGTGACTAAGGTTTTCAATCGATGAATCATAGATTCTTTTGTTCTCAATTGACAGACAATAATACAATGACGAGGAAAATGAGAAGTAAGGAACAAGCAAGTTTAGGGTATTTTTAATTAATATGGTATAATATTTAATGAGTAGGTATTATGCCCGTAATCTAAACCCATAAAATAATATTAAACGGTTTATAAAAATTCCCGAACATCTAAAATATTACGGGGGTCCAATAAATATAAATATTATATTTATTCTTCGGTTATAACGTAAACCGTTGAATATTCATTTAACTACGCGGTAAAAAGCGCGTCTAATCAGCGTTGCGATCGTGACCGTTTCATAAACCGAATATGTCGTCTTGACTGAAATTCTTAATTATTATTATAATAATTATTTGTACTTTGCCGAGTCAGTAAAATTGCTTCGAACGGCTAACCGAATCTATTTCGGTTTTTATCGCGTAACAGCAACGTTACCGATTCCACCGTTTTTCATGCCGAACATCGTAAATATATTTTATAACGATTATAAATCAAGTATTTAGCAATACCTGATATTCTACTTTCGTTTCGGTGTTATTTTAGTGACGTTCGTACTTAAATACAGTTTATAACAAACTGGGCCTAAATCACTAATTTGCGTTTTCCCGCTTCGTTATAACTCGGATTTCAGATTCGTCTGCGCCCACGATCTTTATTTTTCGTTATCTATCATATTCTAGAATTTCGCCTCGTGACGTTTCCTCGAATGTCGTGCCGAATATTCGTACGCGAATCGTGGCATTTCACTATCTACATATATATATTATATCACATGCATTTCAGCTACTTAACAAATATAGCACACGTATATAATTGAAGTCATAAAATTTTGGGGTGTTACATAGCGGCGGTTTGAGCATCGCTGAAGACTTTACGTCTCTCAACGATGGGGGTTGTGAATCCTTTGACAATAGTAGAATAGTCGGGATAAATCTCATCTGCCAATTAATATTCACGCTTGTAAGTGACACATCGTAGTTCAAATGACTAGTCGGGCTCACGTCTCTCTATGATATCATCCCAAATGGGTAATCCATCATTGACATTAATGTCATTGTTAACATATTAATGCCAAATCCACATGCCATATGACGCAACAGCTTCCAGCATTTTGGTAGGATGAGTGTGATCACCACGCATGAATTGTGCACTCCAAGCATTGGGACAGTTTCTTCCATTCTCAGTGTGTGCAATCAATGCTACAAGCATTCCACGAAAAACCTAGCTCTCATCAGACTATCTTGCCCCATTTTACAGTTTCTGTTGAGACGAGCTCTTCGGATTAGTACTCAGTTCTCTCGAGTGTTGAGCCGACGTTGGTGATAGTGAATCATCATTTGAAAAAACATGGCTAAGGCCTGGCCGAATGATGAATCGGATGAAAGTGTAGAGGATTATGGTTAAAATGTTAAATATATAGGTAAAAGTTTGAATAAACTTTTTTTTTAAAATTATGCAACGGTCGAATATATGACCGTTTTAGCGGTCATATTTCTCAAAACCACCACCCTCCATGCCATGTAAATGTCCACGAGATCCCTCCATGCCAACATATAACGCCTAGGGAGCGGTGTTAAAGTCGTGATCCCCCAAAACGCCCCTCTTAACGCGGTACACCGCTTGCCATTGTAGGTGCAACACTTGAAATATCAAATTACGGAGCTGAAACAATATAACAATATATAAAGATGAAGAAATAACAGAGAAACGGGCTATGTTAATTGAAGAAAATGGGAGTTAAATGTTTAATAAACTTCAATTGCGATTACAGAACTTGCCAAAAATGACCATCGATAAGAGTTTATGGAGACGCCGGATAGATGATAGAATTTTACGTCAGAGTATAGGTTTAGTCTTTACTGAGACTTTGTATCTTGGCATGTACGTACCTTAAGTTAGATGTAGTCATAGGTATAAGTGTTAGCTACTTACTTTCTTGATTCCATTACACTTAAACGTGCCTTTAATCTTATAGATTTCTGTGCATACATATGTTGTATATTTTCTATCATGTCTAAAAAATCCTTAAAGTAAATGGACATCTCTACCGGTAAACGAGCGAGTCTTCACTACTAGAAAAGGGCCTTTCTTGACGCGCGAACAATGACACGCAGTGATTTAATGACGCGCAAAAACGCGTGTCATAAAAAAAAACTGTCAAGAAGTGTAAAATTATAAAAGTAGATGATGCGCATTTTTGGGCGTCATAAAATATCTATCATAAATTTAGAAAAAAAAAACACAGGGTACGCTTAAAAACTGCGCGTCATCTTCAAGTGTCGTCTTTTGTTTTTCATTTCCCGCCTATAATTTGCCCTAAAATTTCACTAAGCGCCATTACTCACCTCATTTCTCCACAGATAGGTTTTTGCCCTAATATCTGCTTCCCAGAAATCGACTCCCTAGTTCCTCCTTTACTGATTCATCCTAGGGTATCCACAGCTGCATTTCTTCAACTTCGCAAGATCTAAATTCTAATTTCGCTACAGATCTTTCGGTTTAGGGTTGTATGGCGCTAACCCTAGCGCCATCGGGTTGAATGATTGACGATGGACGTACCACAGATTTTTAGCTCAATCACAATTAAGGTCGCCACCACAACGTCAAATATCTCTCGTCATTTCTATCTCGATTTCACTCCAAACTCTCCGACATACGGGCCTTCTTGAAGAACCCTAGCTTAATTCCTCCAGATCTCGCTTCTCACAACAACTATTGGTGTGTATTTAGCGGTTCCAGATGTTAAGCCCTGTTTGTGTCACCCCCTTCATTCTCTCTCTCTGTTCCGACGATAGTGATGACTCACCATGATGTCTGCTCTAGAAATTGAAGCTCGAGAGTAAGTTCAACTACATTATTTCATCAGTATTACGTCTCCGTATTTCTAATTGCAAACAACTACAGGGCTTAACATCTGAATTGTTGTAGTTGTCTCCATCTGAAAAATAGGAAACAACTCTAGGGCTTAACAGAGACTTAACATCTTGAAGAAAAGTTAAAGCTTTCCCCTTTCATGTGGATTCTTCCATTTTGCAGCAAATTGTTAAATCAAGGTTAAGTTTTTAACACTCTTTGGATTTGGTTTTCTAGTTTCAAGTTGTTTCTAGCCTATAGGCATGATTATGCTTACAGTTGTTATCTTTTATCATGAATCTTAAACTTGTATGATGCGTTTTTCATTTAGGTGCTGGTTTCAAGATCTTTTAATTGATTATTTTTTATTACGTTGTTCAATATATTTGTTAATGTGTATTGATTTGTTGCTTCTAATGGCTTGTTTGTTTGTCGTGAATTTTATCGAGATATTAAAGTTCATTACTTGAGGGGTTTTGAATCTTGGAAAACACATTCTCTTTAAAATTAAACTTTTCTAAAAATGAAACTTTGCATATTCTTGAACTTTTATAAGAATATCATGAATTAAAAATTGGTAATTTGAACGTCTACAAGAATATCATGAACTCAAACTTTTCCTTATGTTTAAAAGGTGGGGGTTTATACTTAGAAGAATCTATTTGTAGTAGATTCAACTGGATAATGGGCATCATATGGTACCTGACACATTCAAAAATAGATTAATCTGTGTTCTTTGTATGTGCTATTCAAATGCTAACTATCCCTCCATATTTATTTTACAACTAGTTCATAAGAACATGGATAATTAGTCATCTCCATCTAACCAACTTGATAAGCAAAAAACTTGCAACTTCAGTTTATGAAGTCGGTCAGTGGAGTTATGAGGATGCGTCATTCCTGCTTCATTCCACATATCATTTTTTTTATTGATCTGAATTACATTGTTGTCTGTCTTCGGCCTTATTAGTTTACTTAATTTTGTGTTTTATGTTGAAACAAAATTTTTATTTGATATTATGATCTAAATACTAATTTCACTTATAAGAAACAAAACATTGTAGTTGCCACGAAACAATTTCTTTCTAAACTAATAAATTAATATATTTATTATGTATATATGTATAACTTAACTTTTATACTCTGATTTTGACTTGTTATTTGTGTCAGCTCATGACTTTTTTGTGTGTTAAAATGACTAGAGTTTCTTCAAGACTAAATTGGTGTGCATATATTCGTATAAGAACCATGACTAGGCTGTTCAAAGTCGAAGAAAAAGAAAAAGAAGTGGTTGGAAATGCAGATGGACGGGGACCCCTAAAGAAGCGAAGTGCATGGAAATTATGACCTCATAAAGGGTAACCCTTTTATTTATACATGTTGAGCAACATATGTGAACCGAACCTACCAAACCGTGTAAGGAGTAGGTCTCTTTGTCAATTCTTAACCAACAACTGATCCTCTAGTTTGATTAAAAATTCAATTTTAAAACATATTTACTTGCTCATTTATGGTTTTCTACATTGCGGAAACCTCAAATTTCTTGTTTCAGGTTGTACTATCTTGTGTTGAGGGTAGCCCGCTGCTTGAGTTGGAATCCATGTAGGAAATGAAGCGATTGAAATCAATGGTATTACAATGGCTATTATCTCTAATCCAAATGTAGGATTTATTTGTTTATCTCCTGTTGCCATCTTTGCATTAACATGGGTGCTTATACATCCAGGTCTATTAATGAAGTAATCTGTCATGGGATTCAGATGCAAGGTATTAAATGTTAATTTGGGTCACTATTTTGTAAATCTTCAATTATTATTATTTTTACTATTGTCCTCTTAATATATACATATATAGATATCAAGATTCCAAGTATTTATAATGTTCATGACTAGAGTTACTTTCCTTTAGTTTGTTAATCTTGATTGACTTTCTTCTGTGTGATTAGATATGGTATGAAATTGGATTATGCAAATAACAGTGGCATGACTCATGGCTTTGTTATCTAGATGAGACAGGTACATACAATCAGAGATTAGTACTTTTGGTCATAAATTTTGGGTACTTCCATTTTTAACTAATATCCATCTGGTATTTGTTTTGTTTTTTAAATCTCAGTTAGGAGCTTACAATTGAAAAGATGTTTTATGTGCACTAACTTTCTTTCCCAAATTTAACCTCAAAAAATTCTTGTTGTTAATATTTGTAAACAGGAGGCTTCAAGCAGGAGCTATTTCTTCCTGAGAAACATGAGTTCTGGTTTGATGCTGTTCTCGACCAGCAAGTAACTAATGACGAGGTAAATATTGTGTAAGTTTCTTTTGTATGTGATTATGACATGATTTTTGTTCGTACAAGTGAATGCAATTTGGACAACCTATTTAGACCTTCACATGTTTTGTTTTGTTTTTTTTGGTAAAGCCAAAGAGTTTTGGGGTACTTTGGTTACCAAATTATCTGTTTGGTTGCAGCAAATTAATGCTTTTGTTTATATATGATTACACAGGCTGATGAATGGTTACCATGTGTGTATTAAGAAAAAGTAGTTGATTTATTTAGTTGACCTATTTCCTATACAATACCAAATCTTTTTTGGGAATTTTTCCGTAAAAGTTATTGTTCTTGACAGCAGATGGCAATTCTCAGTTGTAGCTAAACTATTTTTGCTCTCTGAGGCAAAAAAAAAGCAATATTTATGCCTTGAAATAAATTATTTGTTTTCTAATGTTTGTGTGTTTTTTTTTTCTTTTTTAAACTAGCATAGGGATCTGTTGATGTTTCTTAGATTCACATCAAAACAATGGGTTAGTATTAAAAAAAAAAGGGGTCAAAATATATGACATAAAAACAGCCCGTTATAGACCTTTATCCTTGGAGTCAAATTTCTTTTTTTTTTTAAGTTGCCTAAACCTGCTCAGATTTTAAGACATGTTTTTGCTTTTTGGTTCATCTTTAGTTCCTGTTAGATTACCATAGACACATGTTTGAGGTTTAAAGGTGACTGTTACCTCAAAAGTGCAATGGAAAGGCCGGTTACATGGTTTATCTTTTTTGGGTATGCTCATGTCAGCTATCTTTGCAATTTTTTTACTGGTGTCGCTCGGGTTTCTGTTCGTTGATGCAGCAGGCTATTATGTAAGTTCATTCTGTGTTTTTTTTTGTTTTTGTATTTTGCCGTTAAATAGACCTGTTGCCTTTGTTCCTGCTGCTTGATGTTATGTGAGTTACTTTTTTTTTGCTAAATAGACCCATTGCCACGATTCGGCCATTTTTTTTGTAAGAGTAAAAAGCATTCCCTGGTGAAATTATTCTCTTAGGAAATTATTGAGATTAGTATCCTTCTAAAAATTGTAAAACATTTAGGACATATAAGACGAATAATAAAAAGGCTTCAGGAGAATTTTAGTATGAAAGGAGGCTGTTATAGGGATCTCTTTTTATTGTGATACATGTTTATTCCTGCTGTGATGTTTGGTATGAAGTCAGTTTCATACATATTTGTTCCATTACCCTGAGGTTTTGTTGCAATATTTAACACATTCCAACAATTGAAATTGTGTTTCAAAAATTTGGGGCTTTTGACTTTTAGAAAGTAAAATTTAGGAACCAAGCCTGATTTCATATAGTGCTAATTTACAAAATTCTAGATGTTTATAGATTTAAAACTTTGGACTTTTAAGTGACAGGTCAAACAGTTTGACTTAAAAAAGAAAGTGTGAAAAACCAAGGCTGATTTCATACAGTGCTAATTTATAAAATTCTAGATGTAAAACTTTGGACTTTTAAGTGACAGGGCAAACAGTTTTTTACTTCGAAGATGAAGTCTGTTTGACAACAACAACATAAAGCCAAATGTGTAGATTTTTTTTAATAGCTATTAAGACTTTTGTTCCAAGAACAGTTTGACTTCCAGAAAGTTAAACTGTGGAACCAAGAACTCTATTATGTATTTTCATATTTGTATGCATATGTAATTTTAGTAGTTTCACATATTTGCTAACTGTGATGTTTATGATGTAAAGGTTTGGGCTTCTAATTGGAGGTGAAACCATTTGACTTTATAAGATCAAAAATTGAAACCACTTTGAAGTTTAAAAAGGTAATAGTGTGGTCTGGTTTTATAATGGCAGAAGAAATTCGCTTAGTAGACATGGCCTTCCTTGACGCGCAAATGCGCGTCATCTGGTACAGTGACATTTGTGAACTTTGTAATGTTTTTCATATATATGAAGTGTATTATTTTTTGTTGTAAGTGTATTTTCATTTTGTATTATCAGGTTAACTTTCATTGTGGAAATTAGAGATTTTATTAAAAATATTTTTTTTTTAAATTCATGACGCACAAAAAAGCGTGTCATCTCACTTTATGGCGAGGGTTTCCTTGACGCGCAATTTATGACGCGCATTGCGCGTCATAAAATGCGTGTCATTGTTCGCGCGTCAAGAACTTCTTGACACGAATTTTGCGTGTCAAGAAGCTTCTTGACCCCGGCTTCCTTGACGCGCATTTGCGTGTCAAGAAGACCCTTTCTTGACACGCATTGCACGTCAAGAAAGGCCTTTTTTGTAGTAGTGCTTGTTTTTGGTAGCGATATAAATCAGCAACTATCAGAAAAAAGTTGATTCCGATGAAATTCGAAGTCTTTTTCTCTGTGGCCATATAATCCTGCCATTACACATATATCATAATGTCCGGATTTGCTCTTTGTAGTTGTATTTAAAACACTTTGTACACCCTTAAAGCTAGAGACAACAAAACCAATGAGTGATTGCCAACGTGATATAGACATTTGAGTATCCTAACATATGCGAGAGGGGGATCGTAAACAACTCAAAAGGAGGTTAGAAATCGTGAACCGGTTTTTACAAATCGGTGATAAACAGGCTATTGGGAGAGGGGTGCAACCGGTTTCTCTTCAAAGCTATTTATATGAATGGGTCAGGTTGGTAACCGGTTTTGATTCACGAATTGGTTTCTTCTCTTCTATATTAGCTAGCTAGTGAGTTAGTTGGTTATGAATGGACGTGTGCTTAACCAGTTTTAATTTCAAAATTTTCGGTTGTTAAAACTCAGTCAATAGAAGAGTAAAAAATGTTATATATGAAAGAAGTGCACCTCCCAGACATGTTATAGTAAATAATAAGACTTCTTGTTTACTTAAATATAGACTGAGAGAAAATAAATTGAAAGATAGAAGAAGTCCATATTTGCTGAAAACATGTCAGGAAAAATAATAATACTTTTTATTCACCTTATAACGGGTTTATTAGATTTTAATAACCCAAGCTATTTTATTTTGACCGATATTAATCTGATTTACGTTTATTCTCTACAATGATCCGAATTATCAAAGTATTGAAATGTATTAACTTAATATTGACCAAAATGGCGTAAAGAGATAAAAATAAATCGAAAGATAAAAGTTTAAGAGGTAAACATTCAATAGAAGAAGTCCATAATTGCTCAGAACATGTCACGAAAAGTAATAATAGTACTTTTTTATTCACTTTATCACAAATCCCTTTAAATTTGCGACCATAATCAGCAACAGAATCGGATCCCTTGGTGATCAAACGCACTTGATCCCGAAGATTCAGAACATGTTCCGTAGAATCATTGCGATAAACAGATTGAAGAGCCATCCAAATATCACGAGCAGTGGTGAGACCGATCACTTCAGCAGCGGCTTCTTCAGATAATGATGCATTAAGAAGGAGAATTGCACGCTGGTCAGCTTCCTTCCAAGTAGCGCACACCGGATTGTCGAATGCTTTGCCATCTGCATCGAGGAGCATAGGGGCAGGAAGAGAAGAGGTTCCATCAATATGACCCAGGAGCTTTTGATTGGAGAACATTGGTTCCATTTGATTCCTCCATAATAGATAATTTGAGGAAGAAAGTTTGATGGGAAGCATATGGAGAACGGCAGACATGGGAAGGACATTGTCTTGAGTAGTGGAAGAGGAAGACATGGTGAGAAAGGTGAGATACAAGAGGATCGTGAAGGCTGATACCATATAAGGTTTGTAAAAGCTTTCACTATATCTCCACAACACAACAAGAGTACAATTTATAGGATACAAAAGAAAGTAACCTAAGGAATGTGAACCAACTAATAACCTAAAGAAGATGAAGCAAACAAATAAATGAAAAGGTTACAACAATTAAATGATATAGTAAATATAGCTGATCATTAAGTGTTAAGAAACATTCTATTAATATATATAGTATGATCGCGTCAAAGTTTAGAACTTTGATTGAATTTTATCAACAACTTTGACGTCAACTTGAAATGCCTTTGCAAGAATATCCTCAGAGATATCAGGATTTGATCCAAACACAGCATTTGCGATAGTAATGACACCGGGATTTTGACTGCTCAAACCTGCAATAGCAAGAGCATACCCATGTCCTATGTTTTTCTGGAAGTGAATTAGACCTTTCGGAAACACGAATACATCACCCTTCTGGAGTACTTTTGTGATGAGGCGGTTTTCCGGGTTGGATGTGACAAAGCCAACCAGAATTCTTCCTTCAATGACAGTCAAGATTTCAGTGGCTCGCGGGTGCGTGTGTGGAGGGTTAATACCCATTGGAGCAAAGTCGATACGGGCCATGGAAATACCAAGAGTGTTGAGTCCTGGTACCTGTGCTACAGTCACTTGAGTCACATTTGACCCGACATCATTCGACGTGTTCCCCATTAGGTTAAGCCTTCTAAAGAGAAAATCATCCGCTTGCACCAACTTTGGATCTTTGCAAACAAGACCGTTCACGAGTACTGCATAAACGTATACATATAAACTATTATGTTACAGACATTCGTATATAAGAATTGCACATATAAAACCATGAGTAACAATAATCTTTTATGTGCATAAACGTATACATATAAACTATTATGTTAGAGACATTCGTATATAAGAATTGCACAAATAAAACCATGAGTAACAATAATCTTTTATGTACCTGGGCTTTTTGGATCAGCCACACAGAAGTCCTGGAGAGGACTAGGGTCCGAAGCAAAAGCAATCGAACATGTTGCCAAAAAGAGACTGAATATAAGAAAACGAGACATCGTTAGTGTGACGCACCGAAGAAAACTTGCTTTCTATGAATTAATTTTGGTAGCTCAAGAAATATATGAAACAAAGGAAGTAACATGGTGTTGTTTTTATACTAAAAAGATATGAACGTAAACGTGTTGCCTAGCCACCAATAAATATAACTTTGTGGAAAAAGTAAAACGTTGAAGAAGTCACCAAATACATCTCAAACGATATGTTCAACTTTTGCTCAAGTCTAAATCAGAAAGATAACATACGCTATATATATTGAGATAATTTAAAATTGGTAGGTAAACCATTAAACTAGAAGAAGTCAAGTTAATTTAAATAAGTTATGATGATATAAGCTCTAGTCTTTAGCACCATTTGGCATTCTTTGATGATCATTTATGTTAGACGTAATATATATTACTTAATATATATATATATATATATATATATATATATATATATAGGGAGAGGATCATTTGAGAACCAATTTGATTTGAGAACTAAAAAGAACTAATTTGAGCCACAAATTTATTTACATGTATACCCCCTCCCATAAATTGTAGTGGTCCCCCCTGAAATTTGTGGTTGAGATTTAGTTCTCAAAAGTTCTCAAAATAAAAAGTTCTCATTTGAACCTAACCCTATATATATATATATGTTTTCGTATATATGTATATAATATATATTATATTATGTCCTTTAATCATTTATCTTAAATAATCAATTACCTATTTAATCCTATCTGGCATTATTTGATGGACGTAATTGCCCTTATTAGATAGACTAGGGTTTCCCCTTGGGTGTATATATATAGAGCTTATTGGAGAGATTAAGAGGCTTATCACCACAAAAAGAATTCGTCTCTCTCTCTCTCTCTTCTCTCTCTCTCTCTCTCTCAAATCGTAAACCCTTTACGATTCTTAATCCCATCATTAGCATACACCCTAAAGGGGAACCAAGGCTACTCACAGGATGGACAACATGACTGCTGCTGATCTCAATCAGATAACTTCAGGTATTATTATTATGTTATCTGTTTTATATTAATGTAACGATTCAGGATTCAATCAACATGTGGTATCAGAGCATATGTTGCTCAATCGAATCATAAATCTGATTTCGTTCATATTCTTCCTATCCACAAAATTAGACATGGTTTTCGAATCTGTTTTAAATCTAAAAACCCTAATTCGTTTTTATCAGAAAACCATAACTGATTTCGCGAGATTATTATCTTTTCGATTGAAACTGTGGATTTGTCCCTCTTTTCGATCGGACCATATGGCTTTTCGATCGCTTTTCGATCAGGCCATATGGCTTTCCTACCGCTTTTCTACCGGCTTTCCTACCGGCTTTTCTACCGGCTTTTCTACCGGCTTTCCTACCGGCTTTTCTACCGGCCTTTCTACCGGCCTTTTTGATTTTCGATTGGCTTTTCGATCGAATCATGTGGCTTAGTCCCTGCTCTTCGATTGAAAAGCTTACTTTTCGATCAGGTTACCTGCTTTTCGATCAGGACACCTGCTTTTCGATCAGGACACCTGCTTTTCGATCAGGACACCTGCTTTTCGATCAGGACACCTGCTTTTCGATCAGGACACCTGCTTTTCGATCAGGACACCTGCTTTTTCATCAAGACACCTGCTTTTCGATCAGGACACCTGCTTTTCGATTAGGACACCATTTTTTCGACCGGATACCTAATTTTCGACCGAAAACTCAAATTTTCGACCAGATACCTAATTTTCGACCGAAAACTCAATTTTCGACCGGATACCCTCAGAAATTTTTTTCCCGGGGCCGTCGGAGTCACCGCGGAGTTCGATCCGCGGTTGTAGACAGGGGATTTCCTACTAAATTTAGGGTTTAATATTAAGTGTTGTTTTGTTTAAAAACTTACAAACTTATGTTTTACAAAACCTAACACCAACTAAAATCAGCCAACAAATTGACTTGTCTTATTTAAGTTAATAAATGACATCTAATAAGGTTTCAATTCTGGCCAAAGCTGATTTGTTACCTATATAATGTCATTTAACTCATCTTACAAGTCAACTTATTGACACTAATTTACAATCAAAATTAGATTAATTTATTAACTTGTATTAGTTATTGACATGTAGTAATTCTGGCCAACGCTGATTTGCTACCTTAATCAATGTCATTATTGTTTCTAATACTAGTTAACTTATTTTGAATTGAACTAATCTATTTGCTTAACTTGATAACATCTTTAAAACCTCGATTCTGGCCAACGCTGATTCGTTGTTTTTGCAATGATTATCAACTAAGAATTAAGCATTCGCCTTTCTTATACAAGTGTTTCTCTTCTGGCCAACGCTGATGAGTTGCACTTGTATTCAGCGAACCTAACTTGTACATAAAGCTTATGGTGTATCATTTTCTGGCCAACGCTGATGTGATGCACCACTTTATGCACATACCCTTATCTAGTTCATAATGCTTAGGTGATAGGCAAGTAACCAACGCGAAAGCTGATTCATTTAAGTAGAACCTAACTAGTCTGTTATTTTGGTGATGTAACAGACTATATCACATCTTCTTTTGTTTCATAATTGCACATTATTATTAATTATCAGAATGCCTTATTATTACGCCTTACTTTAAGATTATGCGTTAATCATTATGCATTATTGGTGTGCCTTAGTTTTTAAGTACCCCATAGAATCACTCTTAGATCTTCTTAACCTTTAATCTCCATAACTAATCCACTCTAAATTTAAATCACTAAATGTTTCCAAAAAGTTTTCCTCTCATCATTATGATCTTGATTATCTCTTAAGACAAAATACTTTTAATTACTCTCTCAAATAAAACATCAAAAATCGAGTAAAGTCTACTCAAGTTGTCTATCATGATAATCAAAATCCCTTTAAACAATGCTATCACGGGAGATGTTTTAGATTTCCTAATCTAAACATCGTGTAAGTAATAAATTTTGAAAGAACTTCTAAAATGCATGCAAACACTTAACATCTAATGTGCTTAGTACAAAGTATAAATTAGGTTAATGATTTAGTGAACACATCATAAAACATGACCCTTAAAGGGCTTACACATGTTTCAAATTGAAGTTTTTTCTAGTGCATTTCTTCGTGAATCCTTTCTTAGCACAATTACATGCTACTTAAAATTAGTCATGACACTTATAAGTACCAGAAGGAAAATGAGTGCTTGATAGCATTGTGTATAAAGGATACATAATGCCTTAAATTAGAAAAACGGATTTGTTCACCTCACAATCACTAACCCTTATATAATTAAAATAACTTAAATAAGGAGGATAGTTCTGAATTCTAAAATAAGATACAAGAAAACTTCCAGTTCTAAACCCTTATAGGAACAACTGGCTAACAAAGAATAATCAACAATGATAATTGTGCCCATTAATTTTCAAACTAACACAGTGGATTAAATCTAGTCTTATAAAGATCTCTTACAATCCATACACTAGGAATAAACCAAACAACCACTATTATGAGAGTAAGTGACAAAATCAATGTCAAAGTTGTACAAACCATGAAAATCTATCAATGTACTACACTTTATGATACCTTATTATGATCCAAGATCACTTGGAACCTAGTATCATTACTAAAGTAAGACATCGACGGTTATAAGGTTTCAAACGACTATAACAAATGTCACTACTACCCTAAACTCTCAAAGTTGTTGGTTATTCTTATCTAGTTGTGTCACACCCCCAATTTCCACTAACGGAGTATAACCGCGTGGGGTGTGATCCAGACCAGGATCCCAGACTTCAGTTACAAACAAACCATAACGGAGTTTATAAGTTAACATAAAAGTTAAGTTACAGTCCCAAAAAGTAAGTTTAACGTTCAACGGAAGCATAATTAAAGTTTACAGTTGGGTTTTCAAAATGATGAATTTAATGTCTGAAAACATAAGTCCCAAGTGAAAATAGTAATGTGTACTGCCGCCGCCCGTGCCGCCCGTGATCCATCTAGCGACCTGAAAAGCATTCAACAATTAAGTGTCAGCCAAGGCTGGTGAGTTCACTAAAGCGGTCTACACGTCACATGTAGACCTAATGTATATGAATAAAGAAAGGTAAAACACAATCAATAATCATATGACCGGTAAAATTCCATATCGAAGGTAGCTAGCCTATAGTTATGCACACCTAAATTGTTCGTAACCGAAGCTGACAATGTTTTGATAGGGAATACCTATGAACCTTGCCTTCCCGTGTCTTTACGGATCACGGTGGGTAGGCTAACATTGATCTCAGTCCGACCGCCAATCGGGAGGGTGCATCACGTGCACCGCTGAGCGGGGGTGTCAATCCCCAGTAGTACTACTCAATATTACCTCGCTATTGTATATTAACGGCCCGAAAGTAAGGACTTTTTATAAATAAAGTTCAATTCAGTGAAACATATGATATTATGTCGGAAATTTACCCAGTAAGAAATACCTTACCGTTTGGGTCACCATCCTTACCGGATGCAACCACCTGCGCGTTATCGTCCCTGAATGGACATAAAATAATATAAATGAACTCACCTTAGGGTGCACTGGTACTCGGCACTTGGTTCAACATGTTGGTCAAAGTCAACCTATTTGGGTAAATACGGCCTAATCAAATTAGAAGGTGACGCTAGGTCGAAAAGTAGCATATAAGCACCTAAACATGTTTCATGCGTTCATACAAGTCACATAGTGCACATACAAGTCCCAATTTGGGAGAAAATCAAGAAATTGCAACTTATGTCAAGGTTGACCCAGAAAGTCAAACCTCAAGCACTTAACTAGTGGCATAGCTAAAATCCACAATACTTGGAATTAACTCCTTAAATTTTACAGGCATATACTACATATCATTTAGGACTTGTTTAAAAAAGAATCAACTAAAAAGGTTAAGAATTGGGGAAGTTATGCGCGTACGAAGTTGGCTAAAAATCACCTTTGTCAAACATTAACACACCATTTGGTGACATAGTTAAATTGCTCATTTCTTGGAGTTAACTCCTAAAGTTTGGCAGGCACTAACTACTCAACATTTAGGGAATGTTTCAAAAAGAATCAACTCAATCGGATAAGTATTGAGAAAGTTATGCGCGTCGGAAGTTGGAAATTTTAGCTTTTTGCAAAATAGTTCAAGTAGGTTTAAATTTTTCATAACTCATTCAAAACTTAGAGTTTGAACATGAAACCTTCCAGATCTTACTTTTAATATATAAGCCTCATTTTAATTTAACAAACCCCTCATTAAAACGAGGTTATCATGCTCAACCAAAAAGCAAAGTCCACTTTTCACAGAAAAATACAGCTCTGCGCACCTAACTTGCAGCAGTGTTTTGGATGACCAAACGGAGGTTTTAGAAAGTGTGCGAGTAGCCGTTGTAAAGCTAAGACATCCTACTTTACTAGGAAAAAAGAATCAATCAGTTTCGAGCAAAATTGAGTAAGTTATGACCTCTGCAAAATGGCCTAAAAATCTGGCCGAATCTGTCCAAGTTTTAGAGTTTGTGAAAGTTTGGGTTTTCTAATTTTGAGCAACAACTTGGTCATCCAACACCCATTAACATAATTATAACCATTTCAACATGTAATTTCTGTCCCTAACATGTTCATACCAAAATCATAACAAAATCTCAATATAGGAACTAGCATACAAGCTCACATGCCCTATTTCAATGTCCAAACACCCAACATTCATACAAGAACATACATGGCAGTTTTTGAACTCGAATTTCCAGCTTTAAACTCATTCTAAAATCTGACCCAAAACATGAGTTAACATAACTTAACCTAAATCATGTTCCATGAGCATTTACACACATCAAATTGCACATAAACACTAGATTAACACATGCAACCTACAAATTTCGAGTTATGAGATTTTAGGGCTTACAAGCTATAGAGAAAGATGGCGGATTGGAGAAGATGAAGTGGATAGGGAGCTTCCTTTAGTGTTCTTGAAGCTTGTGGAGACTTAAAAACTCCAATTTCTCGAATCTTGAGGCTTGATTTCACCAAAATCACAAGTGGGAGTGTAGGTGTGTGTGAACCGTGAAGAAGAGAGGGAGGGGATGAAGAAGATGCGTGAATGAGGGAGGAGACTTGTTTGGACAGATTTTGTTTTAAGGAATTTACATAATTGGTCCCTCCAAGTTCTATTTTTAAGCATAAAACACCCAAACACAAGTAAATGGGTTTTTAACTAAAACTTGAAAAGTAAAAACATTAAAAATGTTTTCTAAATGTTTCTAACTTATTTAACATGCAATGTTTAGTCGGGACAAGTATATTTATTATTTACGCATAAAAATTCCAATTTACGCACGAAGTCCGGTTTCATCCGAAAGCGTAAATTTTACAAGTAACACATAAAGTCACGAAATGATTTCACGAATCAAGTCATTAAAATTAAATAGCAAATAAACATTAACACATATTCAATTATTCAAATAATGGGTCACGGGTTCGCTAACGGAACTAACGGAAAAAGTTAACAGTGAACTGACGGTTGTCACAAGTTGTCTTTACGTGGGTTGAAATCTTTATAACTAATAATTAGATAAAAAATGTTCACAATCTTTGTTATCACGTAAGTGAGAATTTAACAAAGACAACATGTGTTAAAGGAATATACAAGGTTCCACTAAGAGTTATAACTTACCAAAACTCAAATATATTAGTGGACCTTATCCTAAGATGGAATATCTGGGCATAAAACATTTATCACTCACTTACTGATTATTTATTCTTGTACTTAAATAAGGAAAAATATCTTTCTCACCTAAAACTTTTAAGGACAAAGTTGAAAATCAGCTTAACCATAAAATAAAAGTTGTGAGATTAGATCTAATAGATTAATACTAAGATTGACATACAAATAATGGTAACACTCTGAAATCCATTAGGATCATACTAGTGTGAACCAGTAAATCATGTATGGTACTTCTAAAGATACATCATTAAGTTATGCATCTAAGTATCCTTATAAACATGATAATAAATATGTCATCAAAGTTATACATCTATTTCTATATACCAAGGCTCTAAAACAACAACTCATATGCTAAACAAGGTTACCTAATATGTCCCTAAAATTCATTCTGAAATCCGGACATGAAGGAAACCAAGTATAAACCATATGATTAGTTATTAGCCGCACCTAAACCTTAAAAATCCTCAACACTAAGCATGTTGCATGCCAAGTTCCTAAGAAATTCTAAGATCAGTGGGAGCAATCAAAGTCCTTATCAATGACTTCTCTTCTAAGGTCAGTGGGAGCAGTGAAAAGTCCTTACTCATGACTTACCTACAAGTACAAGAGGCGGGGGGGGGGGGGGAGACAAAGTTAAATTTAACTCTGAATTTAACTCCGATTACACCTCTTGTACACCACACTACTATAACACTGATCCACTTCCACACACTTAGAAAATAATGTTACTCCTAATATACCTGACTTAAATAATCAAGAGGAAATCTATGAAACTATTAATGTTCTGCTTCAACTCGTTAGATCCAGCTTAGTAGGTCATCAAGGTATGAAGTTTCCTATTAACTTTGATGATTATGAACCTACCTTAATAAAGCTTACATGGATATTGGAAAGATTACTAATCGTATCTCTGATTTAAGATCCATTATTAGCAATCAATCAAATCATTTGATGGAATAAAGCTATTATTAATGAGCTTAACTCCCTAAATCAGAATAACGTTAGAAGTTTATTTTTCCATAGCTAAACTGAAATCCGAAAGGAGAAATTAAACGTTATAAATTGTTGTTTTCTAAAGGCGATTAACAAGTTAAGAATTCCTTTTCTAAAGGGTTCTTTGAGAGATAATCATTGTCCTTATTACTCACTCATAATTACGAGTGATATTTAACGGCCTTATAAGACATCTTTCCTTAATACTCATTTAACATGAAGACATGTTCATAAACTAAACTTAAGGTTTCAAGCCTGAAAGTTAAAGAACACTTAGGTGGTGTTTGTTTTTTCTGAAAAAACTCTTCTGTCCTCTTATGTCTGCGCCGCGCAGACCACGCGCAGACATTTAGGTCTGCAGACTGTTTGTTTTTTCGAAGACATTTCATTAAAAAATGTCTGCGCGGCCTCTTCTTGATGCAGATGTGGTCCAGTCACTTCTGACATCTTCTAACATCTGCTAACATTCTCTTTAAACTGTTTTTTCATAAACAAACATTTTTTAAGAAAGTGTTTTTTTAAAACAAATATTTCTAAACAATTTTTTTATAAAAAACGTTTTTTTTTAATTTTTTTTCTAAAAAAATCCTTTTTAAAAACTTCTTAAGTATTTTAAATAACTTTTAAAAAACTTCTTTAACCAATTTTTTTTTAAAAAAAAGCCTTTTAAAAAGTAAAAAAAAACGTGTTAAACAATTTAAAAGAAAAACGTTTTTAAATTGTTTTTAAAAAAAACCTTTGTAAACAATTTTTTATAAAAACGTTTAAAAATGTTTTGTAAAAAGGTTTAATAAAAAACGTTAGTTTTTTAAGAACGTTTTTTATAAAGTTTTATTTTTAAAAAACGCGTTTTATAAATTTTTATTTTTAGAAAACGTTTCTTATAAATTTTTATTTAAAAAAAAAAAATTTAACAGTTATTTTCAAAAATGAATATTTTAAATAGTTTTTAAAAAACTTTTGTATACAATTTCTAAAAAACGTTTTTTAAACAATTTTTTAAAAACACTTTTAAACCGTTATTTATAAAAACGTTTTTAAACAGTTATTAAAAAAAAAGTTTTTAAATTGTTAAAAAATATTTTTTAAACAATTTTTATAAAACATCTTTATAACTTTATTTAAGCGAAAGCTGTTTTAAAAATAACTATTTGTTAAAATATACAGAAAGAAAATCAAAAGTTTGAATAGTAATTAAATATAAGTTCTAAAAACAGTTTATTTAAATTTCAGTTTATTTAAATTTCAGTTTATTTTAGCAGTTTGCAGAAGTTAAAAAACAAACTGTCTTCTTCTTACAGACTGCAGAGGTTTGGTCCACCTCTTTTTCTACAGATGTCTGGAGATGTGGTCCGCAGACTGCAGACGTTTTACCTCTTAAAAAACAAACAGCACCTTAGTCTTTAAGATGAGTAAATATAAATGGTTAATATAAGCAAATTTACAAGTGAATTTAAATTTTGATGAAGCTATAAATGTAATCATTTCTTCATCAATAATAAGTGGACTAAATGGGTCTACCTTAAGATGAGTGGGAGCAACTAATACAATACTTTCCCTTATATATACATTATTTTAGGCAAGTAATATGTTAGTTTTGTTGCATGAGTCAAAGCGACTTATTCTCGCATAATTTTGACATTAAAGTCTTGAAGATGCTTCTTATACAATAAGCATCAAAATACATCAAGATCAAACTAATAAGACATTAATTAAGTCTTAGTAGATCTAACCATGTGTTGAACACATTACAACATGCAACGTTGCTCTTTATCTGTAACTCTAGTAACTAAAGGAGATTACTAATAAAGGTTCAAATCTTATGTTCAAGTCTATACTCGTTTTAAGATATCGCCTTCATTGCTGAAATATTAGAAATGATGAAAATCATTTCCTAAATTTAGTGCATCATAAAGCATCTAAGATGACATTTTAATATCTATAAGAAACGAAAGACTATAATTTGAACTATGGAAGAAGTGAGAAAACTTAAAATAGTTGACGATCTCTAAATTTTGACTTTATTATATTCAAAAGATATTAAATGTCAACTTAGGGGTATATCCTTATGTTTGCGGACAAACTTATCTAATGGATCATGGAGGAGTCATAAGAAACTGATAATAACAACCTAAGTTATTATGACATGATATGTTTGTCACTAGATGTTGTTGGTAGATTTATCAGTAGACTCATAATTCCGTAACTCCAATATAACATATTGAAGACTTACTGTGATAAAGTCAGCTACCCTAATCTCTTAAAACAGTAACAGTTTTGAGTGGAGCTGCATTAAATTTTCGATACAAGATTATTGTTCATTTAAGAACAAATAGAGGAATCTAAGTCCTTGTATTGAAAACATTCATGATATGCTTAAAGGATCCTATAACTTAAGGTCTATCCTCATAAGTCTTTTCTAAGAGCTCATAATGAAGAAGAGGTTTACTAATGACCAAGCATATCACAATATAAATGTCTAATTATTAATTATTCCTCATCCGTTTGATTTTGTCTCTAAATATGTTACGCATGCTTAAGTTACATATAGACAGTTTTATTATAAATCAACGTTAAGGCCTTATTTTGTGATTGATTCTGAATTTAAGTTGAATTTTAAATTTGGGGTTGTAGTATGATTAATGGGGGTCTTGAGTTGGATAATCAACTCTATGACTGTATTTTTCTGCTGCAATTTTGGTTTAAAATTGAAATGAGTATTAAATTCTGATCAGACTTACCTAATACCTCACTATAAATGATCATTCGGCAAAGTGGGAGAATGTTAGACGTAATATATATTACTTAATATATATATATATATATATATATATGTTTTCGTATATATGTATATAATATATATTATATTATGTCCTTTAATCATTTATCTTAAATAATCAATTACCTATCTAACCCTATCTGGCATTATTTGATGGACGTAATTGCCCTTATTAGATAGACTAGGGTTTCCCCTTGGGTGTATATATATAGAGCTTATTGGAGAGATTAAGAGGCTTATCACCACACAAAGAATTCGTCTCTCTCTCTCTCTCTCTCTCTCTCAAATCGTAAACCCTTTACGATTCTTAATCCCATCATTAGCATACACCCTAAAGGGGAACCAAGGCTACTCACAGGATGGACAACATGACTGCTGCTGATCTCAATTAGATAACTTCAGGTATTATTATTATGTTATCTGTTTTATATTAATGTAACGATTCAGGATTCGAGCAACACATTTATACTTCAAAGTTTCTTTTGTTGTTTATGTTTCTAGAGTGCATGAGAAAGACTATGAATTTGACGTAACTTTATCATGTTTAGGCAGAATGGTATATCTAGATAACATAATTTCTTGCATGCGCGTTGTTGCGAGATAATGTTGACATATAAAACCGTCTCATTATATAGTTGTATAAAGATAATGGAAATGAAAAAACGTGTGCGTTGCTGAAATCACGTGACAGTTACTTGTGTGATAATTTTTCACAACAATCAAAACATTCACTTGTCTAGCTTCTGAGCCTCTGCGCTCTGATGACCTGTCGTTGAGGTCATGCAAAAACCTTATTAACCTAGGTAGCTAGGGTAAGTCGGACATCGTATCCACGAGGAGCATGTGGTTAGTGCTATAAATTTTGTCTGATTATTTAACTAAAATAAACTAAAAGCTGAAAAGTATAAAAATTGATGTTTAATTTTGAAAAAAAAAATAACTTAAATGATAAACTAGACAACAAACAATAAATAAAGATATAATCATACCTAGGGTTCGAATTTACAAAATCCAAAATGTTCCTAATTGCTTAACTAGAACGTCCTTAAGGGGGTCGAGGCGACGGAGTAGCATGTGATAACCCGAGTTCTAACTTAAGTGGTTATAACGTACAAGTTACCGGATTCATTCACAATTAAGGGTTGTGGCATGTGAATCTTTTACATAATCTAAACCGGACTCGATTTACCCACTAAACCGATCCTATGGTACATAAACAATCAATAGCAATCAAGAAATTAAAACAACCATTCTCGGATTTTATATGGATTTTGGTGCAAGGTTGGTGCCGGTTACCACCTTCTCCTTTCTTTTCGGTTACGGATTTGGTTAGCTTGCATAAAAATTAGAAGATTAAAGCGGTGAACACTATCATGCTTGCTGGTGTTGGTGCATTTGGAGAGAAAGGAATAATGTCATCTTTGACAAGTGCTCCCCTCTATCCATAGGGTAATGTATGAAATCAAGAATTGGAGTATTTATGGTTTGTTAATCTCTAAGTCCCACTCTTTTGATTAAAATACTTGATATTCCTTCCCTTGTAATGTTTTGTCTGGCCGCCTCTAGCTCCTTGTTAGAGGTTTTGCCAGTTTAATATTTTTTCCGTTAAAAAAACTATAATACTTTTAATCTAAATAAAAGTAATAATGTTTTTTATTCACTTTATAACGGGTTTATTGGATTTTAATATTTCAAGAGTCCAAGTTATGTCATTTTGGTCGATATTGATCCCAATTACGTTTATTCCCTACGATAGTCTGAATTATCAATGTATTAGAACATATTGGATTAATATCGACCAAAATGACATAATGAATGAAAATAAATTAAAGGAAAATTGGATTTTAATAATACGAATTATCACTCATTAGCCGATAATAATACGAATTATCACCTTGGCACACAATAATACCAATTAACCATTCCGGTCTTTAGAATGATACACCGTTAGTTTTTCATTAACATCATTAGTCTCTTGCTGACGTGGAATCCTCCAAATCAAGCCACGTCAGCAAACTACTAGGCCACGTCAGGTTCCACGTACCGTTAGTGAAAAACTAACGGTGTATCATTCTAGAGACCAGAATGGTTAATTGGTATTATTGTGTGCCAAGGTGATAATTCGTATTATTATCGGTCAATGAGTGATAATTTGTATTATTAAAATCCAATTTTCCTAAATTAAAAGATAAAAGTTTAAGAGGTAAACATTCTATAGAAGAAGTCCATATTTGCTCAAAGCTTGTCACGAAAAGTAATAATACTTTTTATTCACTTTATAACGAAAACAAACAATTATTATTAAACTGAAAATGCAAGGTATAAAGAATCAACATTCTATTAATATGTATAGTATGATCACTTCAAAGTTCAAAACTTTGATTGAATTTTATAAACAACGTTGACATCAACTTGAAAGGCCTTTGCAAGAATATCCCCAGCGATACCAGGGTTCGATCCAAACACAGCATTTGCAATAGTAATGACACCAGGATTTTGACTGCTCAAACCAGCAATAGCAACAGCATACCCATGTCCGATGTTTTTCTGGAAGTGAATTAGACCTTTTGGAAACACGAACACATCACCCTTCTCGAGTAATTTCGTGATGAGGCGGTTTTCGGGGTTAGATGTGACAAAGCCAACCAGAATTCTACCTTCAATGACAGTCAAGATTTCAGTGGCTCGAGGGTGCGTGTGTGGCGGGTTGATACCCATTGGAGCAAAGTCGATACGGGCCATAGAAATACCAAGAGTGTTGAGTCCTGGTACCTGTGCTACAGTCACTTGAGTCACATTTGACCCGACATCATTCGACGTGTTTCCCATTACGTTAAGCCCTCGAAAGAGAAAATCATTTGCTTGCACCAACTTTGGATCTTTGCAAACAAGACCATTCACGAGTACTGCATAAACAAATACATAAAAACTATTATGTTAGAGAAGTTCATACATAAGAATTGCACATATAAAACCTTGAGCAGCATTAATTTTTAATGTACCTTGGCTGTTTGGATCAGCCACACAGAAGTCCTGGAGAGGACTAGGGTCCGATGCAAAAGCAATCGAACATGTTGCCAACAAAAGACCGAATATAAGAAAATGAGACATTGTTAGCGTAAAGTACCGGAGAAAACTTGTTTTCTATAAATTAATTTTGGTAGCTCAAGAAATATATGAAACAAAGGAAGTAACATGGTATTGTTTTTATAGTAAAAAGATATGAACGTATAGCCAGCATGTGTTGCCTAGCCACCAATAAATATAACTCTGTGGAAAAAGTAAAACGATGAAGAAGTCACCAAATACATCTCAAACGATATGTTCAACTTTTGCTCAAGTCAAAATCCAAAAGATAGCATACGCTATGTATGTTGAGATAATTTAAAATGGTAGGTAACCATTAGAATAGAAGAAGTCAAGTTAATTAAAATAAGTTATGATGGAATAAGCTCTCGTCTTTAGTGTCATGTGGCATCGTTTGGTGATCATTTATACTTCAAAGTTTCTTTTATTGTTTCACTTTCTAGAGTGCATGAGAAAGACTACGAATTTGACGTAACTCAGAATGGTATATGTAGATAAAATGATTTCGTACGTGCACGTAATCACATTGCTTCGAGATAATGTTGACATATAAAACCAGCTCATAAAATAAACTTTATTAACCTAGGTAGCTAAGATAAGTCGGTTATCGTGTCTATGAGGAGCATGTGATTAGTGTTATAAATTTTATCTGGTTATTTAACTAAAATAAACTAAAAGCTAAAAAGTATAAAAATTGATGTTTAAGATTGAAATCAAATAAACTTAAATGAAAAACTAGACAACAACCAATAAATAAAGATATAATCACACCTATGGTTCAGATTTACAAAATCCAAAACGTTCTGAATTGATTAACTAGGACGTTCTTAAGGGGTGGCGGTGCGAAGGAGTAGCAAGTGATAACCCGAGTTCTAAATTAAGTGGTTATAACGTGAGAGTTACCGGATTCATTCACAATTAAGGGTTTTTTGACCTGCGAATCTTTTCAGAAATCTAAACCGGACTCGATTTACCCACTAAGTTGATCCTATGGTACATAAACAATCAATAACAATCAAGAAATTGAAACAACCCTACACCTAGGTATGATCACAATAAATTAGTCAGTCATGATAACAAATGATTCAAATACTCTCACTATGATAAATTAGTCGGTTTGTAAATGAGCCGAGCATGAGCCAAGGGTGGCTCGGCTCGTAGCTCGCTCGGTTTTGGCTCGGTAGCTCGCTCGGTTTTGGCTCGATTTTATATTTTATATACAATATTTAAATATGTAGAAGCTCATTTTACAGAGAGCCCAACCAAAATAATTCATATTATTAGCCTAAGTCCCTGATACAATATGAGTATACGACATAAATTCCTAAATCTTTACGATTTAGTCTTTCTCAATCTCCGCTTTGAACATTTATCTTGTAGTTGTTACTTTGTTGGATTTGATGTGTTGTGTATTTTTTACTTGTGTCGTGTATATGTTAGACATGCCTTCTATAAACCATAGAATGAATGTAAAATCGTTTAACTTTAATGTTTTGTCTACGATTTCTTTTTAAAACCGAGCCAAAACCAAGCCGAGCCGAGCTGGCTCGGTTTGAAACTGAGCCGAGCTCGAGCTCAAAATTTCAGCTCGGTTTAGAATTCGAGTTGAGCCGAGCCAACTCGGTTTATAATTCACGCTGAGCCAGCTCGTTTATAATTCGAGCCGAGCCCGAGCTAGCCCTGGCACGGCTCGGCTCGGCTCATGAACAACCCTAATTCATTCACAATTAAGGGTTGTGACGTGTGAGTCTTTTACATAATCTAGACTGGACTCGATTTACCTACTATACCGATCCTATGGTACATAAACAATCAATAGCAATCAAGAAACTAAAACAACCCTACACCTAAGTATGATCACAAATAAATTAGTCAATCATGATAACAAACGATTCAAATACTGTCCATATGAAAACCATCCATTTAAACATTAATGAACTAAAATACTTTTAGTTGAATCAAATGGATTATGGAGGTGGGAAGGAAACAATGATGACATAGTTTCTGTGAAGGCATTAAGGAACTAAGTATAGGCCATTAACAATCCCGACGAGAACTTTGATTTCTAATGGTGTAAGGTGGTTCCAATTAAAGTAAATGTGTTCATTTATAGGGTGCTTCTTGAAAGAATTCCCACATTCGACGCCCTCGCAATGAGGAACATTCCGGTTGCCTCTTTGGTGTGTTCGCTTTGCGAGGAAGGCAACGAGTCCGTTGAACACACCTTCATCGGATGCTCCTTCTCTGATTTTATATGGAATTTGGTGCAAGGTTGGTGCCGGTTACCACATTCTCCTTTCTTTTAGGTTACGGATGAATCACAGAAATGAAATTGAGAACACAATTTGACAAACGAAAATGAAGAAATCTTATTGATTATGATGAATGTTGAGAATTACAAGAGATCAGAGCTTACTTATATTAACCGAAGACTAACAACCTACCTAATGGCTATTATGAAACGATTACACAAATTTACAGAAACAGTCCCTGCAGTTTCTACTTATTGACACAAACTACCCAGACTCTACCAACTCAAATAATAGAAACAAAAACACTAAGATCCTTTATTCTCCCCCCTAATTCTCAACTAACAGCAGCTTTAAACAACTAATCATTAAAACTTTTCAAGAATTTCTAAACATTAGCACCACATGCCAGAGATCCAATGGATTTTCACATGCTAGTGTGTCAGAAATTCCTTCCAAGAATTAATTCTTAGTATCCTTCATTTAGGCTCACTGCCTTGGTCTAAACTCAGTTACACCAAGTAATCTCCTCATTTCTTCAAATCTCTGCCTGGCTAGGGCTTTTGTCATCCCATCTGCTTTCTGATTTTTCCCACTTACAAAGTCAACAAGGATTTGACCTTGTTCAATACACTGTCTAATAAAATGATATCTTAAACTAATGTGTTTTGATCTGCCAAAGAAAACTGGATTCTTCATTAATGCTATAGCAGACTTATTATCCACAAAAATCATCACAGGACCTTGTTCTTCTCCTGTGATTTCTTTAATCAATCCTTTCAGCCATAATGCTTGACAAGCTGCACCATTTGCTGCAATAAATTCTGCTTCACAACTAGATAAAGCAACAATTTTCTGCTTTTGTGAGTGCCAGCTTATAATTGACCCATTAAAGAAAAACACATTCCTGAAGTTGATTTACCATCACTACTATCAAATAGATGATTACTATCACTATATCCTATCAAACCAGGACCAAGAACCTTCTTGTACTCTATTCCACAGTGAATAGTCCCTTTGATATACCCGAGTATATGCTTCACTGCCTTCATATGCTCCTCTTTAGGTTCCTGCATGAACCTGCTAACAAAACCAACAGAAAAACACAAATCTGGTCTTGTTTGTGTTAGATACCTCAATGACCCTATCAATTTCCTATATTCACTGGCTTCCACATCCTCACCTCCCACTTCTTTACTCAACTTTAAACCAAACTCCATAGGTATCTTAGACTCATTACAATCTTCTAATCCTGCAAGCTTAATCAATTTCTTAGCATATGCTGACTGTTTAATGACTATACTACCCCTGGATTGAATTACTTCAATACCCAAATAGTAAGTCAATAAACCAAGGTCTGTCATCTGAAATTGTTCCTTCATTTGACTCTTAAACCTGTCTATTTCCTTTTGACTATTTCCTGTTAGCAAAAGATCATCCACATATACTCCTAAAATGATAGTTGACTTATTTTCTTTTCTTATATACACAGCCTGCTCAAGTCTACACCTTTTGAATCCTAAACCCATTAAAACTCTATCTAACTTCACATTCCAAGCTCTAGGAGCTTGTTTCAATCCATAAAGGGCTTTATTCAATTTATAAACCTTTTGCTCATGTCCTTTCTTAACAAACCCCTCAGGTTGACTTACATATACAACTTCACTAAGTTCCCCATGCAAAAATGCACCTATAACATCTAAATGGAACACCAACCACCCCATTCTTGCTGCATATGCTAAAAGTAATCTGATGGTTTCTATCCTTGCAACTGGTGCAAACACCTCTTCATAGTCAATGCCTAACTGCTGAACATAGCCCTTAGCAACAAGTCTTGCCTTATACTTAACTAGATTTCCTTTTTCATCTCTTTTGATTTTAAAAATCCATTTAAGCCCAATAGGCTTATATCCCTTAGGTAATTCAACAAGGTTCCAAGTTTTATTCCTTTCAATAGCACTTATTTCCTCCCTCATTGCTGCTCTCCATTTTTCATTTTTAATGGCATCACCTACTCTAATAGGTTCTTCCTCCTGAGTTAGTAAAAGCTCAACTTGCTCACTCTCATCCTGCCTTTGCTGGATCTGTTTAAGCCTATTATCTAGAACAAAATCCTTAAGGTGACCTGGTAAAACCGATTTCCTGCCACTCCTTCTAACTTGAACCTCATGATTATCACTAGACTCTGCCTCTTGATCACTACCTGTCATTTGTTCAATGTCATCTTCTTGATTACTATAATGACCTTGATCACTATATTGCCCTACAAAATCATCTTCTTGATCACTATCTTCAATTTAACTTAACTGTTCCTCATGATCTCCCTGCTCATGTTCCTCTCCTAAAGTAGCACTATCATCTTCTACCAATACTCCTGGTTTACTAAAACTAGTAACACTATCCCAATCAATGTTCACTTCCTTTTCCTTCATAGTACCATTCATCCAGTCCCATTTCCTATCTTCCTCAAATTTAACATCTCTGCTAATAACTATCCTTTCACTATTAACATCCAACATCCTATGAGCTTTGGTTCCTTCTTCAACACCTAAATTAACCATAGGTGAACTTCTGTCCTCTAATTTCTTAAGACCAAGTTTCACATGTTTCACATGACCTATGCAACCAAATATTTTCAAATGACTAAGGTTAGGCTTTCTACCTTTAATTTGTTCATAGGGAGTAGAATTTTCTAATGCTTTAGTAGGAAGTCTATTCAACAAATAAACTGAATGCCTAACAGCCTCAGCCCAATATGAATCTGGAACAGTCATAGCCTTTAACAAACTTCTAGTCATATTCATTATGGTCCTATTTCTCCTCTCAACCATTCCATTTTGTTGAGGAGAATAAGGAGCTGTTAATTGCCTGCTTATTCCACTATCCTCACAAAATTTTGAGAACTCACCTGAGGTGAATTCTCCTCCCCTATCAGATCTCAAATTCTTAACTTTAAAGCCCAACTTCTTTTCTATTCCTGTTTTAAACCTTCTAAAACAGTCAAATGCCTGGTCTTTACTAGTCAACATATACACCCACATGTACCTACTATACCCATCAACTATTAACATAAAATATCTATTTCCAGCCTTAGTAGATGGAGTAATAGGCCCACATAAGTCCATGGAAACGAGTTCTAGAGGATGTTTTGCTCTGTAATTAGATTCCTTAGGAAACTGTTGTCTAGTTTGTTTCCCTGCAAGGCAGGCATCACAAACTTGAGCATAATTCTTAATTCTAGGCACACCTAAAACTAATTCACTCTTAGTCATAAATTCTATGGCCTGAAAGTTTATATGACCTAATCTTCCATGCCAAAGCCATGAACTATTAGTAATGCCTGCAAGAAAACACATAGGGGCTCCTGATTTCAAGCTTATCTTATAAAGCCTATTAGAAGCCCTTTTAACCTTCATTAAAAGCCTACCAGTATTCTCATAAAGCCACAAATGGTTATCTCTCATCCTGACCTCACAACCATTCTCAGTTAACTGGCCAAGACTTAAAATATTACTCTTCAAAGAGGGAATATAATAGACATTAGTCAACACCCTTTGTTCACCAGTTTTTCCTTGAAGGACAATATTACCCCTACCTGCTATTTCTACACTTGAGAGGTCTCCAAACTTAACATTTCTAGAAATGCTCTTATCAATAAAAGAAAAGTAGGATTTCATACCTGTCATGTGATTAGAAGCCCCATTATCAAGATACCATAGTTCTTCCCCTTCCTCAGCCTTGAACTTGCTTGGTACAACCTTTGACTCATCCAATGACACTTTCTTTCCCTTGCTGTCTTGGTCCATGGTCACAAGTAGTAGAGCAGGTTCCTCATCTGCTGTTTGTGAAAGAAACACCTCTTGATCTTGATCTCTAGCTTTTACTTTGGCACATTCACTTGCATAATGTCCCAACTGATCACATTTGAAGCATTTGATTTTTGATTTGTCTTTCTTGGGTTTATTGGACTGCTTGGAGACATACTTTGATCCTTTAGACTGGTTATTTCCAACTTTACCCTTATCATTGGAAGATCCCTTGTCATCACTCCTGTTGCTACCCTTATTCTTTTCCCAAGTCTTCTTGGCCTTGGCATCCTTATACCTGTTTTGCCAATCAGAATAGGTCATTAGCAACTGATGACCATCTTTACTTGAATTCACCTTATTCTTCATTCCTGTTCTCTCTTCAAATGCTTTCAGCCTGCCTATTGCTTCTTGAAACAACATTGTATCAAGATCAATAAACTGCTCTATGGAAGCAACTATATGCAAGAACCTTTCAGGAACTGAGTCCAATAATTTTCTCACTAAGGTGCCTTCTTCAATTTTTGAACCAAGATCAGAAGATCTTGTTGCAATAGCGCTTAACTTGCCTGCAAATTCATCAATACTTTCATTTTCTTTCATTTTCAAAGCCTCATACTCAGCCTTCAAGGTCTGTAATCGTGCCTTCCTTACCCTATCAACCCCTACATACCTAGTTTTGATAGAACCCCATACCTTTTTAGCAGATTCCAAACTAGCTACCTGGATTATTAGATCTTCAGGTAAGGCTTGATACAAGTACGCGATTGCAGCCGAATTCTTCTTGAGATCCACTTCTACTCCTTCAAGCGGCTCAATGGCTTCCCACAATCCATGTACATTGAAGATGGCTTTGAGTTTAACCGCCCAAATCGTGTAATTGCTCTCTGTCAGGATCGGACATTAAAGAGGAATTGTGGTGTAGTTATTCACCACTTGTCGATTGCCTCCTGCTGCATCTCCCATTGTTTCTCTCTGAACTTGTTGATGAGACGAATTTTTTCGAGGAGATGGTCGTCGAGGTGACAAGATGAATCGATGAATCTTGTCAAAGAACCAGGAGGATCACTGATCCTCTCCAATCTTTGGCCAATTTCAAGGAACGCCAAAAACGAGATTTACCGTACGAGCAATCAGCCAAAATACCAATGCTCTGATACCAAATGAATCACAGAAATGAAATTGAGAACACAATTTGACAAACGAAAATGAAGAAATCTTATTGATTATGATGAATGTTGAGAATTACAAGAGATCAGAGCTTACTTATATTAACCGAAGACTAACAACCTACCTAACGGCTATTATGAAACGATTACACAAATTTACAGAAACAGTCCCTGCAGTTTCTACTTATTGACACAAACTACCCAGACTCTACCAACTCAAATAATAGCAACAAAAACACTAAGATCCTTTAACGGATTTGGTTAACTTGCATATAAGGATAACTTGCATATAAGGATAGCCAAGACGGTAACACTATCATGCTTATCGGGTGTTGTGCATTTAGAGAAAAAGAAATAAAGTCATTTTTTACAGGTGTTCCCCCTCTATCCATAGTGTGATGTTTGAAATCAAGAATTGGAGATTTTTTAATATTTATGGTTTGTTAATTATTGTAAGTCCCACTCTTTTGATTGGAATCCTTCCGCTTGTAATGTTTTATCGTGACCACCTCTAGCTTCTTGCTAGGGGTTTTGCCTCTTTAATATATTTGCTGGTAAAAAAAGAGAAAAAAAAACTAAAATACTTTTAATCTAAATTAAAAAAAAAAAATAGAACTTCTCTGACTCTCGTCTCTCTTGCTCTCCGAAACATCACAACAGCCAACAAAACTTCTCTGCCTCTTCTAATCCGAATGTTAACCCCCCTCTTAATTGTAGCTGCTCTTAATTTTGATATGTTTTCCTCCATGGGCCAAAGCCCAATTCCCTTTATTTATTTGCTGTTGACGAAAAAAGAACAATTCAAAAACACATGATTTTTTTTTCGTTTAGTTTAAAACTTAGAATTTAATAATCACAAAACTAATTAGAGATTTACTTATTAATCGTCATAACATAACATGTGTTCAACTTACTAGTAAAATGGCAACAAATCAACCTTTAACTGACCATGGTATTGTCTACCTACTAGTCTTAGAGCCGTTATAGGTTCGAGCTTAAGGGTTCTACACGAACTCCAATTTGCTAAAACCTTTGGCTCTGATACCAAGTACTAACCTGTCACACTCCCCACAGAGGCGACTGCGGCGGGGGTGTGACAGATGTGACCTTCAACACTTGAAGAATAGTGCGAAAGAACTTTGTAAAGGGGATACGCAGATACGCATAAGAAAAGTGATGCAAATACGCCCCTATTTTACCAGTCGAACAGTTGGTGATAAGTTGATCTTTCTCCAGCAAGGTCGGATGCAAAAGGTTAGGTATGCCGTAGCGGGTGACCTCTTTGGGAAGTTTGGTTGCAGTCGAACAATTATACTGGATATTCATATCCTTTTTCCAATCACGCATGGCAAAAAAAACAATACAGGAAAGAGGAACGTACCAAAACAAATTGTGGTTCGTAAAATGCAAGAGAAGCCAAAGATTAATTCTAAACATAGCTTAGTCAGAGGGCGAAAACGAACTGTTAATACGGTAAGGCTGACGATTGAGTTTCCTGAACCATCCCATCAACGCCCCCGCATAGGACGTGTGTCCACGACCAAGGTCCAAGGTCCAAGGCCCACATAATTCCACTAGTGGCCCATATCACTTAGTCTGAACCACCACGACAGTGCCATGCCCTTCGGATTGGGTGACCGATGACGTAGGTCCGGATCGAAAGGTTTATGCTAAAAGACCGAATGACCGAAACATACATTGGGCCTGGCATGGACAAACTCCATTCTGGTCACAAGAGTCACACGCTACCGAACCAAGATAGTATTATCACTCAGTACCTACCGAGTGGCCAGATAAACAACGCTTCTCCGGAACCACTCATTCCGAAGCAAACGCATGCTCAACGCCAACCATTAATTACCATTACCCAATTTAAACACCTGCACCACCCAATTTACACATCTGCACATCACAAATTGGGGTAACAGATTAATGACACTTAGGACAAAAGTTAAGTATTATAAATACCCCTCAACTGCCTAAGTCAAAGGGCATTGATTCCATCCGCTACTTTCTACCACGGAACATAACACAACCCTTTATTCTTAACACACACTCATCATCACTCACTCTGACCCTATGAGGGAATTCGTGTGATGGCAATGATGAAAACATCATTCTGGGTGTGAGCCGGAGGACATTCCCTCCCATGTCCTTACTTTCCCTTTCGTTTAGGTCCGAAGCACAAGGAGGAACATCCGAACCAGAAAACCCTCCGGTAGTCTGCCAATAGCTTGCCGGACCATCCTTGGTCAGCCTCTCCATCCGGCAAGGTATCACCGTTTCTACACGGCTTGAAGATTTCGATGTGGATTTTTGTCTATATCACATTCAAACCTTTTCTTGCAAATAGTGAAAGCGTTTATTATGATTAAAAACTAATAGTTGTTCCACTTTTTTTATCTTCACATTTGTTGAGTATAAACATTTAGCAGAGATTATACTGTATGTGTTAACATGTTCAACCTATTTCTCTTTTAACTTCTCTTTGATTTGATTTGTTCGAGTAGAAAACAACCATATCACCTTTGTTCCAAAAATAGTGACCGTCATTTTCCACTGACTTTCATTCAGCCATGTCGTATATTTATCTAATATATCAATATATCAAAGGAAATTGGGAAATTATAAACAACAAGCACTAGCACTAGTGGTCTAGGGTCTAGTGGTTGCCATGGTATAGACCTGGGTTCGATTCCCGGCTGGTGCACTTTGCAATGAAGAAGCAGCGTTCAATGTGATGTTCGGTCATCACAATCATTCGATGCTTTGAATCATGTAGCGTTTCTGAGCATCTCTTTTTTTTCCATATAAACAACTTCTGCTTTTGTTTTTTGAATTCCAAGTATCAGCAATCTTCTGTCAGTTCTCTTCACGATCCCCGCAATAACCAATTTTTAGATTCAAGATGGTAATTTTTTTTTATCAATGTAGGAGTAGCCCACTTAGTAGATGTATTATCCTCTCTCTCCCTCTCTTCACGCTTTAAAAGGAAGCTAGTAACTATGAAAAGGGGGAAGCCAGCTGTATTTTGTAAGAGGGAAAACGAAACACGTATGCCATACGTGTGATAAGCAAAAACAACCGCGTGTGATCTGGAACACTTGTCATGCGGGAAAAAAAATATATCAGACACCCAGATTCCGCGACGGCTAATATGGATTTAAGGAACTTAAACCATGCGAACTACCAAGAATCATTGTAATTGCATTCAAACAATAAAACTAAATACATAAACGAAATCGTGAAAAGATAAAAAAAAATTAAGTATACCATACAATGTCACGTGGCATTGTATGAGTTGCCTACGTGGCATCTACAGTGACGTTTTAGAGTACAGGTCAGCTAGTGAAAATGATATATAAGGTTATATATATATATATATATATATATATATGTGATATATATATATATATATATATATATATGAAAGTTCAAATACAAAGAGTTATTTTCGTGCGAAAGCATCTGGGCCATTGATATAAGAAATCAATGGTTTAGATTTGGTCCAGATCTATTGCAAAAATAAAAGGGGAATTCCAAGCGTGAAGAGAGCTGAGGGGTAAAATTGGTATAACACTTTTTTCAAGTTCCCCACAACTTTTTAAGCGTCTATAACTTTTTTATACGACATTATTTTAAAAAAAAAATACACCATAAAAACGAGCATTTACTTCTCTTTCATTCGAGTATAGTATTGCTATACTTTTTTGTAAGTTAAAAAACTTTTATTTTGAAACTCGACTATGCGTCCAAGCGACGTTTGCATGCGAGATTATTGTATTTGGTGGTAAAATGGTGACAACTGCCTTTTTGACACCATTTTGCTACAAAACATATTTTGGTGGCAAAATGGTGACAATTGCTTATGAGAATAAAATTATGTATAACTTGCGTGATTATGACGTGTACATTTTTATAACTTATTTGGTGGCAAAATGGTGGCAATTGCTTATGAAATAAAGCTTGCGTGATTATGTATATATATTTTTCACAACATATTTGGTGGTAAAATGGTGACAATTGCCTTTTGACACCATTTTGCTACCAAAACATGTGTTTGGTGACAAAATGGTGACAATTTCTTATGAGAATAAAGCTTGCGTGATTATCTATAACTTGCATGATTATGACTGTACATTTTTTCATAACATATTTCTTGGCAAAATTGTGACAATTGCCTTTTTGACACCATTTTGCTACCAAAACATGTTTTGGTGGCAAAATGGTGACAATTGCTTATGAGAATAGAATTTGCGTGATTATGACCTGTACATTTTTTCACAACATATTTGGTGGCAAAATGGTGACAATTGCTTATGAAATAAAGCTTAACTTGCGTGATTATGACCTGTATATTTTTTTTACAACATATTTGGTGGCAAAATAGTGACAATTGTTCTTTTGACACCATATATATTTTGGTGGCAAAATGGTGACAATTACCCTTTTGACACCATTTTGCTATAAAAAACACGGTGACAAGATCTTGCGTAATTATCAAGCGTACGCGGACAATATTACCCTCCTTAGCACACTTCGCACGAAAAGTTCCCTTTGTATAATAATTTTTCCCTATATATATATATATATATATATATATATATAGAGAGAGAGAGAGAGAGAGAGAGAGAGAGGAAAGGTAAGTTGCAAACCATCTTGAGATGAGAAAACTTTAAAAACCCATTATTGACATTTGATTAACACCATCCAATGGTTGTCAATTTATCTTGATTTTCCAATTATTTTTAATAATACTTTTTGTTACTTATTTGCATCTTAAGGGCAGTATTGGTATTTACTAAACAATAATAGTACTATTTTTCCTGCTACCGCCACCTACATGCAGCACCCTCTCCCGTCAAATCCATCATCGAACTCACCCTTTCTTCTTCTTCATTTTATCTTCCCCCAAGTAAAGGTTTGAAATTCCTATCATATATCCACCCGGGATTCCATTTTTATAGTCTCTTCATATTCTCCTAACATAAACCCTTATCTTTTCCATCTAGCTAATCCCTTCCCATAGGTTCTATTATCTGTGCTCATACTTCCACCCCATCAATTTCATCGAAATAGAGCATTTTGTTGTCTCGATCGTTGTTCAATCCTTCATCTCATTCCAACAATATGGATTTAACTCATCAGATGCATAATGATCCCCCCGCCGATGGAAGGTAATTTGTTGTTTTTCCCCAATCTTTTGTTGATTTCTACCTTCTTAGGGTTTTATGTCTTTGTAAAAAATGCGTTGATGCTCTGAACGATGATTATTTTCTTTCCTCATTTAGGGTTTTTGGTTTTTTTACACAATTGTAGTTCATGTTTGAAGATGAAGCTTCTTAAGTTTTCTAATATTTTTTCATTTTTTATTTGTCTTAGTTCTTCAATAAAGAATACCCCTCAAGTGTTGATTCCGGAATCCTTATCTTTTCCCATTGCACCTATATATGACGCGTCAAATGATGCTCTTGAAGTTGATTGCAGACCCCTTGTTGATCCCTTTAAAGGTATATTCAAATTTAAATTAATTGTATGTTCTTCAGTACCTATGTTTTATTTATCATTCTTAAAAATGGAATAGTTGTCATTTATTGAAATTACAAATGGGAATTTTCATAGTGTATATGAATTTGATACATTTTCATTTGTTAGTTAAATTTGTAGCCCCATTTTATGTTTAAATGCACACTTTTTATCTTTTTGTTTAATATATTTTACCATATCCCATTTAAAGATTTCGAGTTCAAATTTTTAAGATGTTATTTGGTTTTGTGTAATTGAGATATTATAAGTTGTCTTAGTATGTTTTTACATATATATTCTAATGAATTTTCGTAGTTATCTTTTTTTTTTTGTTAATTTTTAACAATATTTATGTTATAACTAGTTATTTGTTCACATTGTCAAAGTATGTTGAATTTCCAATGAGATTGATATCCCATCTGTTGAACCGATTGCTGAGCTTTCTTTGGGTGCTATTCATATTGAGGAATCCGTTGAAGTGCCCGCCTGTAAGAAGATCAGGAAGAGATCAGCTGCACCAAGAGCTTCCACATGGACCCACACAAAGCTTAGAAGGAGTGGACGCGCAAAGAAATCTCGTGTTCCTAGCAACACTTTTGATACCGCTATACCCCTTGATGACAGTGACATGGATTCTCCTATCTCAAATAGAAAACTATCATCCCCAAGGAATAAGGGGGAAAAACTGGCCATCACTCTTAATGAAGCAGTTGATACACATATATATTACCATTTATTTGTTCCCAATTCATATTTTCTACATTATTAAACATATGTAACTGTTTTTGGTCGTATTTCTTGATGCATAGCATCTTGTTTATTATTTTTGATGAATAAATCCCTCATTTTGATTATATTTTGGTTATGTTTTGGTTGGATTCGATGCTTAATTGATATATATATGTGGATTTTAGGTGTTGGCTGGGGTCGTGTAGTCATTTTGGATGTAAACGAGACACTTTGGAGTTGGATTGACATCCGGAGGTGAAGATAGAAGAAAATAGAGATTTTTGATTCTGATGGACATGCGGGCCATCTGCCCATTTCTTATGTTCTTCAGATGGGCTGCATGGTCTGGTCAAAGCTGCAGTTAACAGGGCCATGCAGGCAGCATGCCTGCTACACAGACACTCAGATAGCCCGCATGCAGGCTGGGCGGATTTTTTCAGGAACACCTTATGCGGGCCACATGCACCATTTATTCACACCCAGATGGCCCACATCGACCATCAGACGTGAAAAACCCTTGAAAACCCTTATAAAAAGATTGGAGGCCGTTTTTCTCCACACACTCTCCCCTATTTCGACTGGTTTACATAATTTAAGGGTTCTGAGATTGATTTTGGAGAGATCAAGGCCAAAGGAGCAAGGATTTGGGGAGGAAAAGCTTGGAAAAGTGAAGATTTCGGTTTAGGTTTCATCATTCTTCCTTGATTTATTCCTAGATCTTGTTTGTATTGACATGTTTACATCAGATCTGAGTTGCTTCATGTTTAGATTCATGATGTTAGGCTATATTTCCTTTTATCACTTGGATTTGATGATTTTAAGCATGTTTTGACTTTTCGGTTTGACTTTTCATTATGACTTGATGAAATTTCCTATTAATTCTGAATTGGATGCTTTGAATGATCATATATGCATTGTTAGCTTCTATTTTAATCATATGATGTGAGTAATTTGATGTGGATTGAAGAACTTCAACCAAATTGTTAAATTCCTCATTGTTAATCTTGGACTTTTATAGTTTTAGGTTAATGCATGATCCGATGACCATCTACATGATTGTATGATTCAGATTTGGGGCTGATGTTGTATGTATTTGTGTTGAAATTGAGTTGACCGATTCGTTTTGCACATTAGGTGGTTGCTAGATATAGATTGGTTGGTTAGAACGCTTATGACCATAAGGTTTTGACTTGTCATTTCGTGTTTAGTATTGCCTAAGTTCGTAGGGTCTCAATTCAGATTTATTCATGTTATAGGGCCTACTTAGGAAGACCTTCCTCGTGTGATCCCTGTTTCGTGTGTGTTTGGTTAGCTTTGACCGAAGCAACTAGGCAATTAGGCGGTTTCATTCAGTTTTCTACCTGGACTTTTATTTAGGATTGCCTTGGTAACTAGGATGTGTCTATAGTCTAGGTTGCCTTGGTAGTTATTATTTGCAGGGTAGTTGTCATATTGATTAGTCAGATTGGAGGTCAAAGTCATGCTTATAGGATTCTTATCCGAGTGATATCTTTCTCATTACTGATATTCGTTCTTAGATTTTGTTGTTTTGTTCCTTAGTTGTTTCTAGTTACTTGCTTATCTGAAATTCAAAATATTTTAGGTTAAATATTAGCAAAGTTCGCATATCAAGAGCCTGCATTGCGTCCTTGGATTTGACATCCGGGTATTTACCGATACTATTCTGCATACGATGGGTACACTGCCCTACGCGTGTGTTTAGTCACTCGGGATTTTCCCTTTTTGACTTGACCGAATTTTGATAGACACTTCAGCACACGTCAAGTTTTTGGCGACGTTGCCGGGGACGCGCAGATTTTGAGAAAGTTCGGAGCTAGTAGTTTAGCCATTTTACTTGCTTTCGTTACTTGTTTATTTGCATGTTTCTAGTATGTTTGCTTATTTCGGTGTTTACCTACGTGTTAGTTAGTTTATTAGCTTAGTCTAGTTTCTTTATGTTCTGTTTCTGTTTTCTTTTTCGTTTTTCGTCTGTTTATGCGCATTCGTCGGAGGAGGAGTCACTTTTCACCATTGTCTGAGCCTGAGAGGGTCACCTTCCTCGTGTGATCCCTGTTTCGTGTGTGTTTGGTTAGCTTTGATCGAAGCAACTAGGCAATTAGGCGGTTTCATTCAGTTTTCTACCTGGACTTTTATTTAGGATTGCCTTGGTAACTAGGATGTGTCTATAGTCTAGGTTGCCTTGGTAGTTATCATTTGCAGGGTAGTTGCCCTATTGATTAGTTAGATTGGAGGTCAAAGTCATGCTTAGAGGATTCTTATCCGAGTGATATCTGTCTCATTACTGATTTTTTATTCTTATATTCTGTTGTTTTGTTCCTTAGTTGTTTCTAGTTACTTGCTTATCTGAAATTCAAAATATTTTAGGTTAAATATAAGCAAAGTTCGCATATCGAGAGCCTGCATTGCATCCTTGGATTTGACATCCGGGTATTTACCGATACTATTCTGCATACGATGGGTACACTGCCCTACGCGTGTGTTTAGTCACTCGGGATTTTCCCTTTTTGACTTGACCGAATTTTGATAGACACTTTAGCACACGTCAAGTTTTTGGCGTCGTTGCCGGGGACGCGCAAATTTCGAGAAAGTTCGGAGCTAGTAGTTTAGCCATTTTACTTGCTTTCGTTACTTGTTTATTTACATGTTTCTAGTATGTTTGCTTATTTCTGTGTTTACCTACGTGTTAGTTAGTTTATTAGCTTAGTCTAGTTTCTTTATGTTCTGTTTTCTTTTTCGTTTTTCCTCTGTTTATGCGCATTCATCGTCGGAGGAGTCACTTTTCACCGTTGTCCGAGCCTGAGAGGGTTTTTCATAGACTTCGACATTTAGAGGCATTACCAGTTCCAGTTCCGATGGCACTTCCGCCGAGACGCACGCTTGCCGACTACGCTCGTCCCGACATCGCGGGGGCGCAGCCCAGTGTCATACGACCACCCGTGGAAGCTAACAACTTCCAGATCCAGCCTCAGACCATTTCCATGATCTTAAATTCTGTTCAGTTCGATGGATTTCCGAACGATGACCCGATGGCTCATATTTCAAATTCCCTTGAGGTTTGCGACACGTTCAAACTTAATGGAGTCACATCGGAGGCCGTTAAGTTGAGACTCTTTCCATTTTCCCTTCGCGGTGCAGCGAAGGCGTGGCTTCAGTCCCTCCCACCTGGTTCGGTTACTACTTGGGACTCTTTGACCCAGAAATTCGTTTCCAAGTATTTTCCGCCGTCCAAAGCCGTAATGTTCCGAAACAAGATTTATTCGTTCGTGCAGGAGGACACCAAGAGTTTGTATGAGGCATGGGAGATATTTAAGGAGTTGTTGAGGAAATGTCCATCTCATGGCATCGAGTTACATCAGCAGGTGCAGATTTTCTATGGCGGTCTGAACGCCCTCACGTGACCTACTGTTGATAGTTCTGCTGGTGGATCTCTGAGCAGCAAAACGCCAGAGGACGCGCGTGATTTACTCTAGGAGCTTGCACTGAACGGCTACCTGTGGTCTACCACGCGTACGAGTAGACAGCCCCAGACGAGAGGGGTTCATTAGGTAGATCCCGTTACAACTCTCTCAACGCAGGTCGATGCGCTCTCGCAGATGATGAAAGAGATGCAGACGAGTCAGAAACAGATGAACCAGCCACAGAAGACTCAGCAGCATGTGAAATTTTGTCCGTTGTGTGCTGGTCCTCATGATATCACGAGTTGTCCCATTGTTGGTAGCACCGAGCTACCAGAGCAGGTCGATTACATGGCTAGCCAGACCCGCCCACCGCCCAACCAGTATAGCTACAATCAGGCTTGGAGACCAAACCATAATTCGGGGTGAAGGCAGGAGCCGAGCACTTCGAACCCACCAGGGTTTCAGCCACGACCGCCACAGAGAAAACAGGGTTTCTACAACCCTAACCATGAGAGCACTAGACAGATCCCGATTCAGTCTGAGGACACGGGCATGAAGAATCTTACTGACATGATGGCTCAGATGATGCAGCAGAATCAGAAATCAGCCTTGGATATTCAAAAGTTGCTCAGCAGAATGAATTGCGTTTTTCCAAAAACGAGCAGGACTTATATGCAGAATCTTGAGAGACAGATGGGCCAGCTTGCCAAATCTATGTCAGAGCGCCAACCGGGAGGTTTGTCGGGTAATACCGAGACAAATGCGCGCCAAACAGTAAAGGCGATTACCACTCGGAGTGGCAAGACCACTCAGGATCCAGTACCGCCAGCCACTGCTGAGCCGGTTACTGAGGAGAGAGATGTTAAGGTTGAGACCGAGGTTTCTGGGCAGGTGCACCCTACTAGGCTACGCCCAGCAAGTACAGCACGCCCCAAGGAGCCCGCGAGAGTCTACACACCTCCTGTTCCATATCCCGCGCGTTTGAGACAGGATAGAGCCGAGGAGAATTACAACAAATTCCTTGCTCTGTTTAAACAGCTTCACATAAATCTTCCGCTTGTTGAGGCATTAGCACAAATGCCTAAGTATGCCAGGTTCCTGAAGGATTTGTTGAGTAACAAAAAGTAGCTTGAGGAGTTGTCGACCGTTACACTGAACAAGGAGTGTTCAGCAGTTCTTCAGAACAAGCTGCCATAGAAGATGAAGGATCCCGGGAGTTTTACTATTTCGTGTTTGATTGGTAGCTTGTCCGTCAGCAATGCTCTTGCTGATCTAGGTGCTAGTATAAACTTAATGCCATATTCTGTTTTTGCGCGACTAGACCTAGGTGAGCCGACACCCACGCGCATGAGCATTGAGCTTGTTGACTGTTCGGTCAAATATCTGAGGGGTATTATGGAGAACATGTTGGTTAAAGTTGATAAATTTGTGTTCCCGGTCGATTTTGTGATCCTTGACATGGATGAGGACGAGCATGTGCCTCTTATCTTAGGTCGCCCGTTTCTAGCTACCGCACACGCTTTGGTTGACGTTTTCAGCGGCACACTTACTTTACGCGTCGAGGATGAGACGGTGACCTTTGACATCCGTGACTCGATGAGGCGTCCTCAGGGTCAGGACGATACCCTCTACTTTGTCGATACCATCACTCCACACGTGAGTGATCAGTTTGAGGATATTTATGATTCAGGTGTTTTAGACACACAGCTTTGGGGTGGATTTGACCCGCAGCTTGGTGTGTATGCTGTTGCTGCGTGTGAGGTGACTAGTGAGGAGACTAGTGCATCAGATTTGAGCCCAGAGGTTTTTGAGGTCATTGACACCATGAGGACCAAATCTAGAAAGTCTGTTGAGGATCCGCCGACATTAGAGCTTAAGGAGTTACCATCTCACCTGGAATATGCATTTCTGAAGACGGATTCGAGACTTCCTGTTATTATTGCATCAGATTTGACGGCTGATGAGAAGTCTAGGTTGTTAGATGTGCTGCGAGAGCACAAACAGGCTATTGCATGGAAGATTATCGATATTAAGGGGATTAGCCCTTCTTTCTGCACGCATAAGATTTTGATGGAGGATGAATTTAAGCCTGTTGTGCAGAGACAGAGACGACTGAACCCAAACATGCAGGATGTGGTGAAGAAAGAGGTTTTGAAGCTTTTGGATGCTGGATTGATTTATCCTATCTCTGATTCACCATGGGTTAGTCCGGTTCAGGTTGTGCCCAAGAAAGGGGGCATGACAGTTGTAGTGAATGAGAGGAACGAGATGATTCCTACGCGCACGGTTACGGGGTGGAGAGTTTGCATTGATTATCGCAAACTCAACGATGCTACGAGGAAATATCATTTTCCCCTACCGTTCATTGATCAGATGTTGGAGCGTTTAGCCAGTCACAGTTATTATTGTTTCCTTGACGGCTTTTCAAGTTATTTCCAGATTCCCATCGCACCGAAGGATCAGGAGAAAACCACATTTACATGTCCCTATGGCACATTTGCGTACCGACGCATGCCATTTGGATTATGTAACGCTCCAGCAACATTTCAGCGCTGTATGGTTGCGATTTTCTATGATATGATCGAGGACTCCATGGAGGTTTTCATGGATGATTTTTCTGTTTTTGGGAGTTCCTTTGATCAGTGCTTGACGAGCTTATCACGGATGTTAGCTCGATGTGAGGAGACGAACCTGGTACTTAATTGGGAGAAGTTCCATTTCATGGTTCGTGAGGGTATTGTGCTTGGACACAAGATTTCACATGCAGGGCTTGAGGTTGATCGAGCCAAAGTTGATAGTATTTCTAGACTCCCGCCTCCCACTTCTGTTAGAGCGATTAGGAGTTTCTTAGGCCACGCGGTTTTTTACCGCCGATTCATACGCGATTTTTCGAAAATCACCAGGCCGATGACACAGCTCCTAGAGAAGGATGCCCCATTTGTATTTTCTGATGAATGTCTGACAGCGTTCAACTTGATTAAAGACAAGTTGGTGAACGCCCCGATTATGGGTGCACCCGATTGGTCGCAACCGTTTGAGTTGATGTGTGATGCGAGCGATTTCGCAGTGGGGGCAGTCTTGGGACAGAGGAGGGACAAACACTTCCATCCGATTTACTATGCGAGTCGAACTCTTAATGATGCACAGGAGAATTACACTACTACCGAGAAAGAGGTACTTGCTGTTGTCTTTGCTTTCGACAAATTTCGATTATATCTTGTCATGTCCAAGACTATTGTGTATACGGATCATTTGGCTATTAAGTATCTGTTCAGCAAACAGGATGCTAAGCCAAGACTCATTCGATGGATCCTGTTGTTGCAGGAATTTGATATTGAGATCCGTGACAAGAAAGGAGCCGAGAATGTGGCGGCCGATCACCTCTCGCGTTTGGAGAACGCGGATGATGAGAAACTCGAGGGGATGCCCATAAATGACTATTTCCCCCATGAGTTACTCAACTATGTACGCGTGAGAGATAACGATGAGAGTCCATGGTTTGCAGATTTTGCGAACTACTTGTCGAGTGGGATCATGAAGAAAGGGTACGGGTTTCAGCAGAAGAAGAAGTTCTTTTCTGACTTGAAATATTACATTTGGGAGGATCCTTATTGATAACGGTTTGTCAGGCCGTTTCAAATCCCCAACTAGATTGATTTTGTAGTAGTGGAAGTTAGGGTTATCGAACCTAGGGAATATGTGGAAATTGATGAGTTGATTAACTAAATTAACTAAAATTACTGATTAACCTAAAATTACCTACTTTGCCACTTAGCTGTTTTGATTGATTGGGTGAACTAACTAATAAAGTAACTAACTTTAACCTAGAAAATTGACTTAATTCAAATGAGACAAATCTAACCACTTCTGGATCCTGGTTGGCTACCGATCTAGAAAAACCTAATTCCTTAACCGTGACACATAGACATGCCCCCCAATTGCTTCCTTGACCTAATAACCTAGTTTCCTAATGGACTGATTAGTCCTGCCGCAAGAAAGTGCTAGATCAATAAACAGTGGACCACTAAAACCCTAGATTACTAGTTGATTTTAACAATTCCGCATGTAGGTATTCAACGGTAGCAAGTATTCCGGAATAACTAGTCAAGAAATAGGTTAATCATAGAACGAATCCACCAACCAATCACCAAAAGCAGTTAGTGGTGGATTAGCCGGACATGGCTAATGAAACAAACATGATTTTATTGAAAGATTGCATTAAAATAACGTACCGAATGATTAGAATACTTCAAAAAGCTCCAAAACAAGGTGGAATTCGTAAACCCTACTGCTCTGGTCGCACAATGGAGATGAATAATGACAAAAACTTAAGAAACAAGTTTAAATAGAAAACCCTAATCTAAAACTTCTGCCGACTGAATCGGGGCGTACCGCCCCAAATTGTGAAACTCTGGGCGTACCGCCCGGACTTAATCTTCCGGTTGCATCTCTAACTTTTAGGGCGTACCGCCCTAATCTCTGCAACCCTGGGCGTACCGCCCAGGTCTTCATTTCAGGAACTTTTCTTAATTTTCTTCTAAGTCTTCACTCGTTCCCGCTCGATTCTCGATCCTTGTACCAGCAGCTTCCAGTTCTTCATAAAACTCCATTGTTAGCTACTTAAGCTCGTGGTACCTCACAATACAAAAACCCGTGAAAATGCCATGTAATCCAACCATTATTGTTATTAAATAAGATAATAAAAGCATAATAATGACGACAAATTGGACTAACATCACATCCCCACACTTGACTTTTTCCGTCTCGGAAAAACTGCCATGGAATCATAATCGGGAAGTCAACTCAAAATCATTTATCATTTAATAATTATCAACCTTTTTCCATTCCACATTCCAAATGTATTCATATATACTAATTGCAATCACCGGTAATTCTATCCGACTAAACCCAACCACCGATCTTTGAGCCCCCAAGGTGTTTACAAAAATTACCAATCAGTTGTATCAACTTGCTTATGTGTCCCACATTCAGAAAGTCCTAGCTTAGTCTAATCCCGACTCAAATTCGGTCAAAGTAAAGAGTAATATAGATAGAATATTTATATTTTCCCCCACCCTAGTTAAATCAGATACTCATATATCCCAAGAATGATGGATTTGAATGGATAATGGATTTGCTTGAGCATTTATTTGACTATTGTTGCTTTCTCTTTTTTTTTTCTTTCTTTTACTGCTTTTTTGCTTTTTTTTTTTTTTCTTTTTCTCTTTTTTCAATTTTTTTTTATATAATTGGTTAATTTTAACTATACTTACCAACGGACATCATCAGAGGCATTCTCTCACAAGGTCTTACCCCCGAGATCATACGTGAGTGTTTTGCCCGCGAGATCCGGAACATCATCAGAGGTACTCTTTCACAAGGTCTTACCCCCGAAATCATACATGAGTATTCTGCCCCTTCACTCTAATTCATTAACCAATTATTACCTACTATGCTCAAAAGATGGAAAGATGGGGCGCCGTTATTTCTCGGATTTGCTTTCGCAAAAAGATCATAACGTGCCAGGTATTCTGAGGATATATAAGTCTCTAATTTAAAAAGGTCTTTTTCCTCCTAATCATCAGTTTCAACCTCACTATTACCTCTAAAATGGGAACCCACTAGCAAACTGAATTAATTACATATTTATACAAAGTAAACACCAAGGGATAATTAAGCTTTACTAAATCAGCTGGGCCTACCGACACATCACAAATTAGCTATATTTTCCATTCTCACCTTTTCTTACCACTTTTCCCTTTCTTTCTTTACAATTATTATTTTTGAAAATTGACTCCCAATTGTACTATCATTTTCCATGTACCGGCAATTTCCCTCAAAACAGATTTTTGACTCAGACACTTAAACTAAAAATGACTCAAAAATTGCAAAATCTTTTTGGATTTTTGATGTTTTTGTTTGTTTTTTTTTTTCATAATAAGACAACTATCTAAAAATTTAAAAACTGACGTCCTGTCCCCCTCCCCACACTTAAGATCGACATTGCCCTCAATGTGATAGGAACACGCACAACGTATAAACAGACACGAACGATAAAATAAAATAAATGAAGAATGCAAAAAATAAAAAGACGAAAATAAATAAAAAGCAAAAGTTGGAACACACTCCCCTGATAACATCGTGAAAAGCTCTTCAGAAGTCGTCCAACACCCTCTCGCTACAGCTCGTGAATTCCAGAAATCGGATGGAAGAAGTAATGTATGGAATGCCACATCTCAACCATGGTGCTACCAAGAAATAAACACATCATACCAACTATATATACATCAAAAATAAAATCACAACCACCCAACCGGTTACCCCGTACAGTACCCCCAGTTACAATATCATATCATATCATACAGACCATGATCTAGTAAAAACAAAATAACCAAAAAGCACAAGGGTCAAAGAAACAAAACCGATCGGCAATGGTAGTGAAGTCAGCATGATCAGCACCTACTCCTCATCATCCCCACCAGTATCTCCAGCATCTCCACCTGTACCACTCGGACCTGCATCTGGATCACCACCCTCATCTCCACGAGCATCATCAGCATCAGGCTCCTGAAAGAAATCAGGGATAGGTATACCCTGATGTGACATCATATGACGCATAGCCCTCTCAATCCTCTCAAAGCGAACATCCACATAATCCAGTACCGTCTCCTGAACCATATCCAATGTGACCTGATCAGCCCTCGGTGGCCTCTCTGGTCTCTGCCTCAGCGGCCTCTCAACCTGGTGCAATATCCTATGCTGCCTCGCAGCCCTAGCAGCCTCATCACCGACAACAACCCTATCTCGCACCGCCTCCCACTGCGGTGGATCAGTCATGGTGACCATCTTGGCCAACCTCATGTCACCCAACTCATAATGAGACGTCTCCGCCCCTCTAGTCAAATGTGCCTCCAAATACCTACCCGCATCAAACACACCTAACCTCCTCGCTAATCTCGTCACATATGGCCCCATACTCAGGTGTACCCCAGATCCAGATGTCCTCCTCCTAGCAAACGACGAAATCAATACTCCAGCGATGTTGAGGTCATAGCCTCCAACAATCGAGCGTAGCACCGCCAAATCCAACTTCGTGACCTTCTCGACACCAGAACGACGGTCGAGAATGGTACACGCAACAATCCTATGAATGTATCTAAGAACAGGATCCCTAATCTGTGACTCCACCAAACTCTCAAAGAACGGAACTGCCCCAATCTCATCCCAAAATGCAGCGAGCTGCAAGTCAGTAACCCCCTGTGGGTGGGGTCGGCTAAACAGCCCCCTCGGCAGCTCTGCAAATGCCGGCTCCTCAACCTCCTCCTGGGTATACAACCCTGACACGACCGCAAACTCAGGTATACTCATGTGATGAGTCTGGCGGCCAAGAGCGAAAGTCAGGGCGTTCCCGTCGCCAAACTTCCCAGGACCCACCTGGAAAGTAGATAGAAACTCTACTGTCAACTCGACATACTGATGCTCGTCCGGTGTCAACGCCCTCCTCCAGCGATCAGTAATCAGTCCTCTAATACGCTCCAGCTGTCCTAGCTGAGCCAACAAACCCCAGTCGATCGTCCTATGATGTAATAGCGGCATCTGAACAAACCGCCGCATCTGCCTATCCTCCTGCGAGTCGCGCTCGAATCTCAGAAACGAGTGGTGTGCGTGGTTCCTCCTCGCGACTGGTGGCGGCAACACATCGGCCTCTGGCAAGATCTCGGGCCCCCAGTAGTTGATGATCCTCCTCCTGAAAGGTGGGACCGGAATAGCAGCATCCGGATCGCCTCGGCGCCTCCTCTTGGGACCGCGTGTCCCGGAACTAGACCCTTGGCGGTCCGACATCCTGAAATCAACAAGTTAGCACAAAATAGCAATAATCATGTAAAACCGGGCCTTCCTGCAATTGATTGTCACATTCACCAACTATTTTTGGTTTTTTTTTTTCGATTTTTTAATTTTTTTTGGTTTTTTTTTTCAAAATTTTATAAAGAAAAACAAAATTAAACAAACAAGAAGACAAAATTTAAAACTAAAAATCAAAAACGACAAAAATTGGGTTTTTTAGGAAATTTTGAAAAATTCTGTGAAAATCATCCCAGGGCGTACCGCCCAAAAATGTTTTAAGTGGGGCGGTACGCCGCCCAATTTGTTTCAGGAAACCCTAATTTCAATTTGGGGCGTACCGCCCCCAATGTTGGAGAACGAGGCGGTACGCCGCCCAATTCGGTGCGCAAAAAAAACGAAATCGGTTTACACCGATCCACTTAAACTAATAACACGCTCGATCAACCTCATCCTCACCATAATCAGTTCAAACCGGTCCATTCAAACAGAAATTCTTGAAAAACTAACCTAAAAAACTAAAAACAACTAAACGACTCATATTAAACAAAATTAATGAGAAGTGGAACCTGGGGGAGCTCGGACTGAATCTGTAGACGTTGGCGGCGGTCGGTAGCGACGGTGGTTGGTGTTTTGATCGAGAGCGACGAGAGCGGTGGCGGTGGGTTGTTGATAACGACCGACTCGTCGCGAAGGTTTTATTATTTTTTTTCGATGTTAAAAATCCGGGCGTACCGCCCCAATCTCATCCTCTGCTTCCATCTCCTTGACCATATCAGCATAGCCCCTGCCAAACAAAGCAAATTCCTCGGGGGTCCCATCCTCCTCATTAACAGAGAAAAATGGAGGTGTAAGACCTTCGACGATTTCAGCCCGAAAGCATTCATCATCTTCCCGAGGGTTAGTCACATTGCCAAAAACACTTAACCGCATTTTGCGGTTCCCAAAAGTCATGTCCACGGTACCCGACCTACAATCAATTTGTGAGTGACTAGTAGCTAGAAAAGGTCGACCCAAAATTACCGTGGGCTGAGCAGTTTTTTCAACTGACACATAATCCAAAACCAAGAAATCTACCGGATAGAAAAATTCATTAACTTTAACTATAACATCCGATAGAATTCCCCGGGGTAGCTTAGGGGTCAAATCAGCCAAAATCACCGTAGTGTCGGCTTTCTTTAAGGGTCCAAAGTCGTACTGATCGTACAAGCTCCCCGGTAAAATACTCACACTCGCTCCAAGATCCAAAAGGGCGCGGGTCATCTGAAAGTCACCAACTTGAATTGAAATAATTGGTGCCCCCGGATCTTGGAGTTTCTTTGGCAAAATGCCTGAAATTATGGCACTCACATCTGCATTTGCGTCAAGCTGTTTTGGAATCTTGTAATTCCGTTTTTGAGTGCACATGTCTTTCAAGTACTTTGCGTAAGCCGGAATTTGCCTAATTGCATCTAAAAGGGGAAGATTTATTTTAACTTGTTTGAAAATATCCCACATCTCATCTTGTTGTGGGCCCCGTTTAGATGTTTTCTGATTAGGTTCAATTAGAGCTTTTGGAAAAGGTACCGACTTTTTCTGTTCAACCACTTCATTATCTATCACCCTATTACCAGATTCATTAAAGGTTACCTTTTTTGGTGTCCTAGGGTTACTAGACTCGGTTGCAACTGACTTTGGGTTAGTTTGGTCGGTTTCCGGCTCACTTTCATCATCACTTACCCAATCCTCCACCACCCCATCAACTTGTGGTGGAGGTGCCCCTACCTTATTATCTACGGACTTACCTGAGCGTAAAGTGGTGATCTTGTTGATCGGCACGTGTCGCGTGTTCTTGGAACTAGACGACTGACCTTGCTGATGTTGTAGGTTTATGGTGGTGTCACTAGGCAACTTTCCTGGATCTCGCCTTGATGACTCTGCAGCCAACTGCCCCAACTGTTTCTGAACTGCTCCCATTGTCTTGTCTTGGAGCTCAAATCTCCGATCAAATCCATGAACTTTGTCGGTCAACTGTCTGTTGCTGGCGGATAACTGTCTTTGCTCCTCGACTATCTGCTTTTGACCATCTGCGAGTGAGTTCATTTTCTCCATTAAGGCGGCAAATTGCGCTTGCATCCCATCTTCCTGTGTCGGTTGAGCTTGTTGGTAGCTTCCTTGGGGCGGGTTTCCACCTTGAGTGTAGGTGTTCCGTTGATAGCCCCCTTGGTTGTAACCGGATGCTCGGCCTTGATATTGTGTTGAAGCTCCACCCTGCACATTAGAAGATTGAAAGTTAGGATTTAATTGATTATTTGCATTGCCATACCTGAAATTTGGGTGGTTGCGAAGGTTGGGATGGTAAGTGTTGGAATTCATTGCTCCCTGGACATAATTGACATCTTCGCTTTGCTGAACCATGGTGGAACATGCCTCCACCGAGTGGCCTAATTCGCCACAACCCGTGCACACCGGAAATTGTGCACTAGCCTTCACCTCTTCTGATGCACCCCCCAACTTCATTTGTGCTACCTGCTTCTCCAACAAAAGCGTTTGCTGACGAAGCTTCTCAATGCGTTCCTCTGCCTCATAATCAACCGATTTGACCGCTGCGGATCGCGATCTTCTCCCATTCTGAGCAAGCCTTTTTGACGTGGCACTCAACCTCTCCATGTGCCCCCAATCTACCTCTTCCGTATTGGTTAGGAAAGTCCCATTGCTGATGGAGTTCAGATCTCTGATGTCCTCTGGGAGGAGACCATCATAAAATGCCTTGATGAGATCCCAAGTGTCGATTCGATGATGTGGGCACTTGCGCAACAAGTCTTTGAACCGAGTGAATGCCTCATGGAATGGTTCCCCGGTGTGTTGCTGGAAGGACCGGATCTCTTCTTTCACCTCACTGGTTTTGCTCATCGGGAAGTATTCCTCGAGGAACACCTCTTGCAATTGCACCCAAGTATAGATGCTACTGGGAGTTAGACTCTCGAACCATCTCCTTGCTCGATCCTTGAGGGTATACGGGAAAAGCATTAATTTGACCTCGTCCTGTGTGAACCCCGTTGCTCCAATAGGTATGCATGTTGACTCGAAGCTATGAATGTGATGATATGGTTCTTCGGTTCTTTTCCCGTAGAATTCTGGTAGATGACTCAAGTATTGAGGTCGAACCTCAAAAGCTCGTCTGTTTGCTCCGATTGGTGTGACTACCGCAGATGCACTCGGTACAACGATTGGCTTAAAGTGACTAGCCACTCCCTGAACCGGCGGATTTTCTACCAGTCGTGGGACTCCTCCTTCCATTTGAAGACGAGCTCCCCCATGGTTGAATTGTGGAACTCCTCTTGGGGGAGAAGCTCTTCTTCCTTGTGGGGCAACATTAACCTGTGGAACTCGTGCCCGATTTCGTGGTAGCTCATGTTGTGGTTCAGCATCATACCCGTACCCGTCACCATCTTCATTGGGGTCGTACCAATCATGCCCCCACTGCTCCTCATACACGGGATTTTGTCGAAAGTGGTTTTGTGGTGGTGGAGGTTGTTGTGGTGGGGCTCGGCGGAATAAGGGTGGTTGTTGTTGGCGAGGTGGACTTGGCTGTCTAGCATGGTAGTGGTAACCTTCCTCTTCATGGTATGAAGATTTAGGGGAAAGGGATGGTAAAGAATTGTGCCCGTGCACCCGAAATGGTGGATTATGACCCGGAGGAATGTTTTGTGGCATGGCAGGGTTTTCTGGTTCATTCTGGCCTTGGTTCTGTGGTTGGTTGGGATTTTGATTGGGGTTCTCATTTGGGTTCGGGTTTTGGTTGTGATTTGGGTTTTGGTCTTGGTTTTGGTTTTGGTTTTGTGGTGGGTTGGGATTGGGATTCTGGCCCTCCATTCCTCTTCTGTTTCTCTGTTCTGCTCGGTTCTGCCGAGCTGTCCTCTCAATCTCTGGATTGTATATCAACGGAGAGGTCTTGCGGGAATGCCGCGTATGCATGCACAATCACCTAAAACCTGCAAAATTGGTCACAAAAGAGCAAACCAATTAGGTAGCACTGTTCCAGGGGGTGTAAATAATGCAATAGAACAGAAAAAATCGAAACTTGGACGGTCAAAAATTTGAAAACTTTCTGTGATTTTAGCTCCAAGGCGTACCGCCCCAGAATTGGAAATTCTAGGCGTACCGCCCCAAAAAGAAATTCGGGAAAAAATTAATTACTGGAATAAAAACACTATTTTTGGGTTTTTTGGAATTTTTTGAAAAATTAAATAAAAAAAATGCAAATTAACAAAAATTAACTAAAATCAACGAATCAATAGGCGCACTAATTCCCCGGCAACGGCGCCAATTTGATAACGGTTTGTCAGGCCGTTTCAAATCCCCAACTAGATTGATTTTGTAGTAGTGGAAGTTAGGGTTATCGAACCTAGGGAATATGTGGAAATTGATGAGTTGATTAACTAAATTAACTAAAATTACTGATTAACCTAAAATTACCTACCTTGCCACTTAGCTGTTTTGATTGATTGGGTGAACTAACTAATAAAGTAACTAACTTTAACCTAGAAAATTGACTTAATTCAAATGAGACAAATCTAACCACTTCTGGATCCTGGTTGGCTACCGATCTAGAAAAACCTAATTCCTTAACCGTGACACATAGACATGCCCCCCAATTGCTTCCTTGACCTAATAACCTAGTTTCCTAATGGGCTGATTAGTCCTGCCGCAAGAAAGTGCTAGATCAATAAACAGTGGACCACTAAAACCCTAGATTACTAGTTGATTTTAACAATTCCGCATGTAGGTATTCAACGGTAGCAAGTATTCCGGAATAACTAGTCAAGAAATAGGTTAATCATAGAACGAATCCACCAACCAATCACCAAAAGCGGTTAGTGGTGGATTAGCCGGACATGGCTAATGAAACAAACATGATTTTATTGAGTACCGAATGATTAGAATACTTCAAAAAGCTCCAAAACAAGGTGGAATTCGTAAACCCTACTGCTCTGGTCGCACAATGGAGATGAATAATGACAAAAACTTAAGAAACAAGTTTAAATAGAAAACCCTAATCTAAAACTTCCGCCGACTGAATCGGGGCGTACCGCCCCAAATTGTGAAACTCTGGGCGTACCGCCCGGACTTAATCTTCCGGTTGCATCTCTAACTTTTAGGGCGTACCGCCCTAATCTCTGCAACCCTGGGCGTACCGCCCAGGTCTTCATTTCAGGAACTTTTCTTAATTTTCTTCTAAGTCTTCACTCGTTCCCGCTCGATTCTCGATCCTTGTACCAGCAGCTTCCAGTTCTTCATAAAACTCCATTGTTAGCTACTTAAGCTCGTGGTACCTCACAATACAAAAACCCGTGAAAATGCCATGTAATCCAACCATTATTGTTATTAAATAAGATAATAAAAGCATAATAATGACGACAAATTGGACTAACATCACTTATCTGTATAGGATCGGTGCTGATTCTGTAATTACGAGATGCGTGCATGGGCGTGAGGCACGCCAGATTTTGAGACATTGTCACGAGGGTCCGACTGGTGGACACTACGCAACCCTCTTCACCGCGAAGAAGGTGTTTGAGTCGGTATTTTACTGGCCGACTATTTTCAGGGATGCGTTTGAGATAATTAGCAAATGTGACAATTGTCAGCACGCAGGTAATGTGTTGCGGAGAGATGAGATGCCCCAATCTAAGATTCAGGTTTGCGAGATTTTCGATATTTGGGGTATCGACTTTATGGGTCCGTTTCCGCCATCTCGCGGGAACAAGTACATTCTGGTTCCAGTTGATTATGTTTCCAAGTGGGTCGAGGCACAAGCCCTCCCCACTAATGAAACGAGAGTTGTCGTGAGGTTTTTGAGGAAACTTTTCGCGAGGTTTGGAGTGCCGAAGACACTGATTAGCGATCGTGCCACCCACTTTTGCAACGCACAGATGGAGAGAGTGTTGCAGCGTTATGGGGTTACACATAGATTGGCTACACCATATCATCCCCAGACGAGTGGGCAGGTTGAGGTCACGAATCGCGGAATTAAGCAGATTTTGGAAAAAATGGTTAGTAAGAACCGTAAGGATTGGTTAGAGAAACTGGATGACGCATTGTGGGCCTTCCGCACGGCTTACAAGACACCTACGGGTACGACACCGTTTAGGATGATTTACGGAAAGGCGTGTCATTTACCAGTTGAGGTTGAGTATCGCGCGTATAGGGCCATGAAGGCCGTCAATCTAGATCTGGATGAGGCGACTAGAGGACAGTTCTTTCAGTTGCATGAGCTACAGGAGTTGCGCGACCACACATACGAGAGTTCGGGTTTGTACAAAGAGAGGACCAGGAGGATTCATGATAGTCACATCAAGAGGAAAGACTTCAAACCGGGAGATCGAGTTCTTATCTTTAATTCGAGGTTGAAATTGTTTCCGGGTAAGTTGAAGTCCAGATGGTCCGCTCCCCACGTTGTGAAACATGTATATCCGTACGGGACAGTTGAGATTGAAGGTGAGAATGGTAGCTCGTTTAAGGTTAACGGACATAGGTTGCAGCATTATCTTGCGGATCCGGTTAACGTGAACGAGGAGGTTGTTATGCGTCTGGAAGCCCCCGCGCGTTGATCGCGGGGCCGAGTCTGGATGACGACTCGTAACTAACTTTAGCGCTTGCGGGAGGCAACCCAATTAAGTTTTTAGTTTACTTAGTTCTATTGTGGTTATTTTGGTAATTTTTTAGCTTAGTTTGACTTTTTGCTAGTTAACTTTGACTTTTAGTTGTTTTTTAGTCAAATTAGTTCCAATTATGCTTTCTTTTTCCATTTTACGCTTGGTTTTAAGTTTTGCAGGTTTTAAGTTTTGCAGGTTTGGTGAAAGATACAAATTTTAGACCAAAAAGTTTGCTGGTGCACAGGTCATGCGGGCCGCATGTCTACACCTAAATATACTTCAGATGGCCTGCATGTGCTCACAAGCCAAAAATTTAAAATTTTCCCCCAAATCCAATTTTGCCCTAATTTTAATTCACCACCACCTCCCGTACGTATTCTTTATCCCTCTCCCCACACCTTTGCCGGCTCCCCTCTCCACACCCATCGCCACCTCCGTCGGCCTCCGCCCTCCTCCCATCCTCCGCCGCGCTGACCGCCCGCATTCTTCACCACCGCCACCAGCGACCGCCTCCCTCCTAACTACCCCACATCCCCCATCCACGACCGCAACCCTGCGAATCACCCATCGCCGCCACACCTCAGCCCCGCCGCCGCTCCTCCTTCTTCCCATTCTCTTCTCTTCGTCGGTGTCCACAAGAGCTCCCCGTCGCCACCCTCACATCCATCCACCACAGCCACTGCCGCCGCCATCTTCCCTCGCCGCTGCTCCCTCTCCCTCAACCACATCGCCCTAGCCCAGTCCCGTCCCCGCCACTGTCTCCTACTACCGCCGCCCCCACATCCATCTGCCTCTCCGGACTCCACCACCACAGCATCGCCGCCATCCGTCACCCACCTCCCCCCACATCCGGATCTCCATCCCCTTCCATCGCTACCTCTACAATTCCCAGCCGTCTACCACCAGTCAACCCAGTCGGCGCCTCCACCTTCATCCCATACCCACCGTTTCATCTTCCTCCATCTACACCAGCAACCTCACCCACACATTCGATCATCGAGACCTACTCGTCACCCCTTATTCACGTCACCGCGAAATCTCCACCCGCCGCCCTCCTCCTCCACCTGCCGCCCTCCTCCACCTCCTCTCCTCCCTTCGCCTCCACCCGCTCCCTCCTTCCTTCCTCACCTTCCCCGCCGCCCTCCTCCTCCACCCGCCGCCCTCTTCCTCCTCCTCTCCTCCTCTCCTCCCTTCGCCTCCACCCACCCCCCTCCACTGCTTTCCTCCCCTTCTGCCGCCCCCTCCTTCCTTCCTCCCCTTCTGCCGCCTTCCTCCTCCCTCCCTCTGCTTTCCCGCTGCTGCCGCCCACCTGACCCCCCTGGCCAACGGTCCGCCGGACCAGTTTGAACTGGTCCGGCTGTGGTCCGCCATTTTCAGGTCCGCCGGTTAGGTCCAGCTTTGGTCCGCCAAGATTCTGGTCCGCCGGCTTGACTTTCTGGTTTATGTTTCAAGTTTCAACCCAATTTCCATGACAACATTTTTCAAGCTTTGATCTCTTCTGAACTTTTATTTACTTTTCTGCCGTTATTTATAACCGATTACTCGATGCAAATGTTTTTAATATTATTCAGTAGTTCGTTTGCATTATGCTCTCTTTGCACTTGGGTTGTCATTTTTAGTTTTACGTTTCAGCTCGAACCGTGAACTTTTTTTTTTTTTTCATCCCCCCCCCCCCCCCGCTGGTGTGCTTGCTTAGCACTCCCTTGCGGCTTTTCTTACACGGTCCTCCTCGTTCCGTGTCTGCTTTTATGGCCACCTCCTCGGTGTTGCCTAGTCGTTTGGTGAGGTGTCCCCTTCGATCCCTCCAGCATTGTGATAGAGAGTTCGGGGCCAAAGGTTTCTCACGCCTTGTCGCCCATCTTAAAACCTCGCACCTCAACAGTGATGAGCGCTGTGACGCGCTGCGGGACACCCTCTCGGTGGACCGCGGAGTGTTTCTAGCCCTGGAGGATGTCTTAAAGGCCCTTGATTCTTGGTTGTGCGGTCGGTGCATGAAAATTCACCATGTCGGCCGCTTGTGCCACCACGAGGACGGGGTTTCTCGCTTTATCAATCCTTCGAAAGGCGATACCAGGCATATCACCGAGATCCCAATCCCCCTTGGCCTTGTTGACCCGCACGGGCTTGGCCCCGTCAATATAGGGGGTGGGAGGCATTTGGATAGGGAACTCCTGGATAAGATCTTCAAGGCCCGTGTCACCACTGTTAAGAGTTTACCTCTCAGTTGTCGCATGGCCTTCTCCCAGGCCCTTAAAACTGCTCTGCTTCAGGTGGCTGCTCACCCCGATTCTATTGAGGCCTGGGTTCGGTTGCTTATTCTCCCTAGGTGCACGTTGAGGGTTTTTAACCCTAAAACGCGCCAAGAGGCTCGTTCTGGGAACCGCAAAGCCCTGCAATGTCGTTCCATCATGGCTTCCCTATCTACTTGGGGGGGAGAGGAGGGTATTAACCAGCTGATTGATAACATCCTTGAAACCCCCGTTTGTGGGCCAGAGGGCCCCCCTGATACTGCTTCTGACAAGTCGGCTGCGGAGGGGTCCAACATAAACCGCTGCATCCGGAAAATTGCGGACGGTCACTTTACTGCCGCCGTTAAAGTTCTCTCTTCGTCTGGGGTTGCGCCTTTTGGACCTGCCACCACTCGGGTTTTGGTAGAGAAGCATCCTGTGTTACCACCCCCCTCCTTGCCGTCTGAGCCCCACACCGAGCCCCCACTTGTGGCTACCACCGAAGTTGTTTTGGCTTGCATAAAATCGTTTCCTAAGGGGACTTCGTGCGGGAGGGATGGGTTGCGGGCCCAGCACCTTCTGGACAGCCTCTGCGGGGAAGGGTCTGCCGTTGCTAACGACCTTCTCGGGGCTATTACCTTGGTAGTCAATTTGTGGTTGGGGGGGAGGTGCCCCCTCGGCCTGGCCGAGTTTGTGGCGTCGGCCCCTCTCACACCTCTGCTAAAACCTGATAACGGGATCCGGCCCATCGCTGTCGGCACCATCTGGCGGCGGCTGGTTTCTAAAATTGCTATGAAAGGGGTCGGGAAGGAAATGGCTAAATATCTCGGGGACTTTCAGTTTGGGGTTGGGGTGCCTGGGGGAGCTGAGGCTATCCTGCATGCGGTTAACCGGTTGGTTGCAGGGAAGCATGATGACAGCTCGCTGGCTATGCTTACGGTTGATTTCTCCAATGCGTTTAACGTAGTGGATAGGTCGGCCTTACTCCGGGAAGTGCGATTAAGGTGCCCGTCTATATCTCCATGGGTCGACTTTCTCTACGGTCAGTCTGCGCGGCTATACTTAGGGGGAGATCATATTTGGGCCACTACTGGGGTGCAACAGGGAGACCCTTTGGGCCCTCTCCTGTTTGCCCTTGTTCTTCACCCCCTTGCGCACCAGATTCGAGAAAATTGCCGCCTCCTCCTCCACGCGTGGTACCTTGACGATGGCACTCTCATTGGGGATTCCGAGGAAGTGGCCAAAGCTTTGCAGATTATTTCAGAGACCGGCCCCTCCCTGGGCTTGCAACTCAATATCAAGAAGACGGAGCTGTTCTGGCCGTCTTGCGATGGGAGGAAGAATAGGCCGGGCCTCTTCCCCTCGGGCATCAGTAGGCCGGCCTTAGGGGTGAAGCTCCTTGGAGGGGCAGTCAGTAGGGATGGTGGGTTCATTGAGGGGTTGGCGTCCAAGAGGGCTTCTAACGCTACCGCTCTAATGCACCTCCTTCCCAAGATTCGGGACCCGCAAGGCGAACTCCTTCTGCTTCGCTCTTGTATGGGTGTTGCCAAGCTCTTATTCGGCCTGCGGACCTGTCCCCCCGCCCACATGCAAGGGGCGGCCTCCTGCTTTGACCAGACCCTGCGCGAGACAGTTGAAAACATTGTGGTCTGTGGAGGGGCTTATTTTGTGGACCTTCTGTGGCGGCTCGCTTCCCTGCCTATACGGTACGGAGGGCTCGGGGTTTCTTTGGCTATGGAGGCCTCGTCTTATGCGTTTGTAGCGTCCAGGGCCCAATCCTGGGGGCTGCAGGACCACATCTTGCGGGAGAGCGGGGTCTGTGGCATGGACTCGGATTATGCTATCGCTCTGGCGGCCCTGCGTGACATCGTACCGGGTTTTGATCTTAGCGGTTTCTCTGACAAGGACACCGCCCCCCCCCCCCCCAAAACCCCAACATGTTTTGACGAATGCCCTTTCTAGCAAAATCGTGTTGGATATGGAAACCCGGTTTAATATGAATGCAAGGTAAAAAGCGGTGTTGAGCTGTCTTCGTCAACCACATGCCCAAGATTTCCTCCATGCTCTCCCCATTGACGGGCTCGGGCAGCGCATGTCGTCGGTCGAATACCGATCTATCCTCAAGTACCGACTTATGATACCCCTCTTTCCCGCGGACGAGAAGTGCCCTGTTTGCCGCAAGGCGTGTTTGGACTCGTTTGGGGAGCACGCGGTTCACTGTAAAGATCTCCCAGGGTTCAAGTACCGTCATGACTGGGTTCGGGATGCGCTTTTTGACATTTTCAGAAAGGCTGGGATTTCAGCCAAGAAGGAAGCCCCCGTCAACTTCTTAACTGACCCAAAAGAGGGGCGTTCGACCCTCAGACCGGCGGACATCCTGGTGTTTGGGTGGTCAAGGGGGAAGCACGCTTGCATCGATCTGACTGGGGTCTCTCCCCTTGTGGGCTTTGGCTCTGGAGTTTTCAAGGCGGGGCAGGCTGCTGCTAAGGCGGCTGCGGGTAAGGTGGACAAGCACGAGAAGGCATGTCTCGAAAATCAACATGTGTTCGTCCCCTTTGCTTTTGACACGTTCGGGCACCTCGCGTCAGAGGCTGCGGACACGCTCGGGCGGATCCAGAAGGTTATGCATGGACATATAGTGACTCCTAGAGCTAAGAAACTTGTTTTTATCCGCTTAGGTTTTGCTATTCAAAAAGGGCTTGCGGCGCAGCTTGTTGCCCGCTTGCCCCGTATGTTGGACTGAGTTGTAACCTTTATTTTGAACGTGTAATCCTAATTGAAATTCAAAAAAATCTTAATTACTAAAAAAAAAAAAAAATCATCATCATTGCACTAATATCTGTTTCAATTTATAAGTCCAGGTTAGTTTCTTAAGCTCACATTCATTGGGATATTGACATTTTGGGATTTTTGCCGCTCATAAATCACCAGTTGTGATGCTAGATTTTATGATCTATACAAATTATGATGATGTTTAATCCCTGAAGTTGCTGTGATAATTCGAATCAATTTCTTGATTTAAACACTTGATTATCATGTGAGTTTATTATAAGTGTGTTTATTTTGGGTGTTTGATCTTTGGGGTTTACTTGTGATTGTTTTATGAAGTATCAAGTGGTTGAGATGATTCAGGAAGTTTTGTGATGGCATAGGTGAAAGTTTAGGTTAATTGTGTTTTTAGTTTGATTTGTTGTTTGCATTTTTTTTTAGGATAGATTAGTTTCATTTAGGTTTTTGGTTTGCATTTAGTCCTCTTATTATTTATTATGTTAGTGTCATGCATTTTTGTGGTTCACATTTAGATATGTTAAGTAATTTTGTGCTTCTAGTTTTAAGTGCATCGTTTAGAATTCGCCGCTTTCTTTATAGTCTTTAAGTTCATTGAGTTTAGGTTCTCTTTTAGTAGCATTTTGCCTTTTAGTTTTCTTGATGTGTCGAATTTTTTTATGGGGTTAATGCTTATATTATTTATCCTATTTAGGTTCATGCTTGCATTTTGTTAGTTTTTTTTTATTTGCCGCTTCAAATTTTCTTTTATTTTCTATATATTTTTTATTTCTTAAAAAAATATCAGAAAAATCATAAAAATTTGTTTAATTAATTAGGGCTTCTTTGTTTTAATTCCATTTGTTTATTTTGATCGTTTAGTTTTACGTTCCTTGTTTCGTTACGATTCTTAGTTTCATTTAAATTGTTTTTGTGCATTTCTCGTTTGTTTTGGTAATTTAGGTTTTAATTGTTTAACATTTCAATCCAGAATACCCTTGTTGCATATTTGCTTGATTTCTGTCTGATTGATTGATTGGAACACCCACAATTGGGTGTTGGTTTGTCCGTTTTACCAACGGGTCATGCCCGATTTTAGCGAGATTTGTGTCGTAATGCGGGCCGTTGGTACTCAATCTCCATTCCAATGGTCCGTAGAACGGTACAAATTCTCAGGATTGTTTAGAATTCAAGTTTGTGTGACGTTCACTTCATAATCTTTAAACAAACGTCCGCACACTGGTTTTCTAAACTATTATGATCATTCAGCACAAACCGTTCTCTTCATAAACCACAAATGAGCGGTTCGTGTAGGGTTCCATTCGGGTTGGTTGGTTTTGGTCAATGCAAATTGTTGGTACTCAATCTCCATTCCCACTATTTGCATTCAATCAAATTTCATTGTTTTATCGTATTTTTCAGCCTTAACCCGTATGAAACACGATTTACTTATTATTTCTCTTGCTTTTCATTGTTCTAACTCTTATTTGTTGAGAAATGTGCAAGTATGGCTAAGGGAGACTCTTCTTAGAATGGAAAAAAGCACAGGAAGCGCAAGATTCATGATGCGGCTGGAAGCTAGCCGCCACCACCGATGATGGAGCCATTGCTAGTTCCAGGCGAGGCACCCGCACCCGGAGCAGCCTATATTCCACTACACGCACACGAGTGGTTGCGTTTCCATCGTGATTCTACGGCTTATCAGAGTTTACGCCGTTTGCTTCGTCTTCCGTTCCTTCCACTCAAGACTATTGACTGGCCATTCCTTGGCATAGTGGGATCCACAAAGAGAGCAGAGCAGCTTATTACGGGCGCTTGGAGGGGTATATTTGATATCGACCGCCCAGTCTACCGTGAGCTATCATTGGAGTTTTTCTCCACTATCCATTATGAGGGACTCCCGTCGGACTATTCGTACGACCTAGTCATTACATTCCGACTTGGAGGAGTGGAGAGGCGATTGTCATTGGCAGGGTTTGCTTGGAGAGTCGGGTTATACACGGAGGCTGAGACGACACTGTCTATCTTCACAGAGGCACGTACAGATATCTCATCCCTCGAGCTATCTTTATGGTGGCTTTCCATTGCTGATGGTGTATTAAAGGAGGGCACGAAGGCCCATTGGATTAGAGACCCATTTCATCGCTACCTCCACAGAACCCTCGCTCACACGAATGCGACGAGGAAAGAGAGCACAGAGAAGATGACACTTATTGATGCTACATTGCTCCATTCTCTGCTGTAGGGTATTCCTTTTCAGCTAGCGCACACTCTTGCTGCTTTACTGACCCGACAACGTTCTTCACGAGGTGGTATCTGCGGTGCTGCATATGTCACGCGACTAGCCGAGAGCCTTGGTGTGTTTCCTGATGAGCGTCCAGAGATCCCTGCCGGGCAGGCACTGACACAGGTTGCGGTGGCACGGTCCGCCACATTATCCTTCGTCGCCATCCGATCGATGAGTATGATTCTCGCGCCTCCGGGAGGGCCCATCACCTGGATACCGATGGGAGCCATTTCTGACCCTCCGGAGGGTGCCGTTGGAGGTTCGGGCGACGAGCAGCCTGCACCAGATGATGATGACACGAATGCATGAGGGGCCTGTCCAGTTCCCAGTCCGCCCGCCACCTCCCCCGATTGTTGTTCAGAGACCACCCGGCCAGTAGATTTTTGTTCGGGCTGCATTGGCGAGATATCAGGCTGATCAGAGGCCAGCGGGTCTAGTTCCTCGTCCCCGTCCTCCATCCACTCAGGCCCAGCTTCGTCAGTTAGTTCAGCTCCTTCAGGCTCAGACACAGAACCATTGATGCGATGGGCGCTCAGATAGCCTAACTGACTCCACTAGTACTAGCCATGACTTGGATGACACAGGTGCTTACACAGATTGCCTCCAGAGATCCAGAGATCCAGTTGCCTTCATTTCTAGGTGTTCCACCAGCCGACCAGCAGCCGTGATGATTTGGTTGTCCCTTTCCGAGTTGTATTCTTATTTTGCTATATTATGTCATACTTTGATTTACAAACTCGGGTATTTTTGTATATGGGTTGGGCGTACATTGTGGTTGCACTCTATGATCTTATTATCTATATTTTGTCACACCCCAATCGGGAAGGAAGGGCATAAGATCAATTCCTAACGTATGGCCCGCTAGTTCTATCTTACAGTCCTTAACTATCTGTGTCGTATCATGAAGTTTACCGTTCGCTAGTTCTACCACATACGTAGCATCTAAGGCAATCGGTTTAGCATTAATTAATCTAGCAAACTTAGTGGAAATAAAACTTCTTTCAGCACCAGAATCAAATAAAACAGTAGCGAAGAAACCATTCAATATAAATTTACCGTTGATCACGTTGGCATCGTTGCGAGCTTCTCCTTGACCCATCACAAAAGCACGACCTCTACCATTCCCGCCATTACCATTTCCACCGTTTCCATTCCCATCATTGTTTCCCTGGTTCCCATTGTTTCCATTTCCCTGTCTGCGCAATCGCGGACAATCTTTCTTCATGTGGCCCTGCGCACCACATTCAAAGCAACCACGAGCCCCACCATTGTTGTTGTTGTTCAGATTGTTTCCTGGCCCGTTACGGTTGTTCACATTTCCCCTGTTGTTTCCCCCTTGATTCTGACCAGTGTTGTTCAGCCTCTGCAAATTGGTCCAGCAGTTGTTGGCTTCATGACCCAACTTTCCACATCTCCCACACTCTAAGCCCTTGCTACACATACCCCTGTGGTGCTTCTCACACTTGTTGCAAAACGGAGCCTTGCCTTTGTAGTTCCCATTACCGCCTTGACGGTTGTTGCTCCCACTGTTGCTGCCATAGTTGAAAGTGGACCTTGTGTTGTCAGGCCGCTTGTTTTGATACTGAGAGTTCGAGGATCTCCCGGATTGGTTCACAGACATTGCTGGAGCTTCTTCTTCAACCTTTCTTTTGCCACTTAAGGCGGTCTTTTCAGAGTTTCTGGCAGGTAGTGTACCCCTTTCAACCTCTTGATCAGTTAACTTGTGAGCCAGACGGATGGCTTGCTGTACGGTTACCGGGTTGCTAGCAGTTACCAGACTCTTGATTTGGGGTACGAGACCCTCCAGATAACGCTCAATGCGCTTGAACTCAGCGTCGACCATAGACGGACACAGTGCTGTGTACTCGTGGTATCGTGCAGTGTACGCTTCGACTTCAGACCCAATCATTTTGGAGTTCAGAAATTCTCCTTCGAGCTTCTTGACTTGATCGCGTGGACAGTATTCCTCCATAATCAGTTCTTTGAACGCTCCCCATTCCATGTTGTTAGCCGCATCATTCCCAATCATTTGAATCTCAGCGTTCCACCAAGACAGAGCTGCACCTTCGAATGTACCAGTAGCAAACTTCACTTTGTTTTCAGCCGGGCAGTTACACATGGAGAAGACTTTTTCTGACTTCTCAATCCATCTGAGGAGACCTACCGCTCCTTCTTCGCCGGAGAATGTCATTGGCTTGCAGTCCATGAAAGTTTTGAAGGTACAGTGATGGACGTTTCCTGATGCAATTAATAGTTCGGGTTTCAAATTTTAAACAGGTCAAAATATATATCGCCTTGTGCCTTAACCGGCGTAATAATTACCATGGGCGGCAATTGTAGCTTGCACGGCTGCCACGGCGGCTTGCACATGCTCGTTGATCATCGCTTGCAGTTGTGCAGGCGTCAGATTAATGTTGTTCCTTCCCGCTCTTCCAGACATTTTCTGGATAGTGAAAGTAGACAGTGTTCAGTCACAGTTATATTCTATACATATCCCATAATATGTATATTAGCAATTTCCCGTTATCCCTCTATTAGTCCAGAAAAATTTTGTGCATAATCGAGGCGTCGTCGAAGAACGTCGGAATTCGTAAGTACTATCGTCGAAAGTCGGCTTTCCCATAAAAGTCACCGTCGGCGTAGTCGTCGTAGCAGAAATCAGGACGTAGCGCGTAGCATCGTTTCGTTGTCGCTTTCCCCGGAATAGTGCGCGTATTAGCGTTCGCGTTTCGTATTCGTGTGTGAAAATTCCCTAAGGTTTTCCGTTAGACTTCCTAGACACGGTCTATATATATATCTATACGTATATATATACATATGAAGTATTTACTTACACAGCAGAGCGAGTATCCCAGGTTGGCACGTGAAAATTTTTGGTTTTGGGAATTCGTTTGTTCGTTTGTAACTAAGGTTTCAAGTTGCAGTTTCCAAATCGTTTTCAAAATTGATTCCAGTTCTCTGCAACTTATGGCTCATAACATAGCACGTTGCAACTAGGACTCGACATACCGACACACGATACCGATGGTTGATCGTAAACAAGGGTTCACATATTACAGAAATCAGACATGTATCATCATGGCATAATCACGTAAGTCATGGCATAACATTTAAGCAAATTTCACAAGTTTAGATTTAGGTCAGGTCATAATTTCGCTAGCAATTTCGCTAGGTAATTTCGCTAGGTGCGCGGGCAGCACTTTCGCTAGGCTGTACCCGATGACACAGTTTCGCTAGGCTAGTTTCGCTCGAAACTGTTGGCACAGTTTCGCTAGCCTAGTTTCGCCCGAAACTGGTTTGAACTTTCGTTCAGGGAATTTCGCTCGGTAGATTCGCTCGAGCTGGTCTGGTCAGTTTCGCTAGCGACACTATAGTTTCGCTAGACAGTATCGCTGAATGAACATGTAATTTCGCTGGACAGTTTCGCCCAGAGAACACATAGTTTCGCTAGTCGCGAAAAACATACGGATTTGCCTAAAAATCAACCTAACAGCTTCTGATCTTACATGCAATTCATTATTTAGCATACATAGGCATTTACCAACATAAATCAGCAAGCTTTAACACCTTAAACATGCATTTTGTCATCAAATCACCCAAAATACATATAAAACCCTAAAATGGCTAAAATAGCATAAATCTCTATCATGGCTGGATTTCATACGCAAAGTTGTCAACTTTATGGTAGTTCTAGCAATCCTAAGCAACATATCAGAAGATCTAACCATATCACAGAGATCTAGGCATGCTTTATGAAGAAACATATAGAAAAGGCACAAATAAATGGTTTTTGGGACTCACGGTTGATTCTAGAATCGATAGATGAGATGAGATGATGGTCTAGAGGCTGAGATCTTGGTCCTTGGGTGACTTTCTCGGCTGACCAGGTTCCAGAGAGGAGTGTGTGTGTGTTTGTGATGAAATGAGGCAAATGGAGAAACTAGGGTTTATTAAGTTTATTTATATCAGAGGCTAGTTTCGCTGGCAGTTTCGCTGGCCAGGCGAAACTAGCTCTGGTCACGTTTTAACTGATTAGCTTAGCTGGCTACCGGGCGACACTACAGTTTCGCCCGGTAGTTTCGCTGGCTGCACAACTTAGGCAAATTTTCACGTAATCAAGGATTTACAATTTGTCATGCTATTCATAATATTAAATCATGCATTTAAATCACATTGCATATAATGACAACAATAAATGAACACATAGCACATATGGGCGGGTTCGGTGATCAACCAAAGGACGTGGACGCATTCGGCCTAGTTAAGCATTAGTTACTAAGTTAACACTTATAACGTAACTAACGGATTTGTCTAACGGAAGTTAACCTTGAAATTCCCGGATGTCACATATTTGCTGGTTGATGTTTTTGCCATGTTTTTGCTTGATAGTGACATGATGAGGCAATTCTGGCACCTGCTTGTCGAGAGCTGTTTCTCTACATTCTTGGCTTTGGAGCGTTCGAGACCCATTTCTGGCATTTACGGTCGAGATTTGTGGTTCTTGCCGATTCAGATATGTTTGGCCCCTCGCGACTCATCCTCGCAGTTCTGGCATTCGTCGAGAGCTGCATATCTTTGATCAGAGGAGTTTTCAGTTTCCTTCACCCTTATTCTTATTTTTGTCATTCACGTACATTCGGGACGATGTACGATTCAAGTGTGGGGAGGGAAACGGTTGAAGAAAACATGAAATTGTTTAATTTGCGCTTAAATTTCAAAAAATTTCAAAAATGCCCTTGAAATTGTCTGTAACAAAATGAGAAATGATAGGTAAAATCGGAGTTTTGATTCTTTTTGTAAATAAATAAATAAATAAAGTTGAAAGCGTGCCTAATTTGTGATCTGCTGGTAGGCCCAGCTGATTTCTAAAAGCTTAAAAATCTTGATTTCGCTACTTAAATAACCTTAATAATAAATATT
>JBCNJP010000008.1:57201789-57224316 GCA_039602395.1 Deinandra increscens subsp. villosa | reverse complement strand
CCAGCGGCAGCGGTGGAAATCGGGTGGTTTGAGGAGTCGTCTGAGAGACGGGGTCACAATGGTCTCAGAAAACTCGATGGTAATGAGGAATGTCGGGCAGTACCGACGGTGAGAATGTCCCGCACTAGGCTAGACAGTTCATGGTCCTCAGGGGAAGGTGTGTACTCAGACACGACTGTGTCTTTTCCAGAGGAATCAGATATGCAGATGACCTTTTTGAGAGTCATCTCTGCGATAATATTCCAGGAGAGAACATAGTTGGTAACACGATAACAGTATCTATAATAAAGATATAAATGTACCAGTTGCAGTAATAATAACTCGTATATGTAAAGCATAAGTTAACGTAACCAATATGATAAGGAATTGGTCTTGCGTGCAAACGGTAGCTTCGGAGCGGGTTATAGTCCAGGTTTGGTTTTTGTTTATTTGTTTAACCTAGTTCGCTATAACCACGGCTCTGATACCAATCTGTCACACCCCGGTCAACGGATTGGGTGTGAGCGAGACGGAATCATAGTCGCAGATATACAGAACAACTTCTACTAAATTCAAACGTCATTTAAAACATAGTACCATTCATGTTGCAGCGGAAAGTCGTGGTGAAATGATAATGTCTTACATTTGAATAAAAGTCTTAGTTTGATATTGAAATCATAAATCAGTTCATTTAAGATAGGTCGGGACTACGACTCCGGTGAAGTAGGGTCGAAAGTTACAGTGAAACCCCATTTGCACGTCTTCCATGATAAGCTTAGATACCTGAAAAATCATGAGTTTAAAAGGTCAACATAAAGTTGGTGAGGTTCACAGGTTTATGATTCTATGATGAGTTTGTAAAAACAGTTTACAGTATGTTGGAATAACAGTTTACGGTATACTTAAATGTTACGTTGGTTTACTGTCGTGGTTGTAAGATCCTCCCATGAACCTCAAATTCGAATACTAACGGATTACCCACTCATGGCATTCTATCCCAAGAATACCGAACATGCGAGAATAACTGACGTGTACCCCTTGACAATGTACGAAGTCAGGATTGGAGCTACCAACCTGGGCAGGGTTGTCAACCCAAATAGATCTATTCACTAGTTATCGTTTCGAGTAGAACTAATCGAATTCAATTAATAGTGGGATTCAGTTGTACTAACGTTGATAACGATAAAGTACCAGTTGTTTGGGATACAGAATGGAACATGTAGTCATACGGCTAACAGGTAAACCATAACATTAAGTAAAATGCATTTTATCAGTTCATGATTTCTCCCCCATAAGTGTAAAACAGTTGTAAAGAAAAGGGGCCGTGAAACTCACATGATTCAGTGATGACGATGGATTACCGAGTGGCAACTAGCACGTAGAGGACTAATAAAACATAAGACAATATGCATAAGGGTCCACATAATCACTTGGAGTAACGAACGTTACCCAAATGATACCGGTCAAGTCTTGACGTATAATCCCGTTTGTAGCGTTTGAAAACCCGTTAGTTAATCAGTTTAAAATCAGTAAATGCTAATGTCCGCGTATGAAGGCATTTATGTGAGTTGAATACAAGTAATGAGCATGTGATCACGTATCATGGAGGCCAGTTCAATCAAGTATTAAACATCGTTTTAATAATAATATTTATTATTTTTAAGTTCACTCGATCGATTGAATAATTAATCGCGTTAAGTTATAATATATATAACTAGGGTTCACAATTTTTATCGAATAATTATTCTAACTTGTCGGAATAACTTCATCAAATTATTACAAGTTAGAGATTAAATGATTTAACACAAGTAGATAAATATTAAATGTTATTTTAATATTTAACTTATGTTTAGGAAAATTAGGGTTTCCATGTTAATATAAATATAATTATTATTAGAATAATTAATATTAACAATCATGATGAGTTTAAATCAAATTAGGGTTTCTAAAACTCATACGAATAATTATTTGTCGGAAATAATTATTTACGATTCGTTACGTCGTACGACGTTTTAAATTGTTATAAAGATTTCGTTTATTCCAAATGTTTAAAAATAAACATTTGATCCGGTTAAAACGTTTTGATTATTTTGATTTATTTAAAATAATCAAAAATGCTTAAAATATGTTTTTCATAATTTATATAAGTCTTTTGATTTTATTTTTATAAAATCATTTTTAAATAACTTTATTTATTAGATAAAGCTAGGGTTTTAATTTTTAAAGACTTTTATAGAAAGTGAAGTATTTTGACTTTTGCATAAAATCCAAGATTTATACTTTTTATGTCAAGTGACATAAATATGTTCTTTATCATTTTTGATATAAAATATATCTATATATATTTTTATCCATTTCGTTTTCATAAAATCTAAACAAGTCATTTAAGTCTTGTGTATTTAGATATTATATTTTTATAAAATGTGTCCATTTTATATAATAAATTCCAAGGTGACATTTTATGGCTATATTTATCCAAGTAATTTATATAAAATTACTAAAGTTGATATTTTACCATAAGAATTCATTTAAAATGTTCCTAAGTCATCATTTTATGTCAAAAATTAAACTAACATTTTCTAATGTTCATTTAGTTCAAAAGTGTCACTAACGCCATTTCTAGTATATGATAATTCATCATTAGCACATATTAACTCATAACCAATATGTTTAACCATGAAATCACAATTAACCATCCTAGCAACATTAATAATTTTTAACATATTAATATATGATGATATCAATAATTAGTCATGCTAGTATATATTAAATCCTTAATTGTTTTAACTAAACCCTTCTAACTAAGAAATTAAGTCATGTGTTATTGCTTTAAATCAAAACACCACACCTTTACGTTAAAAACTTAGGATGATCATGATTACTTAACAAGTAATAACAACTTAATTTTCATGAATTTACATCATCAAATAACCACATAAAACTCACATTATCAAAGCTTGCAATCTTAAGGTTTTAAAACGAAAACGAAAGAGATTAGTTTTAGGTGTTTTCGAACGTTAGAAAATCTCAGATTTTTAAAGGTTCGATTGTCAAGACATTACGGTTCATTTGGGATGGTAATAACGTATAAAAACGTGAACAAAAACGGTTTAAAGGACTCACAAAAGAGTGGAGTTAAACCGAGAAAGAAAAGGAGGAAAGGTGGTGGCGTCGGGTGGTTCACGGTAGTACACGGCAGCAGCGCTGCAGCCGGCAGCGGCAGTAGCGACGGGAAACAGCAGCAGCACTGCGGACAACCGCAGTTCCGGCGGATAGCAACAGCTCCGGCGAACAGCAGCATAAGCAGTGGTCGGCGACAGTAGGTGGTTGCTGTTTCTCGACTGCACGGCAGCTGCAGACAGCAGCAGTCCAGTGGTGGTGGTGGTGCACGGCTGTGGTTCACAACAGCGACATGGTGGCGGTTAGCGGCGGTTCCGAGCAGCAGCAACAGGTGCACAGCAGCGGTAAACACGAGATGGCGGTGGCGGTTTGTAGAGTTTCCGAGAGAAAGAGAAGGAAGAAGGAAAAGGTGACAGTCCACGGCGGCGGTGGCAGTAGTCCAGCGGCGGAGCTGCAAGGTCGCATGGCAGCACCCCGCAACAGCCCAAGTGGCTGCGGTTGGCTTCGGTCAGTAGCAGCAGGCGTCCAACAATGGTGGTGCGTGGCGTTGGATGCCGAGAAGAAGAAAAGAAGGAGGATCGGAAGGGTGGCAGATGGTGGTGGTTGGTTCTCCGGCAGAAAAAGAGAGATCAAGGGGGGTGTTCGGTGGGTTACTTCCGGCAGAAACGAAGAAAATGAATGGGGCAAGGAGGGACAAGGGTGGCGGTGGTTTATGGTGGTGGTTGTAATCCACGAAAAAAATAAAGAAGAAGGGTAGGAGCATGGGTGCTTGCTTGGTAGTGACTTGGTTGCTCACCATAAAAGAAAAGAAAGAGGATGTGGGTCTTGCTAGCATTTTCACGGCAGAGAGAGTAAGGAGAAATGAGGATGAGGTAGAGTGAGAGGGTAAAGTGAAGTTGGTAAAGTTTGTGGTAAAAAAAAATTGTTGTGTCATGCCATCACTACTGAGTGATGATGGCCCTATGTTTAGGTAAGTAGAGTGGAGATGTGGTCTTCTCTTCCATCACAATTGACTAACCCATTTCTATTAGTTAAGTTTTTATAAAATATGTAGGTGATCTACTTTTATAAAACAATGACATGTTTTTATAAAAGTAGATTATGCATTGTAGGAGTTTTATAAAAATAGATAAAGGGTGGTGATGGCTAAAATCATACCTTTTATAAATCATAAAAGTATAAAAATTAATAAAAAGGTGGTGATTAATTTTTATAAAATTTAAAAATGTTAATCCATTTTATAAAAATTAATGCAAAGTTGATGGGCTCAATTTATAAAAATAAACCCATTTGAATTGGGCTTATGTTTGGGCCAAAATATTTAAAAGAAAAGTGTGATTGGGCCGGTTCGTCGGTTATGGGCCGTACGGGTCCAAACGGGGCGCCGGTTCGAGGTCCGGGCCCGTTATGCATCGGTTGAGGTTATGGGTCGCCACGATTGTTCGGAGTATTAAGTTTCAGTAACGGGTCGAAGTTTCGGGTTCGGTTTAATTGTTTTAGGCTTATTGGGCCTATTAGGCCTAGTTGGGCCCAATTGGATGATCGGTTGGAGTTCGGCTTAAGTCTTGACAAGGATTTCGGTTTGTGATGTTTTTATTTCATAAAAACAATTGTTTAAGTCGGTTATAATGGTTTTTCAGAAATAAGTCATAGTTTTCAGTTTTTCTTACGGTTACGGTTAACGTTTTCAATTTTGTCAATTCGTGACAGTTTTAAGCTCGACCGTCCAGATTGTTTAGAACCGAATAGTTTTAAACATACGATCGCTTATCAGTTTGCCGTGTCGACTGTTCAAGCATACGACACCAGTTCCGGATAAAATATAAAAATACATTTTATATTTATTTTTCTTATTATTGGAATTCCATGATTAATCCATGGAATCTCTATGAAATTCACGGGTATACGCTTCTAGAACAAACGCGGGATTAGGTTTACGTCATCATTTAACGGTTAGGCACAGTAATTAACAGTTTAAACAGTAATCATCTCGGTTAATGCACATTGAAACTTAATTAAAAAGTCAAAGCAAGGAGGTTTGACCTAGGTTTTCGGACGAGGTGTCACACTGTTGCAGGATAAGTGCAAGAGTACAAAATCCCATCTTGACTACATACAGCTCCTACTAAGCTTCAGATCCATTCCTAAAAAAATAGCCCTTATTACTGCAGTTACGCGACAGCGTTAGACTACAATCAAAGAACAGTCTTTAGCAAACGGGAGGTCGCACATGTATCTCAGGTCAAAGGACACTATTGAGTATGTAAGGAACGGTTTCACATCAAGAATCTCGATCATGAGCAAGGATGAAGATGAGATGTGGAGACTGGATGATGAGAATCTAGGATGAAACACGAAACATGATTAACTAGTCGAATAATTTCATTGAACCGAATGATTACATGAACAAGAAATCACAACAATACATTATAACTATCATGAATCTTCCATGGTCATCTTAGGTTCAGCTCAAACCCAAGATAAGACTCTCAAAATCTAAGGGATAGCTCACATCTCTCAACTTTTTCATCCTCTACCAAATGAAGCCATCCCTTCTTTTATATAGGAGAGCCCATGTGCTCACTAGCCCACTAACTAGCAAGACACAAATACAATGAGCTAGATACAAATAAAATCAAATAACAAAAATATTAATTAAATCAAAGTTGATTCAATTAATATGAAGCTTAAATCGCTGGAACCGATCTTTCGTTGACTTTTACATTGACCGTGGACCTGGACGGTTGACTTCTCTAGAAAACGTCTTCGGTCCAAACTTACAAGCCTCGATCATCACAACCCGCGTCTCTGAATCATTTCACAATAGATTCTTCAGTCGAATGCTTCGGTAAACAGATTTGATGGCGTTAGTCACATAGATTTTTGTTCCAAAATATTCCTCCTTAACGGATGCTTTCAAATCGGTTCAACTGCTAAAGAACCGCTCTGTCATACATCTTCAATGATAAACTGATAAACCCGAGACAATCTATCATAGAATTTCTCCCTCTGAATAAGCTTCTTTTGTTCTCGTTTCTCTAGTTGAGAGCCAAGTGTTCCGCTCACTCAGTTCACACAGTCGGGTACAATACTAATAAAATGCATAAACTCAGAGTCTAAACTGCAACAGACCGAATCAGATAAACCAATCAAACACTAAAAATGCTCCAACTTCATATAATCTACCCGATAATCCATATCCATAATACTTCTGCCTATTTCTCTAAATCTCTCCAAAAACATCCAGCCAGAAGAGTAATAATCAGATGCAGAGAGTCAAAGCGTCTCGCTCGGTTGCCTAAAGAAACCGGATAAAAAATCTTGAAATCGGACAATCTCGCAAAAAACCGGAAGCCGGATGTTGACAGCTGTGAATGATCCATAAATAAATCTAGTGTTCCGCATGACTGGGTTGGATGCAAAAATAAAGTGTCAAAATAAAGAAAAACTGAGATCCCGAGCGAAAAATAATAATAACCGGAGTCTTCGTAATTTTGGGTGAAGAAATCGAGCTCGGAAAAATATTCCGTTAAGATTTCTGAGTTAACCAGTACAATCTGGGAAAAATCTGAAACCGTTAATTTTCTTCAAGTTACAGCCCTCCGAGAGATTTAACAGAAAAAATTCCAATAATTTAACTGAGATTTCAGTTAATTCGATTAGCTGACATCAGCGCTGCAGCAGCTAAAAATAAACCGTGAGACATAACATAAAAACTGCATAATTAACCGGATATTAAAGCTAACCCGTCAGTGGTCGATAGCTAACGTACGCGTGACGTCAATAAACGAGAACCCCAATAAATAAACCGGAATAAATCCACGACTAACGAAATATTTTCAAAATTTCGTTGCGGCGTTATCTCTGTTAATCTTGTAAAAGACTGATAGAAAAAGCCCTGCATTTAAAGAAATAATGCTGAAAAATTAATTAATGGAAAAAATCCCCAAAGAAAGACCATAATCCTTGTCAAGAAAATTCAGCCAATCAGGTTTGAGATTCCAAAATGATCTATCGGTCAGAAATAAATTGATCTACGGGCTGAAGTGTGCGATCCATGTGAAGGGGCTGACCATCAATCAGAGCACACCAGTGCCTTACAATTCAACGGATCTTTAATTCGTCTGGGCCCACACACCATTCTTTTTGACGAATTACAAATCAAAAACCTTAGGAGCACACCGACAGGGCTGGGACCCACGCTGAATTATCTGAACAACTGAGATGTGGACAACAAGGAGGCAACGACTCTGAATACGAGCTGGTCCCACTTGCTTTTCCTTGGCCCAATCACAGCGAGACAACATGAGAGAATATCTGCATAACCGACACCAAGAGAGAGAAATGAATTCCCATGCATCCAATAGTAAGACGCCACGTCAGCATAGTCACTCTCTACCTGTGAAACCCTAAATCACGATTGAAAAATGTGAACTTGCCGGAAAACCGAAACCCACATCGGAAAAGCGTATTTTACCCATAACTAGCTCAAAACTTGACGAAAATTCACGAATTTTATACCCACGAACTTGTAACTTCATCCTTTATCATCCTAGAAGAAAAAAAATTATCTGAAACGACCTCGAAAGAAAACCCAGAAACCAAGTCCGCTAACCTTTTTCAAGTTCGCTAAGCTGATTTCAAGTCCGCTAAGAGTCTGAGAAGTTTGCTAGGACGCACCTGAAGTCCGCTAAAGCAAGCTTCAAGTTCACTAAACGGACATCAAGTCCGCTAACGAGACATCAAGTTCGCTAAGAACCATGGAAGTCCACTAAGGCAATCATCAAATCTTCAAAATACTTGAACAGATCTGGAAAATGATGAACAAGAAGAAACCCTTACTTAGTGATCTCTGAATCTGCCCAAAATAATTGGAAAACTCGATATGATGCACGAGATGTGATAATAAATCATTCATGACATTTTTTTGGCCACCAACAACCCATAAACAGCAGCAAATCGGATCAAATCAGCCCCCAAAATCTGGAAATCTTCAAGAACACGAAGAACACCATGAAACACACACTAGTGTGTGTTTTTCCAGATCTGCCAAAACGGTTGAGATTTAAACGAAACGGATGCTTCCAATGGATCCGAAACGTGATTTCTACTATGAATCATGCTTCATTTCATCCAAATCCATCAAGTATAGCACCAAAAACGCAGAATCAAAGCCCAAAATCTTCAAAAAACCGAAAAAACGGGAATAAAACTCATTGTTACGTTTTTCAGCTCGGATCTTCATTTTTTTTTCATAGATTTGAAGATGTAGAACATAAAATAACATCCAAATGAACTCCATAAACACAAATCTAACATCACAACCCGCGTCTCTGAATCATTTCACGATGGATTCTTTAGTCGAATGCTTCGGTAAACAGATTTGATGACGTCAGTCACATAGATTTTTGTTCCAAAACAATCTCATTTGATTCATCACACAAGTGCGGAAATCATGTGTGATGATCACTCATGGTTTAATCTGCATCATTGCTACCTCAATGATGATTTGTTAAACTCAAGAACACTAAAAACACACACTAACATCAAGAACAGACACACAATTGCTCTCTGTAGGATAAATTTGGAATGGCACACTCACTAGTGTTTTCTCAAGACATATTTATACTAACAGAGAGCAAGGGACAATCAGAATGTTTGACACAACAATCATTACATAGAATTCAACAATAATATTCCAATCAGTCTGTCAAGTTCGCTAAATCTATTTCAAGTTCGCTGGGAACAATTAAGTTTGCTAGGAAGTTAGCCTCAAGTTCCGTTTTCCCATAAAGCACATTTGGAAATAATGTGCCAATGCTCTCCAATACCCAGGCAATAGCTTCTTCATTATTGGAGGAAACTTGGCACCCTCATATGCCATCACATCCAATCCAACCTTAATAACTTCTGCAGAGTATTTAATTGGATCTTCTGGTTTATCAGCAATATGTAGTACTTCTCTAATTACTGACTCATTCACTATGATGTTGGTATTCTGAACACGAGCTCGAATCTCAGTCTGATTACTATTGGCACTAGCGATATTCTAGAATTCTCTGATCATCTGCTCATCAAGCTCTATCTCCTCTCTTAAAGCATACGAAATTTTGCAAACATTCAGCCCAACAATCAGGGACTTGAAAACATCTTTTACATTCTCTGGTGGGTCTCCCAAGTATGCAACCTGGTTGTGATTAGAAGCAAATAAAAGATCCATGTCTACAAAACAATCATAAAAAATAATCAACAAATTGTAACACCCTTTTCAAAATTAGAGATATCATTATATGAACATTTGAAACTGATCCTCATTGTGCATTTCGATCGAAAACCAGGCTTATGATTCACACAATTTATTATCGATTAGAGAAACTGATTCAAATGAATGGAGTTCGATCCAAATGTCGAATTTCGATCGAAATCCTGGATTTCAATTTTAGCTTTTCGATGCAGCTAATAGTTTTGATCGAAATAATGGAGTACAATCGAGTTCACCAGGTTTTCGATTCACATAAGAGGATTTCGATCAGTGCATCAGTTTTCGATTAATCTGGTTTTTGATCCGAAAATAGGATTTCGATCGAAAACCCGGATTTCGATCCGGCTCATGATGATTTTCGATCCAATTCTCAGACTAAGTTGGTTTTTGATCCGTTGTCAGTTTGCTATCCGGTTCAATCGAGAACCGGTCGTCTTCTCCAAGCAAACCTGCAACATCAACACAAACTCAAGTATTTCACGTTTTAACTGCAACCAACCTTAAAATCAAGGAAAAACACAATAGAAATTGAAGGTTTTATCGAAAAAAGAAGAAAACTCCGACCGACTGAGGCGAAAATAAGGGTTGCGGCAGCGGTAATGATGCAATCTGTTGATGGCGCTAATCGAAGGAGAAGGTGAGAGGACGAATGTAGAGATGGTGAGCGGTTGTGACATGTGGTGTGAGGGTGAATGTCGCGTGAAGATTGGTGGTGGTGTGCGGCTGTGTAGATGGTGGCAGTCAACGGTGGTTGGTGGTGTTTGGACGGAAATGGGAGCGAGAGAGATGAGGGAGGGGGAGGAGAGTTAGGGTTAGGACAAAGAAAAACAACCGACCCCCCCCCCCCCCTTTTTTATTCTCTTAAACCATAAAGATTTTTTTTTCAAATTTGACCCTCAACTATTTTTCAAGTTTCATAAACAACCTCAAATCTTTCACAGGATATGTAAGTACATTTTCACTCCTTTCCTTTTTAAAAATTTGTGAGACCACTTTCAAAAACAAATTGGCATCACTTCCCCTGAGACGGAGCATGGAACTAGATTTGACTAAGCAGAACCAAACAACAGAAATTAAAAAAAAACATTTTTAAACAAAAATAACTAAAGCAAAATAAAAATAAATCAAAAAGACACTAAACCTATTCTGAGAAGGTTTTTCAGGGATCAAACCGGCCTCCTTTGAAGAACGTTTTTTAGTCTTCATTACTTGAGCATGTCCAGGTGATTGCCAGTATATTGGTCCATCTTAAACTCATATTCCTCATTTTCCCGGATGTTTGTCACTTAATTATCTTTTAGGTTCATTAATTATGAACATCTGACAGTCACACACAAATCCTAAGTAATTCACATGTGTAGTCTATCAACTACACACATTCCCTACCACATATTTTCACAATCCATATCCGAGGTCTTGAATCATTTCTCCAGACTTGGTTGAGAAAAGAAAAGAACGGATCAAAAGAGATGGGTATAATATACGCAGACTCATTTGATTTCAACTTAGAGGCATTTTTCAGTGAGGCGTTAACCTTTCCTCAAGCACATAAGTATCATCACAAGTCAGGGCTGAAGGGTTTTGGACACTAGAGGGTCTCTTTTAGTGTGCACTTTGGCATCTTTCGGGTTTAATATAGTATACAACGATCTGCAAGCACGTTAGTAATCCTAACCAGGTCATTGCTCACGTAAAGCAGAGGTTAGGTTTACTAACACGTCGATACAGTCTACACCAGGTCATTGCTGACGCAAAGCAGAGGCGACACCGACTAACGGCTTAAGCACCCCTAGGTATTTGCTTACGCAAAACAGAGGAGACATCGATTTTTTAGAAAATTAATTTAATACCCTGGAGTCCGGTGTGTGTATCGGGAACACATGTGCAGTCAAATAGAACATACACCTAACCTAAGTGTGTGCTTCCAGTCAAATGACATATGTTATCTTTAAATGTGTAACACATACCTTGTTTTAGAATAGAGCCTACTGAGCATATCACTGTGGATCACGTCTTTCACTTTAGCCCTACACGTGTCAGTCATCAAAAGCCAGAAATTCATTTCATTTCCCACCAATACACGAAAACAGACAAAATAAAAAATAAAAAGCCAATTAAAATTAAAAAGCTTTATTTAGGAGAGACATACATACTAATCTTCCCCTGCTTTTTTATTTTAATTACACACAAATTAAAAAAAAAATTATTTTTATTTAAACAATAAACTTTAACAAATAAAATAAGAAAATATTTGTCTGCCAAATTAGTCAGTAAAAGAAATCATTTCAGACCTTCCACGCACATTTCAAACTTAGCTCGGTCAAAGGCCTTTGTGAACATATCAGAGACATTTTGGTCAGAGCTCACCCTCTCCATACGAATTAAGTTTCTCTCAAAATAGTCACGGATAAAATGAATTTTAATGTCAATGTGCCTGGTTTTGGAGAACATTACCGGATTCTTCACAATTTGCACAGTAGCAGTGTTATCACAATAAATTGGAGTGCAATCAAAGTTCATACCGTAGTCAGAGAGTTGATTTTGATTCCATACCACATGTGAACAGCATGCGGAGACTGCTACATACTCAGCTTCGGCAATGGAGGTTGACACCGTCTGCTGTTTTTTACACTGCCAAGAAATTAGCCTATCGCCCAGGAATTGACTACCAGCCGAAGTTGATTTCCTGTCAAGAGACATACCCCCATAATTACTGTCACAAAAAGCATATAAATCAAATTTGGAATTTTTAGGATACCAAAGTCCAAGCCGAGGCTTGCCCTTTAAATATCTAAGACTTCTTTTAACAGCAGAAAGATGAGAGAATTTAGGTTTGGACTGATATCGTACGCACTGACAAACTGCGAACATGATATCAGGCCGACTTGCCGTTACATACATGAGTGATTGTTAGAGCATTTTATGTGTGACGTGTATGTATCACAGTTAGTCTCGTTAGTTGATTCAGTTAGAATTGTTAGATCATGTTATAGGGTAGATTTTGTAATTACACTATAGTTAAAAGGTCTGTTTGTGTCAAATATATGAATCCCATATTTGAGATTCATATATAAAAGAACCTTGATTACAAGCTGCTTAGGGACCAGATTTCAATCTGATCAGCGGACCAGAGATAGAGTCAACGTACCAGTTATTAGTATACATATATATCTGTTGGTTTGTTGAAGAACATAACCTCACAAGAACTTCACTAGAATGTACCAACAAAACCCCAGTTCATTTCTCTGAGATTCAATCTTTCTAGGAGGAGTTTTTTTTTATCATGTTTCTAGATTACATACACATTCTTGAGTTCGTATCATTGTAATCTTGATCAATCAGAGCTATACAACAAGTTTTATTTACTTGATTCTGTGTTCTTCATGTTCTTAGTTTTCGGTGAACTTTTGGTCCAAATTCGGTGTACAAATCACTAGATCGGGACAAATTGGTTTTACAATTGGTATTAGAGCAATCCAGGCGTGATTCTACAACATTTTTTGATCGAATTCGTTACTGAAATTGTTCAATTCGTGAAGTTTGACTTTTTGTAGTCAAACAGCTCGATTTTTTACCGCAAAATTGGAGCTGATTCGAGTGTGTTGGTGTTTCTAATTGGTTCAGATCGATTGAGCAAGTCATTGCGAACCTATTGCAATTTACATAAGCGAGTTTGATGCTAATTTGATAAGATCGCAAAAAATCACATACGTATGTGTGTTCTTTCATCTTCATACTCAATCTTTTCGTGTAAAATTGGTACCTACAAGTTCCTATCGATCGTAAGAAGCTAATGCAACAATCCATTTTCATTTTGGTGTTGATTTAAGAATATCACAATTTCTAAAAAAACATAAGTTCGTCGGAGTTCTTCGTTCAGTGTTTAAAGCTTCTCAAAACCTTGCAACAATGGTGCTAGTTTGATTTCTCTTAATCTCACGAATCCGTAGCAACTTTCGGATCGAATTTTCATTAAGAATTGAAGGAGATATGAAGATTTAAAGTTTGTGGTTTAGTGTTGGCCGGAAAAATGGGTTTTTGGCCGGAAAATTGATTGCCGGTGGTTTCTTTCGCCGGAAGAAGAAGAATTGGGAGGGGGTGCGACTATTTTGTCAATATTAGGCAAATTTTCTAAACCATCTAGTCTCATCAAATACAAAAGATGCTACTCAAGTTTTCTTATAAAAAAAACATAAAGACTTTTATAAAAAAAACAACAAACACAAAGTTTTAAATAATAAAAAAATAAAATAATTTTTTTTAGCAAACTTTCACAAGTTTTAAACAACATATTTTTTTTATAAATAATTACACGAACTTATGTGTTCGTTGGATTGATTCGCAAACACAAACATTTTTTTTTGTTTACTGAGTCGGTTTACAAACATATTACGTTTGTGTTCGTTTTATTTTTACATTTTTTCTTCTTTTCTTAAAACAAAAACAAAATATATAAAAAATTAAAAAAAACAAAGATAATCATTTTTGGAGATATATATCAGAAAGTTAGTGATCAAAGAGTTATTGAAATTGGTGTGATCAAGAATAGATGGCCGGTTCTTATTCATATTATTCTCTAGGAAAGTTTCGACTGATTGAAAGCGAAGTTCCAATGCTTCTTCATTTTGATGATTATTTCAATTGGAAAGGTTAATTTGCAGAGTTCGTGGTTGGTATATTAGGTGAATATATATAGAAATCAATTCAAGATGGATATGAGTTTCCCGTTCTAAATAATTCGGGTCGAAAAGTACCACCACCAAAGGTTTTTTTATCAAGGATGACCGAATACGAGGTTAAATATCATGATAGTGAGAAATTAGCTTATTATGCTTTGCTTTGATGAGGGCATTATCTAAAGAGATCTTTTGGCAATTCAAACGGTATAAAACTTCAAAAGAGGTATGGGATGCTCTTGCTCATGAATGTGCCGATGTTGAGAATATAACAAAAGAAAATGTGAGTGATGCAGAAACAACTGAATCGGGAAAAGAGATTGACAATGAGCAAATCTCTCATAAACAAATTGAAAATTTAAGAAAGGAAAAGAGTGTGTTAATTGAAGAGTGCAAAATTACAAAAGAGAATTTGGAGAATTGTAAACATGCGGTGAAAGAAGTTACTGAAGACTTCGATGCACTTTATTCTAAAAGTGTGATTTTGAAAGAAAAATATGATGCACTTCAAAAGACTTATGTTGAACTTGCTGATAAAGAAGTTCGTCATTAAGAAGACAACACAGAATTGCTTGATGCAAAAACTCGGTTGATAGATGATAATACGATGTTGAAGGAAAATGTTGCGATTTATAAAAAGAGGTGGACAAATACAAAATTGGAGCTAACTAAGGAACATGCGTTCATGAAAAATCAAAATATTGAGATTGATTGTAAGTACGAGGAACTTATTGAATGTAAAAAACAATTGGCAGATTCACAAGCTATGTGTCGAAAGCAGTTTGATGATGCTCAAATTAAGATTTTGGAACTTCAACGGAAGTTAGATGGTTATCGAAATTCGCGTTCCACAATTAGTTTTATGTTCAATGCTCAGAAGAAGTTGATTATTCTGACATTCCTTCCCCACAAACTTTTACTTCTACTCCATCAATCAAATCATCTGAAGATGATATCTCTGAATTGAATATCAAATTCATGCATAAAGAAGAAGAAGTAAATAAGCTTAGAGTTGAGTTAGGCATGGTTAACAAAAGATTTGTTGAGGCACAAACAGAGATTTCAAATCTTATAAAGAAATCTTGATGAATTGCATGATTATTCAAAGTTTGCAAATCCTGTTTCAGAAAAGAAGAAAAAGTCAAAGTTTGAGAAGCAGACGCTTGAAGGAGGAACAACGTCAACAATTTGTTCAGCTTCAACTTCTTTTAAAAAGGAAAAGGTGTATGATGAGGAAGTTGGTGAGAAAGTTGATAAAATTTCGTCTGAAGAGAAAATTGATGAAACTTTGCTCAAAATGAACAATCTAAAGGAAATTAAGGTTCGTTTACCAGAGTTGCTAAAATGGAAAAAGGAGAATTTAATTCTCAAGCTGAACTTTCAAATCTATCTGGTTATAAACAGAAAGGTTTGGGTTTTGAGAACAATAATGATACAGTGGATGAAGAATCAATGGTGGATCAGACTAAAAATTCATCTTCTGATACATCGCTTAAACTATCTGAGAGAATTACATTTAAGCAAAAGGAGTTTGTCAACAAAATGGATGAAATTTTAAATGATGGTCAAGATGAGAAAGTTAGTGCTGGAAATGCTGATTTTATGCCAAAGCATAATTCTAAGTTAGAGCGTCAAGAGAGTGATTCTTCTCAACATTCAACAATGTCAATAAAATCCATGTCATCTCCTAAGGCTGTGTTTGGCGCGCCATAAGCTAGCTTATAAGCTAGCTTTTTGGCGTGTACCAAACGGAGTTTTTTTTAAAAGCTAGCTTTTTTAAAAAGCCCCGTTTGGTAATGTCAAAAAGCTAGCTTATAAGCTAGCTTTTGAAAAGCTAGTTAGAGTAGCGTTTCAACTAGCTTTTATAATATTTCCAGTTTTACCCTTCCCTAACTAATAAATAAATATCTTTATTTACATTTATGACATGTACTTTTATGTCATTTAATATTTTTTTCAGCTAGTTTTTACCAAACGTTATTTTTTTATCAGCTAGCTTATAGTTTATCAGCTAGCAGCTAGCTTATCAGCTAGCAGCTAGCTTCTCAGCTAGCTTATCAGCTAACAGCTAGCTTTTCAGCTAGTGCGCCAAACACAGCCTAAGTCGGCTGATGAGAGAGCTTGTTTTTACTGCAACAAGATGGGACATGTGATTCGTGATTGTGCTATTCGATGAAAATTTTCACGTGGTTCACATCAATCATCATCATCTGATTCGCATGTTCTCAATGAGGTACCGGTCAAGCGACATCAGAATCATCAACGAAAGTCAACTACCAAGAAGCCCTTTGTTGGTAAAACTTTACATTGTGATGATGATTTCCCACGATTTTCCACACCAAAACAATTTTCAAAAAGAAAACAATTTTTCAATAATGATTTTGAAATGCCTTACTCAAATGAGTTTTCATATTAGGGGCATCGACAACATCACTTAAAATCTGAGAAAATATTAGTTGGTGAGTTTTTGATTATTGTTTCCAACATGTCAAAGTTTTTCAATGGTTCTGATTTGCATCGGGCGAAATCATCAAAACCATTTTGTTCTTGGAAACAGAAAATGGCAACCTCGGCCGGAAACGATTATGTTGAAGGTACGGGACGACCCAAGCCGGTTTGGGTTCCCGTATTTAACTATTTTTTTTTTGTTTGAGGTTGTGTGCAGGTACTTTAAGAAGACCTATTAGTGATTGTAAAGTTGCTGATAGTGGAGTATTTTTTCTAAGTTAGCGCTTCACAGAGTTGATATTTCACAATATTTTTGAGAAAAATGATTTTTCAAAATCTAAAATTTGAGGTATCCGTGTTGGTCGATCAAATTTTCTTTCTTCTCTTTTACTTTCTTTCATATTTTTAGGGGGAGACATTTTAGAAAATTCAAAAATAGAGTTTGTTGAATTTTAGGGGGGAGAAATTTTGAAAAAGCCAAAAATAGTGTGTTTGTCATGTAAGGGGGAGAAACTGGAAAATATAAAAAAATTGGAAAAATGAAAAATATAAAAAATTAAAGAAAAAAAAATGAGAAAATGATCCGACTATGTGAGAAATGTTGGTACATCAGCATATACCTTATCTGCCATGGATAAAGTAGATGTAAAGGCTGTATGTTATTGCTTGATATGTGTGATGGGCATGACAAATCTGATATCTGCAAGTATGATATTAAGATAATGCCTACCTGATAAATGTGGTTTATCATCTTGATGAGTATTGTTTGATAAATATGCAAAAATAGAATAAGAGATATCCTTGTGTATGCATGCGTTCTTTTGAAAGATTTAAACTTGTTTGATTGTCTTTATTTTCTCAAACGACCGGACTTTCTTTGCATATCGAAAGATCGACCTGATTGTTGTTCGTTTGAGGTTCTGCTTTATTTTTCTTGGTGTTTCGTATAATTCATCGAACTTTCTCTGCGTGTCCACAAGGCCGACCTAATTGTTGTTGAATTATACAACTTCAACTTGGTTTTATTTTTCTTATTTAGTTAAATCTGAGGCCGTATCTGCGTATCGAAAGATCGACCTTAAGGTAGACAATTTAACATTCTGCTTTCTTTTTTCATGACACACAATGGATGTTTATATCTCTGTAAGATAAATTCTATAAGACAAGCACAAAGATGTGTATGATTGAAAATATCTACATGATATGGCTTAGCTTGAAAATTGTTGAGTTGCCAATATCTTTGAAAAGTGTGAGTACCATGTTATCAATGCTTGAAAAATATACTTCAAATATATCAGAAACCTATAAAAATTGATTTGCGCATGCTGAAATAAATAATAAATTATTGTATATGCTATCATCTTTGCCTGCATGCTGACTAAGTCGAAATTGAAATGTGCTAGATGTGTTATGACTAATATGATCTCCGTCGCAATCTTTCTCACCAAAGTCAAAAATATACTTTAATTTTGTATTGCATTTATGTTTCAGTTTCATAAAATCCAAAAAGATTTTTAGGTGTGTTTTGATATAAACTTTGTAAAATCCAGAAAGATTTTCTTTCTTATTTGTTTTCGATCTGATCGGAACGCGATGCATCAAATATTCAAAACTTATTTCAAATCATCTTGGTTCTCTAAAGAGATTTTTGTCCAAGATTAAACTTATGTTTGAAAAAGAAAAACTACACTTCTGTCTTCTGAAGGTTGCAGGTTAAAAAGATCAAAGTCTCTCCGATACAGATCTCAGAATGGAGATTTTATGCATGGATATGAAGCTGTCAAAGAGTTTATTCCTTTACCCAGTCGGAGGACAAGCTAACAAATGATACTTTCATAAATGCTTCAGTTGACATAGTCCTGTTCCTGCCATGTCTACCCTACATCAACTAACTACAAATTCAAAGAGTTTGAAGATCTGATACAACACACGTCAAGGGGGAGTCTGTTAGAGCATTTTTTGTGTGACGTGTAGGTATCACAGTTAGTCTCGTTAGTTGATTCAGTTAGAATTGTTAGATCATGTTATAGGGTAGATTTTGTAATTACACTATAGTTGAGATTCATGTTAAACGGTTTGTTTGTGTCAAATATATGAATCTCATATTTGAGATTCATATATAATAGAACCTTGATTACAAGCTGCTTAGGGACCTGATTTCAATCTGATCAACGGACCAGAGATGGAGTCAACGTACCAGTGATTAGTATATATATATGTTGGTTTGTTGAAGAACATGACCTCACAAGAACTTCACGAGAACGTACCAACAAAACCCCAGTTCATTTCTCTGAGATTCAATCTTTCTAGGAGGAGTTTTTGATCATGTTTCTAGATTACATACACATTCTTGAGTTCGTATCATTGTAATCTTGATCAATTAGAGCTATACAACGAGTTTTATTTACTTGATTCTGTGTTCTTCGTGTTCTTAGTTTTCGAAGAACTTTCTGTCCTAATTCGGTGTACAAATCACTAGATCGGGACAAATTGGTTTTACAGCCATCCAATCATTGATCGATACAGGTTCTCACTCACATCCTCCCCATCTTCATCCGAAAGTAAGGCAGGCCTGGATGCCATAGGAGTTGACATGGGCTTGCAATCCTTCATATTAGATTTCTCCAAGATTTCATCCACATACTTCCCTTGATGAATAAGAATCCCGGTTTCATCCTGTTTTACTTGTAGAGCCAAAAAGAAATTCATTTCTCCTTGCGCACTCATTTCAAACATCCTCTTCATGACTTCTTCAAATTATGTGCACAAAGCTTCATTTGTTGCACCAAAAATGATATTATCAACGTAAACCTGTGCCATGATAAAATCATCTTTGACCCTTTTTCTGAACAGCGTCTGATCTATTACCCTCCTTGTATATCCATTCTCTACCAAGTGTTTCGTCATGATATCATACCACGGCCGTGGTACTTGATGCAACCCATAGAGAGCTCTATCCAATCTATACACATGATCTGGATGTTCAGCATCCACAAAACCTGGAGGTTGCGCCACATATACCTCGTCTGCCATCTCAGAGTAAAAAAATGTCGTCTTCACATCCATCTGACGCACCGTAAAATTAAGATATGATGCCACGGCAAGAAATATTCGAATTGCCTCCAAACCGGCAACCGGGGCATATACCTCGTCATAATCAATGCCTTCAACTTCCTTATATCCCTGCATAATGAATCTTGCTTTGTTGCGAACAATTACCCCAGAATCATCTTTCTTGTTTTTATATAACCACCTAGTAGGAATGACCTTCTTATCTGTGACACCCGAGAATTTCAAGGTTAACTTCCGTTAGACAAACCCGTTAGTTACGTTATAAGTAGCTAATGCATAACTAGGCCGAATACGTCCACGACCTTTGGTTGATCACCGAACCGTCCATATGTGTTATGTGTTCATCATTGATTGTCTTTATGTGCAATGTGATTTAAATACATGACTTATTATTGTGAATAGCATGATTAATTGTAAATACTTGATTATGTGAAAATTGCCTAAATTTGGTAGTCAGCGAAACTACCGAGCGAAATTACAGATTCGCCCGATAGCAGGCTAGACTGATCAATGTGTCCGAGATCAGAGCCAGTTTCGCCAGCCAGCGAAACTGCCAGCGAAACTAGCCCCTGATATAAATAAACTTAATAAACCCTAGTAGCCTCATTTGCCTCATATCACAACAAACACACACACACACTCTTTTCTCCTGGAGATTCTGGTCAGTCGAGGTTCACACCAAGTTGTCGGGATCTCAGCCTCAAACCATCATCTACCAAGCTAGGAGATCGAACCGTGAGTCCCAAAAACCTCCATTATGTGTTTTATATGTGTTTTTCTTAAAAAGCATGACCAAACCTTCATGATATTGCTTGATCTTCTGAATATATGCTTTAGGATGCTAGATCTGTAATAAAGTTGATAACTTTACGTGTGAAATCCATCCATATTAGAGATTTGTGCAAATTAGTTCATTTTAGGGTTTTGAACCTATTTTAGAGATTTGATGATCAAAATGCATGTTAAACTTGTTAAAGCTGCTTGATTTATGTTGGTAAATGCCTAGGGATGCTAGATAATGAATTGCATGTATGATCAGAAGCTGTTAGGTTGATTTTTAGGCAAATCCGTATGTTTTTCGCGACCAGCGAAACTGTGTGTTCTCTGGGCGAAACTAAGTAGCGAAATTATATCTCCTTCCAGCGACACTGACCAGCGAAACTATAGTGTCGCCGGGAACCTGACCAGACCAGCTCGAGCGAAACTATCGAGCGAAATACCTGAACGAAAGTTCAAACCAGTTTCCCTGCGAAACTAGACTAGCGAAACTGCGTCAGCAGTTTCGGGCGAAACTAGCCTAGCGAAACTGTGTTACCGGGCATTGCCTAGCGAAAGTGCTGCCCGTGCACCTAGCGAAACTGCCTAGCGAAACTATGCTAGCGAAACTAAGGTTTGACCTAAAAACCAAACTTGTGAAATTTGCTTAAGTGTTATGCCATGACTTACATGATTATGCCATGATGAAACATGTTTAATATCTGATTTATATGAACCCTTGTTTATGATCAACCATTGGTGTCGTGTGTCGGTATGTCGAGTCATAGTTGCAACGTGCTATGTTATGGACCATAGTGACGTTAAGTAAAGATTAGACACGAAACTAATACTTAAGACCTAAACGTGTTCTAGGTCTTCGTTAAACAACAATATTTGGATTTACTTGAAGTGTAGCAGTGCAACCAAAGGTGAGTGTCACTAACCCGCTTACCGTGAGTCCGATGGGCCACACAGAATAACTTAACGAAAACAATGCTGACAAACTCGAGAGTGCTAGGCACCTCACTGATAAACTTGAGAACACGGGATGCTCGGCACCCACTTGATGAACTGAAGTGTTTTATGGGAACACTTGTGAATTCTGATCAAACTGCTTTTGAAAACAAAACTGAAAACATTTTAATATGGCTAGTGTAGGTTAAAGTCTAAACCATATGATATCACATGTTTTCTAAGGATGCCTTATAACTTAAAAGTCCTCAACTTAATTGTGCCATTAATTTGTGAAAGCGAGGGGATGTTGGGTAGATCTACTGGAGTTTGACAAACTCCGCCCCGTGGCACGGGGAGTGCACGGAGGAACAATATCAGCCTATTTGACCGTGGTCCCGAGAGGACACGGGGGAGGCAGAAACCGCGATGACTTGGTCCGCACCGTACGGGATGGCTCGGCCCCCACAAAATAAGTCAGCTTTGGTACAAACTTCCTTAGAGCATGGAACAACGGATTAGCTACCCGCGATATCGGTTGAGTCCTTTAACTTTACGGAACTAGTACATACCCGATGACGTGGTCACGGACAAACCATTTATAAACTGAGAATTAAATACAAGCATTGCTTTTCACAAATGAATATTTTGTAAGTACATTTTGATACGAACTATGATTATGAGACTGGGCCAATGCATGACAAGCCCACTGTGAACTCACCAACCGTTAGGTTGACACTTGCGTGGTTTAAACTTTTGCAGATCGCTAAGGAGTATCCGGAGCTGGTTGGCATGGCACGTGAAGACCTCTATTTTAATTGAACTATTTCGGGAATTTAAAACAACGTTTATGTAAGGCACGTGGTTAGTGCTAAAGACAATTAATTTTCCGCTGCGTATGTAATTTAAGACTCTGATTTCTATTTTGTGTTTGAACTAACCCTGATTCGTTTAGTATTTGTAACTATGGTTGTGGATCCTGGTCTAGTCGCGCTCCTTAACGGTATAAACTCCGTTAGTGGTATTTTGGGGGTGTGACAGATTGGTATCAGAGCCATAGGTTGCAGAGAACTGGAATCATTTTTGAAAACGATTTGGAAACTGCAACTTGAAAACCTTGGTTACAAAACAAACAAACAAATTCCCAAAGACAAATTTTTTACGTGCCAACCTGGGATACTCGCTCTGCTGTGTAAGTAAAAGCTTAGTACGTACAGATATATGTATATATATATATAAGTATATACTAGGGGGGTACCCGCG
>JBCNJP010000008.1:57180736-57201289 GCA_039602395.1 Deinandra increscens subsp. villosa | reverse complement strand
TGGTGGCGCGTGGGGAGGAGTTGGCCGGCGAAATTTTGAGGGGTGGCTATTCGGGGGATGGCGAGTCGATTGGTGGTGGCGGTGAGATTTAGTTCAGGCCGGAAAAGGACTTTTTGAGGTGACAGACGTGAACAGAGGTACGAGTATAGATTTTGAGCTTGACAGGTTGTACCGAGAGCCTTAGCTCTGATACCATGAAACAAGACTGATTGTAAACTGATATTTAAACTGAAAACTTGTGTCCACATAATATGTACAAGCCTCTATATATAGAGGTGCTTGGAAGGATCTAGAAGTGGGCCTATAGGCCTTGGGCCTATGGGCTTTAAACATAATGGGCTAACTAATATGTACAATATTTAACATGGGTCAAATAGGTTAAATGGCTCTACGGAGCCACAATTGTAAAATTGCTACCATGTAGGATCACATGGTGATTCAAAGCAATTATCGTTTGTTGGTAATGAAAAGAAATAGCAATAGTATTGTATAAATAGAGCTCACTACTTGATAGTGAGGCTTAATGGGTCAAACGGGTTGGAATCTGGCCAATTATGATAGTTGGACTTAGTTGTCAACTAAACCCGAAATGGGGTGGTTAAAAATTGTGTAATAACATGTTTTGATGTGTTTTTAGGGTCTTTGGTAAGGGAGGAAAAGACCCAAGTGGAATGATGGACAAATTGGGGAAATTGGAGTAAATAGCCAAAATGTGGCTAAGTAAAAAAAAATTCTAGCTGAACAGGGCATCAACCCTGGAAATTTGGCTCCAAGCGTATCGCTTGGAGAAAGGTTCATTCTAGGCGATACGCCTGGAACCCAATTTGTGTGATTAATGCTTTTCTTTTATGATTAATTGATTTTACGCACATTGTGGTAATAAACACTAATATCGTTGGTGTAAGTTGCAGGTTGGATAAAGTTGGAGCCCGGATCACCATCGAGCTTGTCGAAGAATCGAACACTATCAAGATGACGACTTGCAAGCATCGCCTTAAGGCAATGCATCGTATGACCACTTCTCTAGTCAGGAGGGCCTATGAATGTTTAGGAGTTAAACTCCACAGATCGTAGTCTTTCGACCACGAGTCAATTGTTTTACTTTGTTAAATTGAATTGATTGTCTCTCTGGGATTGTTTACAACAGGTGATGTTCGTAAGGATTTTAATACTTACGAACGGGTCATGCCTAATTTTTTTAAAATAGAAGTTCATCTCGTATGAACCAAACCGTTCTTCTAAGGACTGTTTTGAAGCAATGAAATAAAGTAGTATGTATTTTGCTATAATAAAACAAAAAACTTTCTGGGACCAAAAATTTGAACGTTAGTAAACATCATAAAACGTTAAACTCTGATATGGGTGTTACACACAAGAGTTCAAACTCTCACTGAACGCGTGACTGGACCAGAAAAGAAATGCAAGAGATTTGTGCTCATTTGGTCAAGAACTTTGATTCTTAAGTTGGTGTTTTGGTGAAGAGGAAGGTGAGGATTGTACATATATATATCCTAGTAGTAGTTAGCACTAACTTCTGCATTCTTCAAAGTTTTTGGTAGCACCATCTTAAGGGGGGGGGGGGATCGTTGGTAATAATTGTGTTCAAGCTAAATATATCTAAGTAAAGATCCGAGAGAAGTGAAGATATGGATGAACTACCGAGAGAAGTTATCTTGGATGTTATCTCGGAAGGTCATATCAGAAGTTATCCCGGAATATCACTTATCCCGAAAGATCATGTTACTTCGAAAGAACCAAGTTACCTCGGTTATTACAGTTAACTCGGAAGAATACTCTTCCGAGTGAAGTGTTATCTCGATTGATTTGACTTATTTCTACACAAGTTCCGGAGCTGTCAGAACACTGTTTAGCAGCTTCCATACCCCTGATTATCTCAGAAAGCATGGAGAAAGAGATCGTGCAGTTTACCAAACTCAGAAGATATCAAATCGTGGTGATTACTTATATTCAACGGTCAAGATGACCTCAAGGAAATCAAGGGTAGTCCTTGATTTCCTCCTTGCACTATAAATATTGTAGTTAGCTCTTTGTATTTTTTGTCCACTGTTTCGCATTGTAAACGATAACTTTGAAGCCAATACAATAGTAGTGCTTGGATATTCTCCTTGTTTACATTACTTGCTTAGTTATTACATGCAACAGTGAGAGTGTGTTAAAACATAGAAGATTAATCTGATTCCGCCTTTTTAATCTTAAACAAGTAATATTGTAAGGTTAGTAAGAGAGTAATATCCAACACATAGTTTGTAGGATTAAGGGTGAATGCGAATTTATGTGAGCCATGGGTTGTTTTATCGTATAGAGAAGGCAATGATGGCTGCCATGGTTGTAAAAAAGGAAGATTTGGCCGGTAGTTGCGTCGGCGGGGTTAATTATGGCCGGAAGTTGCGTCGGCAGGATTGACTATGGCTGGAAATCTGATGTGGCTGAAGAGGTTTGATGAGGCGGCAATTAGGGTTTGTGATTCTAGCGTGATTTGGTTTGATACCAAATCAAACTAATGATTTCATTAGGATTAAGCAATTATTACATAGTCTATATATAATAACTAATATTACTCCTTAATACCCTCTAATATAAAATACTTACTTTTTTTTAACGGCAAACACTCGGTTACTCGAGGGTCTCATCATGGCAAACGATGCTACCCACGACACGCTGCGACCACAGGTCGTGCGAGTAACAAGACCCTCTATGTTGCACATCCATCCCAGAGGAAACCCACCGCCCTAAGGCCCACTGTGGTAAAACCTCTGACCCGCCTTTATAATTTTTAATTCATCATTTATTTTTTGTGTCTGGCGGGATTTGAACCCTTAACCTCCACATTGAAAGATAAGGATACATCCACTCCATCAAATGGTGGGGGATATATAAAATACTTACTAACTTAGATATTTGTCGAACAACTAATATTTATGTTTTTTTATGTATATCAATTACATAAAAAACCAAACTGAGAAGTCTGAGAAGAGGGGGATTTTTTTTATAAATAACGTGAGGTACAAAGCCACCATTTTGGTTTAGTACTTTAATTTCAAAATGCCCGTGTAGTCTAATCGAAAATGACAAGTGCCTTTATCAAAGCCAGCATTTTGATTTAGTACTTTAGTGATAGGTATATTTACAAACATAATTGAGAGGATGAAAAAATAGCTGTGAATTGATTATGAATTGATTTCATACTTAATACATAGTGGACTAGCCAATATATGGACTAGCCAATATATAGAAAAGACAATTACAATTAACTACCCTCAAGAATATCATAAATGCTAATTGTCTAATATCCTCCCGCAAGTTAAGGACGAGTGACGACCTTTAGCTTGGATCTTAAAAAGGCAAAGTGTGGCAAGAGGTTTGGTGAAGATGTCCGCTATTTGATCGTGTGTGGAGATGAATTGGATGTGTAGTTGTCGTTGAGCAACCTTCTCTCGGACAAAGTGAAAATCAACCTCAATGTGTTTGGTGCGAGCATGAAAGATGGGCTTTGCGGAGAGGTAAGTTGCACCGAGGTTGTCACACCATAGGGTAGGTGCATTGCGTGTAACAACTCCTAGTTCACGCATTAGAGATTGGAGCCATGTGAGTTCCGCAACCGTGTCCGCCATTGCTTTGTATTCCGATTCGGTAGATGAGCGAGAGACGGTACGTTGTTTTCTAGCACTCCAAGAGATGAGATTGGATCCCATGTAAATGGCAAAGCCCCCCGTCGAGCGACGATCAATAGTGCACCCGGCCCAATCCGCATCGGAAAAGGCCTCTAAATCGGTCCAATACGCATCAGCAAATGCATGTAAGTTGGATCCGGACTGGTGGTTTAATTTTAACCCGTAGTTGGAAGTGCCTAGAAGATATCGGAGTATTCGTTTGACCACAACCCATTGATTTTCCGTTGGAGCATACATGAATTGGCAAACACGGTTGACGGCAAAACTAATATCCGGTCTCGATAGGGTTAAATATTGAAGTGCTCCAACCATTTTTCGATATTGTATGGGGTCGGAAAAGGGCTTACTATCATGAGGGGTTAGAGGAGGCGACGTTACCATTGGCGTAGGAACGGGTTTGGCGTTGGAGAGGCCGGCCCGTTCAACAACATCGTGAATATACTTTTGTTGAGAGAGAATAATGTCATCGCCATCTTTTACGATTTCTAAACCCAAAAAGTAGTCGAGGGCTCCAAGATCCTTGAGTGCAAGATGTTTGCTGAGATGTGTGACTACAACGTTGATAGTTTGGGCATTGTTCTCGGTGACAATTATGTCATCAACATAGACCAAGAAATAAATAACGGTGCCTTTGTAGTTGTAGACAAACAAGGATGGGCCGGTTTTGGAGCCTTTGAAACCCAATCGGTGTAGAGCCGCCGGAAATTTTTCAAACCATGTCCTCGGCACTTGTTTGAGGCCGTATAAAGACTTGTGAAGCTTGCACACATAGTCCGGATGCTCAGAGTTGATGAAGCCTTGTGGTTGCTTCAAGTATATCGTCTCGTTCAAGTCCCCATGAAGGAAAGCATTTTTGAAGTCAAGTTGTCGGAGAGGCCATTTGTTTGTAACGGCAAGAGAGAGGACAAGACGAATTGTTGTTGCTTTTACAACGGGACTAAAGGTTTCATTGTAGTCAATCCGATGTTCTTGGGTGAAACCTTTAGCGACGAGCCGAGCCTTGTACCGTTCCGGAGTTCCATTTTTATCACGTTTTATCCTGTAAATCCACTTACAATCAACAACATTAGAACCATAATTTGGTGGAACAAGCGACCATGTACCATTTTGAACTAAGGCAGAATATTCCTCCGCCATGGCGTGACGCCACTCCGGAGATTTGTTGGCAACGGTAAAGGAGGTAGGTTCAGAAATGGGTAGAGAAGTGGTGGCACAATTGGCGGACGGGTCAAAGGGAATTTTGTGTTTGGGGTTAGGTCGCAGGTGTGGAGGACGATGTCGAACTGGAGGTGGGGGGGGGGGGACTAGGAACGTTGGATGAGGAGGAAGTTGACGGAGATGGGGCGGTTGGGGAAGGGGGTGGGAGCGTTTGGTGAGGAGAAAGGTGACGAGGAGTTGGTGTCATCTGAAGAGGGGGAGTGCATGGGAGAATGGGAAGATGAATGCATGGGAAAGGGGCTACTGTTGGGTAAAGTGGAGTTGGACGTGGAAGGTGTGGTTGGTGGAGAGGGTTGGGAGGTGGCGGATTTGGCATGATTGTGGTGTAAGGAGAATCGGTAGGTGGTTGTGGCGGAGGATTGGTTTTGAAGGGAGATTGAAATGGGAAGATGTGTTCATTGAATCGGACATGACTGATGAGCGGTTTAAAAGTGCATTCTATTTGATATGAATCATCTCCTATATACACCAAATTGGGTCTAAAGAATATATGTTAATCATGTTTTGATAATTAATGTGTTATGATGTAAATGTGCTTAAACTATGTAATTATGTTGACTTGATCGTAACATGCTATTGAGTCTAAGTTTCATAATCATTCTCTTATAAATATTAGTTTATACCTTTTAAAATAGATAAGAAAAGTAAAATAACACAAGAATATACATGTGAATTATCTGTGAATTTGTTAACTTAGCGAATTGAAAATGCAGGTAATCATGATGTGGGTTTGCTCCACTTCGAGAAGTCAACACAATATTTAAATGATATTGCCTAAAATTTGACTACCTGCTCACGTGGATGTGATGCATGATGGATAAGAAGGAAGGAATAAAATCAATGTTGGAGAAGCATGTGTAACTCACGTGCTTGTCAAATAATTATTCTACCATTAATGTGAAGGCACAAATGAAGGAACGGAGAATTAGCAGCCGCCGTGCGCATCGTGGCGCGACAGAAAAGAAAAGATACCCTCACGGCACGCGAGGGATTTAAGTCGGCTAAAAATCACAGATTACGATCGGGGCTGTATTTAAACACTTTTAACTTAGATTTTTAGGGTTCTCACGACCTGTCTTCGGCCATAGCCGACCAGGGACGAATTTCACCTTAGTTTTGATCTTTTTTCTTGTTTCTGGATGATTGGATGATGATTGTGATGTTCGGCTAACAACCGATGATTACTTGGGTGAACGGTTAGTGTTTATTGTTTTTAATCTAGGGTTTCTTAATGTTAGATAGAATTATGATCTGTGACAATTATCGATTCTAGTGTTTGTTTGATCAATTGATTCTGATTGTTTGTCGTGTATGTACCCCCCGCTCCCGGACTACCTCTCTCAGCATAGCTCTAGGACTATACTTAGTATGTGCAGGATAAATAATTGGTTGGGTTGGTTAAATAAAAACACAATCATGTCTATGTGATTTCTAGGTTAGATTCCCGACGAGAGAAATCATTAATTCACTAATCCGGATCCTAAAGTAATCGCTTTTTAGTAATATAAGTTAAAATCAATTAATTGTTAGTTAGAGTATTAAGTGATAATCAATTTAGTTTTAAGTGAACCACAACCAAATCAAAACAGCTAAGAGGCATTTAGATAAAGTAATTTAGGATTTAGTTTAGTTCATCTGAGTTAGTGACAGTAACTTAGGTTAGATAATTAGAGTCGCTAATAACCACCAACTCCCCTGGATTGATACCCGAATTACCCTGTCTATAGGTTAGTTAGGATTATTTGTATAGCGGCCACGACACCCATTATCAATGACGAGCGATGTAAACACGATCGTGGAGGGATCTAAACATTGATAGCCATGATGCATTGGACTATATCCAAGAAAGACACAAGGTGTGGATCGAAAATCTATCTTGTGTGGAGTGTATGGTCGGAGGTAGGGAAAGCATTGGCATCCAAAAACACGAAGAAATGTGTAGTCCGGATCCCGTTTGTAAAGGCATTGAAAGGGCGATTTGTTATCAATTGATCTTGATGGCATTCTATTTATCAAGTAAACCGTCATTTCATATGCAAAGTGCAAAAACTTTTGTGGTGCGAATGAGTGAGCAAGACGGGATAGACCGGTTTCAATGACATGTCGGTGTCGTCTTTCGACCGTGCAATTTTGATCACTTGTGTGAGGACACGATCGTCGGTGAAGGATATCGTTGATTTGAAAGAAAGATGTTAGAGACCGAAATTCCCCACCCCAATCGGATTGAACTTGTTTTATTTTTCTTTGAAATTGTCGTTCGACCATTCGAGCAAATTGTTGAAAAATTGATGAGACATCCGATTTTTGTTTTAATGAAAAAAGCCACATGTATTTTGTTTGGTGATCAACGCAAAGTAAAAAATATTTGTAGCCATCAATTGATACGGTGGGTGCGGGACCCCAAACATCACAAAAAATGAGATCCAAGACATTCTCACTACGAGTGGGATTATTATGTAAAGGAAGTTTTGTGGACTTCCCCATTTGACAAGCAACACAAATAGAATCACAAAGTTTGGTGGAAACAGGAAGTAGAAATTCAGAAAACATAGTTTGTAGTGTTTGGCGATTAGGGTGCCCTAATCTTTGATGCGACACGGTTGCGGAAGCACGGGTGACGGAGAAAGCTTGCTTGGTGACCGACTGGAGTTGAGGAAGAACGAGAGAGTAGAGGCCATCTTTACTTGGACCCGTAAGGAGAGTAGTGCGGGTAGAGATATCCTTCACAGTAAAAAAAATGAGGGTGAAATTCAAAGAACACATCATTATCAACACAAAATTTTTGAACGGAAAGAAGATTGTGTTTTATGTTTGGGACGTGTAATATGTTAGAAAGGTTGAAATTTTTTAAAGGAGAATGTATATGAGTGGAACAAATATGTAAGATGGGTAAACCTTTACCATTACCAACACGAAGTTCGTCGTCACCGTGTACGGTTCGGAGGAGCCTATGCTAGCCAAGTCTGGGGTGACATGATGGTTTGCGCCCGTGTCTGGAAACCAACTTGTTGATGTAGTAGATCTCGAGTCTTCAAAATTTACGGTAGGGCGACCACATAACGTAGACGGATCACGATTTGGACACTCGGATGGAACATGACGAATCCCGCATAGTTTACACGTTCCATGAACGGTGTTTGTGTTGGTGGCCCACTCGAACTTTCCCCTTCCACGCGCCGGAACCCTTGGGTTGTTTGGCCTACGTCGGCCCCTAAATGAAGACGGGTTGGGGTTGCTGCGGTTGTTGCGGGCCGTGTAGTGGGCTTGAGCATGAGGCTGCGGAGTGAGGGCGAACCCATGTTGGGTCGCCAACTGCTGGAGAGTGTGTAGTGGGCCGGAGTTGGCGTTTTAAGGGTGGGAAGGAGACTGGGTAGGGTAGACGGTGTGGCGGTGGTGGCGGTATAGGCTTGGGTTGGGTTGTGGGTTTTGTTGACTATATAGTCGTGGTCGGCTAGGATTGTGGGTAGTTCATCAAATGTGATTGGGGTTTGTCGCCCAAGAAGGTTTGATTTTAAACCGTTATACTCCTCCCGAAGACCCGATATAACAAGCATCACCACATCGTCATCGTCATCGGCTAGCGGTTTGCCAATGTTGATGAGGTCGGTGGCATATTCGTTTGCACGGGCAAGGTACGCCATTGGTGTCTCGTCACCCTTCATTTCGAGACGGAGAAGTTTGGTTTTAAGGGTATACTCACGGGATTGAGTATGTGGTGCATAGGCACGCTCAAGATTGTTCCAAATGTCACGTGAAGTGTCGCCTTTAACGTGATGGAATGATTCTTCGGAGATGGTGGAGATGAGTAACATGCGAATGTGTGCATCATTCGCAATCCAAAGGGGATGTTCCGGGTTAGGGTTTGTGGTGGCGGCTACGGCGGTGTCTCCGGAACCGGATGCGGGAGTGGTGATGGTAGAGGGTGGGCACGGTATAGAACCGTCTATGTATCCGAGTAAACCGTTTGTAAGGAGAAACGGGTGAATCATGGTTTTTTAAAAACCATAATTGTTGGATTTGAAGGTGAAAGCAAACTTGTGTGAATTGTGAGATTGTTTGTCTTGGGTGGTAAAAGCAGTGATGGGTGCCATGAGAAAGATAGGGATGAAGGGTGGCAGAAGAAGACGATGAGGGGAGGGAGGGAAGGTAGAAACGGCGCCTTAGGGTTAGGAGGAGAGGTTTCCCAATTTTGGCTCTAGACATCAAATTGAGAGGATTGAAAAATAGCTGTGAATTGATTATGAATTGCTTTCACACTTAATACAATAGTGGACTAGCCAATATATAGAAAAGACAATTACAATTAACTACCCTCAAGAATATCATAAATGCTAATCGTCTAATAAACTTTAAACAAACTAAAAGAAAACCAATTCCGGTTACATGTCCTGATTGGCTGATTGTATTGTGGTGAACTTCAATTTATTTACCATATATTGTCAACTCAAACAAAAACAAAAAGTTACCTTCAAGAATTTTGATGATGCAGCTTCATGTGCAGCTGTTGACTGTTCCTGTAATAAAATTTACCATGATGGAAAGTACGTTAGCTAGCAAAAATAAAAATAATCATAATAATGACTGAAGGAAGAAAGTAAACAGATTAAAAGAAAAACAAAAAAACTGAAATATCAATCTTACAAGATTTTCATGTTTACATTGAAGTTCATACACGTCCTCAAGTTCTTTCACAATCTGATCCATAGTTGGCCGTTGCACAAGTTGTTGATTTAAGCAGGCATAAGCTATTTTGGTGAAGGCATCCAACGAATGTTTGTCTATTTGTTTCCTTAAATTTGGATCTATACTCTTTTCTAGTTCTTCCTCAACACCACCGTTTGTAATCATTGGTTTCCTCCCACAAACGACTTCAAACAACAATATACCAAAAGAAAAGACGTCATATTTGGTTGTCATATTTGTGTAGTTAAAGCGGCTGGACAAGAGAAGGCGATGCCTCAAACTTTGACCAGGATATTTAGTCGAAAATTCAAAACCAAATATCTTAGGTTCCCAATCTTTATCCAAAAATATTTTAGAGTTGTTGATGTCACAATGTATGACATCATAATGGATGTAACTCAAACCCCGTGAAACACCTAAACATATTTGTAGTCGTTGAAACCATGTGAGATTTGGATCACTTAGATGTTGGTCTAGACTTCCGTGAGCAACATGCTCATAGATGATGATCTTTTCATCATTCTCATCACAAAAACCAACCAAAGAGGCGATATTCTTATGCTTGAAACTAGATAGCATTGAAATCTCAGTAAAGAACTCAATATCTCCTTGTCCATATTTATGTTTTAACCTCCTTGCATAAATATCAATCGATTGTCCAGATTCCAACATTTGTCCTTTGTAGTCCTTTCCAAAGATACCTTCCTTAATGAGATTTTCATCAGCAAAGTTGTTGGTAGCAGATACTACTTTTTCAAGTGGAATTTCTAGGTGATGCAATAGTTCGTCTATCTAAGTAAAACAAAGAGCAGAAGAGGGGATGAAAGTGCATTAGAATGAAAACCATTTAAAGCTATGTATTTCTGCCGTTCAAATTTTTTTTTAAAGCTATGCATTATGTATGAAAATCACTAGACTGCAGCGACGCTAAAGGGATGCCCTTCTACATTCAGTTCCAATCAGCATGTTGCTGGGAGTAATCTTAATCGGGTCAAACGGATGCGGGTCAAAACCGGGTCACTGGTTAAACAGGTTATAGCAGCAGTTTATTTCTCCGTATGTTTTTAATGTGTTTGAAGTGGTCAGCTCAGGTTTAGGTAGTGGGTTAGATTGTTTCCTCTTTCTTTAGGTGCAAGTGTTTATTTTCTTATTTTGTTGAATGAAAGCAAAGGAGAGCAGAATTTACAGCAGCAAAATAACAATTTAATCATTATACTCTCATGTACGTGAGTTTTAGAGTGTGTGATTGGGGCTTGATCCAATACATGTCATATCAGTTTCTTACTTACTTATTCTTCCTACATGAAGTTTTTTGTTCTAACACAACCCTTCTGCATGCACTCCAAATTTATCTATTTAATATTTATGTGTGTGAGGGGAAATAAAAAGGATACGCAGCATGTGGTGACTAGAGGAACCAAAAAATGCCAAGACCCACATCAGTGCCCTTTAGCGGGTGCTTGCCAACGGGACTACGGATCCCATGCGTTGGAGACCGCCTTAGTAATAGTTCATTATAGTCACAAAAATTGTTAAAATATTTTTTAATAAAATATTTGAATTTAATATTGTGCTTAAGATCTTGATGAAGAAAATGTAATCCGAACTAATTATTATAACAAAGAATGATGAAGGGTAGAAAATGATAGATAATAAAAACAGAAAAAGCGTCTTACATTATTTTCATATCGCATCTGAGACTTTAATGCTTTCTCAAGTGTATTGACGATACTGTTTATATTTGGGCGTTGTGATCCTTCATCGCTTATGCAAGAATATGCTATATCTGAATATTTGAGGAGAGATTGCGGGGACAATTTTTTACTCCGTAGATCAGGATAGATTACGTCATGTAGTGTTTTGTTTTCATAATGACATCTGACCAATGGAACCAGAAACCTATTAGCCTCATTCTCAACATATGCTTCCCTCCCGCATAATAATTCAAACAAAACCACACCAAAGGAGTATATGTCCGATTTGTGGGTTGCACCTCCGGTCTTTCGAATCTCTGGGTCCAAATACCCTACTTTGCTGATAGGTTCGGTACGGAGGACCTGGTCCATTAGGTTAACATGTTGTTTGAAGGAAATTTCAAAACCAGATAACTTGGCTTCTCGGTTCTCATCTAATAAGATTGTTGAGGAGTTGATGTTACGATGTATAACTCCATAATTGTGTCCCTCATCATAACGGAGATAATTCAACGCACGAGCCACATCAACACTTATCTTTAATCTTTGAGTCCATGTGAGGTTCGGACTGTATAGATCCCCATGAAGACTCCCGTGCATCATACTCGGGGTTATGATGATCTTCTCATTTTTCTCATCACAAAATCCAATAATAGAGATTATATTTTTATGCTTTAGATCACAAAGCATTGAAACTTCATTCCAGAACTGCGCATCTCCCAACCCATACGCACGATCTGATCTCTTTGCAGCAATATTGATCAACTTTCCGGACCTCAAGAGTCGTCCTTTGTATGCTGGTCCAAAGTCACCAACTGAGATGATGTTTTCATCAGCAAAGTTGTTGGTGGCCTTTATTACATCCTCGAGTGGGATTTTTAAGTGAGCAAACTTGCTGGTAAGTATTGATTCCATGGTTCTGTGTATCAAGAAAAAAACCAGTACAAAAAGATGAATTTGAAGGGTTACAAATGAAAGAGAAGCTAAGAAATAATAAATTTGATTATTTTTGAAGTATTTTGTTATTAATGTCATTTTCCTTTAGGAATTCAGACGCATTGTAGCCGGATTACTAATCCCTGATTTTCATCTATTTTTAATGATTTTACAAAAACCGCCTCAACAAATCAACAACCACATGCCTTCGTAATTAGTCATTTCAAACAGGCCGACTATAATTAAAACTAGTTGAACTGGCTAACCTGGTATTGGATTTAGCAAAATATGAAAAGGAGCTGACTTGACGACTAGTCTGAATAGAAGCATCCACCATAGCTGACGATATCTGGACAGAAGCAACAAGCGATAAGAGTGAGCAAACCTTAACCGTTAACAAAAATTAACCAGACCTCCATCGAATCAAATTAATCGGGTTACAACGGGTTTGGTTGAGCTAGGTGAAGAACGATTATTAAACTGGCACTTTGGATCATGATCTAACCGATTTAGGTGAGTGGTTTCGATTTGGAACTAGTTTTATGAAGAAATAACCACGTTGTTGTCAAAATACTTGGTTCGTTTTGAAACCACCGGTTCAAGTCAGGTTAGGTCGGGTTGAAACTGGTTTGGTTGAGAAGGGTGGAGAACCGATATTAAACCGGTGGTTCTGATCGTGGTCTAACCACTTTGTCCTAAAAGCAGTTTGGATGAGTGCTTGGGTTAGTGGTTTTTGTTATAAAAGTTTTAGTTAGAATTGTAATTCTTTCATAGATAAAGGGTTGGTTGTGTAAATATGTCAATAGTTTGTTAATAGCCGTTAGGTTGAGGTTATATAGATGTTAGCGTTCATTGTAATCTCATTACATTCAGTATTCGATTAATAAAATTCTCTCTCGTTTCTTCTCAATTTTTCCTGAGATCTTTGTTTCATTTGGTATCAGAGCTTCTGAGCTTCTGATATCTCGCTCGAATTTGATCGAATTTTGCCAGTCGTGAAAAAGGGGATCATCGTTTTCTCCTGTGAGCCAAAATTCATCGATTTCTGACTTCTCCCCGCCGGCCGTCACCGCAAAGGCCAAGATCTCCGACGACCATGCCTGATGCAGCCGGAGGTGCAGGGAGAACGGTGGTCAATCAAAGGAAAGATGGGGTAGCTTTAACTCAAACTTCATATGCATCCAAGATAGTGAAGCTGGCAGGTCTTGAAGATTGCAATGAAACAAAACTACCTATGGAACCAGGCCTTAATTTGAGTAGTGAAAAGAGTAGAGTGGATGTGGAAGCTACCAGCTATAGAAAATTTATTGGGTCATTGAGATACTTAACTCAAACTAAACCTGATGTGACTTATGCAGTAGGAGTTTTGAGTAGGTATATGCAAACTCCCAAGGAAGCTCATCTGAAAGCAGTTAAACATTTAATAAGATACATTAAAGGTACTCTTAATTTGGGATTACTGTATAAGCAGGTTGAAGGTGGAGGTTATAGTGATAGTGACCATGCTATGGGAAGTGAAGATGGCAAAAGTACTCCAGGTAATGTGTTTTATTATAATGGATCACTAATATCTTCGTTTTCTCAAAAACAGAAAACAGTTGCACTCTCTAGCTGTGAAGCAGAGTTTATGGCTGCAACTGCAGCTGCTACACAGACAATTTGGTTAAAAAGAATGCTAGAAGTGATAAGTGTAAGGGAGCAGCAAAGTGTGATATTGTATGTGGATAATAAATCAGCAATTGCCCTCATGAAAAATCTTGTTTTTCATGGGAGGTCAAAGCATATAAATTTGAGATATCACTATATAAGGGAGTGTGTGGAAAATAATCAAATTGTGGTTGATTATGTAAGTAGTAATCTTCAAAAGGCAGACGTGATGACAAAAGCATTAGCTAGAACAAAGTTTGCAGAAAGTGTGAAGATGCTTGGATTAGAAGAATTTGACAAAGAACAATCAAGATCTACAGATCAAGGTTGAATCATGAGCTGAGTTTGTACAGCAGCAATTAGGCACATTTTGCATACAAATCCATTGGATCCCTAGTGTATTTATGATGTTGTGGTTGTTGTTGAAAGAACTTTAGTTCATGATCATGAAGAAAGAATTAAGGGGCAGAATGTTATAAAAGTTTTAGTTAGAATTGTAATTCTTTCATAGATAAAGGGCTGGTTGTGTAAATATGTTAATAGTTTGTTAACAGCCGTTAGGTTGAGGTTATATAGTTGTTAGCGTTCGTTGTAATCTCATTACATTCAGTATTCGATTAATAAAATTCTCTCTCGTTTCTTTTCAATTTTTCATGAGATCTTTGTTTCAGTTTTTTATCATCTTTAAAGTAAACAAATAAAATGATGAGAAGAAGAAACGAAAGTAAAAAAGGGGGGGGGAGGAAAAAAACAGTATTACGATATTTTCAGAATCAACCTGAAGTTTCCATGTTTTCTCAAGTTTAGTGACAATATAGTCGATATCTGGGCGGTATGTTGGGTCTTCCTTCAAACAAGAAAACGCTAGTTTTGAATATTTCTCCAATGATTGCGGGTCCATCTGAATCCACATATCAGGATTGATTATATCCTTCAGCGGTTTATTTTTATAATGACATCTTGCCACTGGAGCTAAAAACCTATTAGCCTCATTCTCCATAAAAGCTTCTCTCCCACACAATATTTCAAATAAAACGACACCGAAGGCATATATGTCTGACTGGTAGGTCCCTTCAATCTCTAGCTCAATATACCCGAATGTCCCAGAAGGTCCACAAAGAATGCCCTGGTAAGCTCGGTCAACTGGTTGTTTGATGGAAAATTCAAAAGAGCATAACTTGGCCTCCCAATTATCATCTAAAAGATTGAGCTGCAGTTGATGTGACGATGTATAACCCCGTAATTGCGTCCCTCCTCATGACGGAGGTAGCTCAACGCGCGAGAGACACCAACACTTATATTCAGTCTTTGAGTCCATGTGAGGAGGTTCGGGCTGTTTAAATAAAACGAAAGATTACCGTTGGCCATACTCGGGGTTATGATGATCTTCTCACCTTTCTCATCATAGAAACCAATAATAGAGATAATATTTTCATGAGCAAGATCAGAAAGCACAGAAACTTCATTCCAGAAGTGGACGCATCCATGCCGGAACTTGGGATCTAATCTCTTAGCAGCAATGTCAATCAACTTCCTGGACCGCAAAAGCCGTCCTTTGTAAGCTGGTCCAAAGTCACCTTGTGAGATGATGTTTTCATTAGCAAAGTTGTCGGTGGCCACTAATACTGTTGTATCAAGATCAGAAATTACGAACGAAATTGAGAAGAATACAATAAACGATCAACAGAAACGAGAGGAATTTTATTCAATTGATAACAATGGTTACAGAAATCAAAGATGAGAACTCGATCACTAATCTCAGCTTATATGCCGCTTAACAACCTAATAACAAACTTTTAAAGAAACTTTCAAATACCACCCTTCAACTTTGCAAGCTGCAACTATTTCACTGAAACTTTAGAACTTTACCTGATTACCACAATTAGTCCTTCTAAATTTGCTAACTGAACATTGGCAACTCAAACCTCTCATTTCCGATTAGTACTCCACATAACAACATTCTCCACCTTGGAGTCTAATCTCAAAACACTCGTAATACCAAATTCATATCATCCTCAACTCAGCATCAATGAGCAACAGCGGTCCCTGGACTTGATAACTCTATTGTACTAAATTAAAGACTTTATGAACTGAAATTAAGAATTCATTTAACTGAATTTAACCAATACCTGCAGCTTCCACACAAAACTCAAACTTAGACCCTGGCACTGATTTTGTATCTGCAGGATTCTCAATTGTTCCAATCTTCTGAACTGATATTTCTTTGGAACTGATTATGTCTCTTATAAAATGCAACTTAACATGTATATGTTTAGTCTTAGTGTAGTACAAAGCATTCCTTGACAGTTGCAGGGCACTTTGACTGTCACATTTTACTACACAGTCATCAACTTGGATTCCCAGTTCTGAAATAAACCTTCTGATCGATAGACCTTCCTTAATTGCCTCAGTTAGAGCAATATACTCAGCCTCAGTTGTGCTCAAAGCCACCACAGGCTGCAACTGTGACTTCCAACTAATCAGGCTGCCCTCCACCTTGAACAAGTAACATGTTAAAGATCTGTCTCTATCCAAATCTTTACCATAATCAGAGTCAACAAATCCAATCACTTGATTTGCATGACACCTGTTCTGCCCAAAAACTAACCCAGCTTCTCTTGTACCTGCTAAATATCTAAAAATCCATTTTACAGCTAGCCAGTGCATTCTACCAGTATTAGATATATATCTACTTACCAAACTTACAGCATATGCAAGATCTGGTCTTGTACACACCATTAGGTACATGAGACTTCCAACAGCATTTGCATATGGAACTTTGTCCATATACTTAAACTCTTCATCTGTTTGAGGTGAATTTTGAGCTGACAACCTGAATTGAGGCCCCATAGGAGTTAAAACAGGTTTGCACATATCCATGCTATACAAAGCAAGTACCTTTTTCAAATATGACCTTTGAGTCAGCCTTAATGTTTTTCAGTTCTGTTTCTCACTATTTCCATTCATAATATCCTTTTAGCCTTACCAAGCTCTTTCATGTCAAACTCTTCCATAAGTAGCTTATTTGTTGACTCTATTTCTGTTAAGCTTTTGCTTGCTAAAAGCATATCATCAACATACAATAGAAGATATGTATATGATTCTATGCCATATTTTCTGTAATAGACACAGCAATCATAATTACTTCTTAAAAACCCACTCTTAACAATGTATTCATCAAACCTGAGATACCACTACCTTGGTGACTGTTTAAGGCCATACAGTGACCTCTTTAACAGACACACCTTATATTCTTGACCTTTTACTTGAAACCCTTCTGGTTGATTCATATAAATGGTTTCTTCTAATGAACCATGCAAGAATGCAGTTTTCACATCCAACTGCTCTAATTCCAAGTCTTGAATAGCAGTTATTGCCAGAATTATTCTTATAGATGTATGTTTGACTACTGGTGAATAAATTTCATTATAGTCAACACCTGCTTTCTGTGTGAACACTTTAGCTACAAGCCTAGCTTTGTATCTTGGGGGTTCACTCTCACTTAGCCCTTCTTTAAGTTTAAAAAACCATTTACATGAAACAGTCTTCTGATCTTTTGGCTTATTAACTAGCTCCCAAGTTTAATTAACCATCAGACTCTCCATTTCATCTTCCGTAGCTCTTATCCACTTATCTTTATGAACAGAGTTAATTTCTTCAGTATATGTGAGAGGCTCACATGTCTTTTCTTGTTCTGCAGCCATTAATGCTATGGCTGAGACATCATCTCCATCTCTAAACCTTATAGGTTTAATTATTTTTCTTCTCACTCTGTCCCTTTCTAGTGAGTATTCTCCCCTATCATTGCCACCTGTACTACTGCTTGGATTATTAGCCTCTGTATGACTAGATGGTACCTCCACCTCAGATTGAATACTAGTTAACCTGTCTTCCTCTTCTATTATAATCTCCTCACCGGTTTGACTAGTTTTTCCCACAACATCTTTATACATTGTTTCTTCTTGAAATACCACATTTCTACTAACAATAATTCTTGGTGACTCATTAGTAAGCTTCCATAGTCTATACCCTTTTACACCCTCAGGGTAACCCAAGAATACACACTTTTGAGATCTTGGTTCCAATTTACCTTGACTAATATGAGAATAACACACAGACCCAAAAACTCTCAGCCCCCCAGATTCCTGCTTTGATCATGTCCAAACTTCCATGGGTGTTTTATATCCAATAGCTCTTAAAGGACACCTATTAATGAGATAAACTGCAGTACTTACAGCCTCTGCCCAGAAACTTTTAGGCATTCTTGCATTCCCTAGCATACATCTCACTCTCTCCAAAACAGTTCTATTCATCCTTTCTGCTAGCCCATTTTGTTGGGGAGTTCCAGGAATTGTAAGATGTCTAGCTATTCCATTAGCTTTACAAAGTTGATTGAATTCATAGCTGCAAAACTCCATTCCATTGTCTATTCTCAGCTTCTTTACTTTTCTCCCTGTCTGATTTTCTATCAACAGTTTCCACTCTTGAAATTTGCCAAAAGCCTCATTCTTATTTTTCAAAACATACAGCCATACACTTCTAGAGCAGTCATTAATTAGTGTCATAAAATACTTAGCACCTCCTAATGATTCATGTTTAGTTGGACCCCATAGATCTGAATGGATGTAATCAAGAATACCCCTAGTATCATGTTTACCTTTAACAAATTTCACCCTTGCCTGTTTACCCATAATGCAATGTTCACAAAATGGAATATTACAGTTAGGTAACTTACCAAGAACTTGCAGCTTGTTCAACTACTCAAGCCCTTGTTGACTAATGTGGCCTAGCCGTTTATGCCACAGCAATGCAGGTGAACCTCCATTCTCTTCAACTACAGAAACATGTCCAGTCTCTACTTCACCTTCTAACAAGTAGATGTTATTGTACCTTCTTGTGCCTCATAACACTACCATTGATCCCTTAATCACTCTAGCTTTTCCATTCTTCAGGCTGACATTGTACCCATCATTTTCAAGAGTACCAAGTGATAGCAAATTTCTCTTTAGCTTAGGTACATACCTAACTTTCTCTAGGTGAACAGAATTACCCCCCCCCCCCCTTTACTTTCAATATTATTGTACCACTACCCATTATCTCACAGGGTGTATGATCTCCCAACTTAACTGTTCCAAGCTCTTCCTCTTTTAAATCTTGGAAATACTCCTTGTTGGGAGACATATGAAAGGAACAACCACTGTCCATCACCCATCCTTCCTTTAATTGATCACTATACACCATCGAAACATCTGAACTCTCATATCCTTCAGAATTATCATCTTGAACAGATTTTTGATTCTTGTATTCATTCTTTCTCTTCTTCCACTCTGGACAATCCCTTTTAAAATGTTTTTTATGACTGACATACAAAACATTTCCTTTTGAACCTTGACTTGGATCTTGACTGCCCCTTAGAGAATTTTGAATTCCCTCTATGTTCTTGCCTGCCTCTTACAAAAGTCCTTCCCCCCCCCCCCCTTTCATCTTTGGACTCACTTTTCTTCTTTAGTTCCTTAGAATTCAGGGTTGAAACAACATCATCCATGGATATACTCTCCCTGCCATAGAGCAAAGTGTCCACAAAATGCTCATATGATCTAGGCAGGGAGGTTAAAAACAAGATAGCCTTGTCTTCATCTTCCAGGCTTACATCAATATTCTCCAAATCAAGAATTAAACGATTAAACTCATCAGAATGGTCTTCCATTGACTTACCTGCTGCCATTTGAAAGGTGTAAACCTTCTTTTTCAGATACAACCTATTGGCCAATGATTTGGTCATATGTAGTTGTTCTAGCTTCGCCCAAACAGCAGATGCAGATGTCTCCTTTGTGACTTCTCTAAGAACACGATCTCCTAGACACAGAATGATCGCGCTATGAGCCTTCTCCAGTGTACTTTTCCAATCTTTATCTTTAACACCTTCGGGTTTATTGGCTTCACCTTTAAGTGCATCTACACACCCCTGATGAACCAGAAGATCTCTCATCTTAACTCGCCACAAATTGAAATCGTTCCTACCGTCAAATTTTTCGATTTCAAACTTTGAAGACACCATAACTGCGGATTACAGAAATTGCCCCAATTTTCCGATCTTCAACTCCGATTGTGAGCCCTCGAATTGGCTCCGATACCAATTATTGTATCAAGATTAGAAATTACGAACGAAATTGAGAAGAATACAATAAACGATCAACAGAATCGAGAGGAATTTTATTCAATTGATAACAATGGTTACAGAAATCAAAGATGAGAACTCGATCACTAATCTCAGCTTATATGCCGCTTAACAACCTAATAACAAACTTTTAAAGAAACTTTGAAATACCACCCTTCAACTTTGCAAGCTGCAACTACTTCACTGAAACTTTAGAACTTTACCTGATTACCACAATTAGTCCTTCTAAATTTGCTAACTGAACATTAGCAACTCAAAGCTCTCATTTCTGATTAGTACTCCACATAACAACAAATACGTCTTCAAGTGGGATTTGTAAGTGACCAATCTTCCTGGCGAGTGTTGAATCCATGTTTCTGTTTGTCAAAGAAAAAAAGAAAGAGAACGAAAGGAAGGGCTTACGAATCCATGTAGATGTTCCTTATCGCTTGAAGAACCCTTATCGGGTTGTTGGGAAACACGAAAGAGATGAAACAGATGAACATCACATCAATCAATTCCAGGT
>JBCNJP010000008.1:57159236-57180236 GCA_039602395.1 Deinandra increscens subsp. villosa | reverse complement strand
GATGAAAACATACTTTATAGTTGTAAAGACCTACCCATATTAACTTCTAAACCTAAGTATCACATACAAAAACAAACAGAAACCTACTGCAAAAACAATCTTAAATGGTACAAAAAGAAAGTTAAAAATACTATAACCTCAATGACAAAGGTTTGAACAATAACTGAATCTAATATTTGCAGTTTGAAACTAACCTGAAATCCTAAGCAAAGAGAAACGAATGTTGCAACAACCTGCAAAGAAGGAAAAAAAGGAATAAGGCACGCAATAAAGCAACGGATAATAAACTGAAACAAATAAATTTTAATTTGATTTATTTCTCTTCAAACTCATGAAAATATAGCATGCATGTTCATCTCTACAGGCGAAGGACACTGTAGTCCTTAGTGATGACCACATCTCAGCTAAACATAACAAAATGATACAGTATTTTTGAACTAACAAACACTAACTCTTCAAACTCATCACACATTAACATATGTTCATCTCTACTGAACTAAAATTGACAGTTAATTAGTATACTTTTAGGTGAAAAAGAAAAACATGAAATTAGAGCAAGATTCATTTCATCAAACAACTTGAGGGCACCCAGCAGAACAATGAGGTTACAAACAACATCAAAACTCACAATAAGGTTAAAAAAAACATCAACATACAGAAGAAAATCATGAACTCTTGTCCAAATACTCCACAACAGAAAAAATTTAAGAGAACTGAAAACAATGTGTGCTTCTTCTGAATAGTAAACAGTTGAGATATGCCTCAAAATGACTTGATCCACAAAAAAAGTACCAAAACTGTCAAGATTGAAGAAAATCTAACGAATATGTACATTTTTAGCCACTTGATAATGAATTAATGATCAACAAAGTTGCGATATGTCTGAGAATTATTTGATCCACAAATAAAGTACCAAAACAGCAAAAAACTAATGAAATGTAACAAAAATCGATTAGAAAACTGCATGCAAATCACAAATTAAAGATCCCTCATTAGACTTAAAGAGTTAAAGCGACACTGTATCGGCAGAAACCAAAACGCAAACGAAGAGAACCAACACACAATAACGTCAAAGAACAACACAATAACATCAAATCACCAAATACAACATCAGAACCAACGGAGACAAAAGCACAATAACGTTAAAGGAAAGCACAGACGGAAAGGAAAATTAAACCGAAGAAGAAGAAAGGAATCTTATTTGCTACAAAGAATGTCGTGCAAAAATATCATTCACACAAACAACAGGAGACTAAATAGGGCAGCAGAGTTGTAAGCATACGACACGTCCAACACACGTGTCCAAAAATTTAATGACACAGACGATGGAGAATATGACAGCTGTCCCACTGAGCAAAAAATAAGACACTTGCAAAAAATTAGGGCAGCAGAGTTGTAAGCATACGACACGTCCAACACACGCGTCCAAAAATATAATGACACAGACGATGGAGAATATGACAACTGTCCCACTGAGCAAAAAATAAGACACTTGCAAAAAATTAGGGCAACCGACGAAAACAGGAATTGAACCTGCGCCAACACAATAAACAACAAAGACCCCTACCACTCGCACATAAGAAGAACATTGTTCACAAACGAAACTGAAAGATACAAATACAAAAGAAGCAACGTAAAAAGAGAAAAAAAAATAAAACTGAATTAAATAGCCACGTGGCTATGTAAGAAACAAAGACGTGGTATGCACAGTAATAATTCAGAGTGCACGTCAGCTTTGACAATTGATATATATATAATATCATATTTAGTATGTGAATAAAAATAAAAAAAATAAAGAAAAGCACACATACATGATCTAAAACATTCTATGATTCTATCTTGACATGTAGTTGGTATATTTTTGGTAGATTGATTCATGACTTTTGTCCAAAACATGTTTAGGGTAAATTACATTTTGCAACAACATTATATCATCTAAAAAGTTCAAGGACTCAAATAGATGACAATCAAACTTGGGATACCTAACTGCAAAAGTTGCAGTTATTTGCCTCAAAAGGCGGTGTCATCTCCTTCCACGAGTCACGTACACCTCTCTCGCCACGCCACCTTCTTTGTTTCTGTCAAATCACCGCTGAGTTTTTAACCTTTTCTCTCCAAATCTGCATTCTTCGATCTTCTCCGGTCAGTGCAAATCGACTATAACTGTATAGATTTCATGTATTTAGAACTTATCACTATAATCGGCTAATCGCTTACATGTTTTGTTTGATTTATGTGTTATGTTTCATCGCTATCGTTTTGATCGCTGATTGAAATTTGGGGTAATTACATCATATTTGGTTGTGATCATTTCGTTTCGTTTGATTTAGGGTTTATGTTCTCCGTACCTCACTCCATCAGTAGCATCAGTGTGGAAATTTTGTGACTGTCATCAGTAATGATACGTGTTATTTTAGGTGATAATCTAGAAGATCTGTACTCAAATTATGTTAGATTTGGCTTGGATATATTGAATATTAAATGGAAACTCAGTTTGGGACGGAAACATGTTGCTAGGTTTTGTTTTGGCTGTTTGCGTTTGTTATTGTTTTTAGTTTTTTTTAGTCTCCAGTAATTGTGATTTTTTAGTTGAGATATTACACATGATTAGAATATATATTTCATAATATTGACAGTTGGAGATTTGGGGGACTTTTTTTTTTTTTTTGTTACAACCAGCTTGAAAATTTATATAGGGGGGACGAAAGTCGATACATATAAAATTTTACACTTTTGGCAAAATAACTGGGTGGCCGGCGCAATAAGTATAAAATTTTCAGATGAAATACGTGTAATTTTACACTTCTGTCCCTTAAAAGCTCCGCCCATGGTAACAATGAGAAAACGGTTGCCAGAAAAACTTCCTGACCCACCAATACCATGCTAAACTCACGTGATCCGCCAATACCTGATTGGCTAATCAACCGGATTAGGTAAATCTCAGCTCCTGCTGGGAAGGTGGCGTACTGGCGTTCACGGGGTTATGGTAGGAAAGTAAAAGGGAATTGACTTGTGTTTTGTTTATCGGGGAACATGGGCGGTAATAAGTTTCGGGAGAAACTTCTTTCATATCAATTTAACTCAACCGGTCATTGGTGTCTTTCAGAAAAATAAATAGATGTATGAGTATGGCTTTCAGAGGGTAAAGTGAGGTAGTATAACTCTGAAGCTTTATGTATTTTTCTTTGTCTTTCAGTTACTGTAATAAATAACGCGAAGATTGCTATAGAAGTTCTGTTAGTTGATCTCTCATTTTGCAGTATTTATGTTGATTTTTGTTTATAAGTACAACCAAATGACCGATATCTAAGACAAATTTTTTATATGTTACAGCATTCAAGATGTGTACCACAATCAAAGCGAGCTTGCTTGCCTTGTTTCTGCTGTATGTTCTATCGCTTTCTGCATTTGCAGCCACCAATGGTGGTTTGCTTCGAGTTGGACTTAAAAAGAGGAAGGCGGACCAGTTTAACCAACTTACCGGACATGGTTTGTCCATGGAAGGAACTGCTAGAAGAAATTTTGGCATGCATGGTAATCTCAGGAACTCAGATGTTGACATTATTGCACTAAAGAATTACATGGATGCTCAGTATTATGGTGAGATTGGTATTGGAACTCCACCTCAGAAGTTCACTGTGATTTTTGATACCGGGAGTGCAAATCTGTGGGTGCCTTCTTCAAAGTGCTACTTATCAGTGAGTTTCTCACCCAATTAAGCTTCTCTAACGCAGTTGGTGTGTTTAGTTTCATGATGTGCTCATAGTTACTCAAATTAATGCAGTTAGCTTGCTTTTTTCACTCAAAGTATAAGGCCAGCCGTTCAAGTACCTACAAGAAAAATGGTATGGATGCTTATGATGGTTTCAGTGATATGCAAGTTATGGTTCTCAGTTCTCTTACCCTACTCTCTTTGATCATAAACAAAGAGAATAGTGAAAACTAGACCATTGCTTGTGATTGGCTTTTGTGTAATTTAAAGGGTTAATAATTAGCAACTTTCTTCATATTTTTTTCAGGGACATCTGCTGCGATTCAGTATGGAACCGGAGCGATCTCTGGTGTTTTTAGTCAAGATTCTGTCACACTTGGTGATCTTGTTGTTAAAGAGCAGGTAAAGATTGAGAGAGGGTGATTAAGATGTACCGAGTGCAATGTTTTCATTGATTCTCTTGTGATGTTTCACTTTCTCCAGGATTTTATCGAGGCAACTAGAGAACCTGGCATCACTTTCTTGGCCGCCAAGTTCGATGGCATACTTGGGCTTGGTTTTCAAGAGATATCTGTTAAGGGAGCTGTACCTGTCTGGTAGTTTACTCATATTATGCTAACAAACTATGACTTATGTTTTATACTTTCGCGACAACATTTTTGTTTGCTCGTGGGTAAACAGATGACTTTTAACTTGTGATAATCGCATACATTTTAGGTACAATATGGTTAATCAAGGTCTTGTTCAAGAACCAGTGTTTTCCTTTTGGTTTAACCGTCATGTTGATGAGGAAGAAGGGGGTGAACTTGTGTTTGGTGGGGTTGATCCTAATCATTTCAAGGGTAAGCACACATATGTCCCTGTGACCCAAGAGGGTTATTGGCAGGTGAGTTATTATAACTTCGCGTGTATACATTGTTTTATACTGTATTCATCCATCATTGATTCATTGCTGAATGTTTATCTTCTTTCTTGTACCTAGTTTGATATGGGTGACGTTCTCATTGGAGATAGGACCACTGGTAATTTTTATGTTCTTCTTGTTTGCTTCTTTGGATACGATAAGATGCCAATTTATCATGGAAAGATTTAAGTTTGCTTCATTGTTAAGATTTATGAACTTTGTAGGACTTCTGATCTCGTTGTTTCTATTTCAGGATTTTGCAGCGGTGGTTGTGCAGCAATTGCCGACTCTGGAACCTCTTTGTTAGCAGGTCCAACGGTAAGATTAAAAGATTATAACTGCCGGTTTTTATATCTCTGTTAATGTCAATTATGTTATGCATCCTACCTGTGAGTAACAACACTCCCTTAATAATGCCAAACTTTATTAGACCATTATCACTCAAATCAATCATGCAATTGGTGCTTCGGGGGTTATGAGCCAGCAATGCAAGACACTTGTTACTCAGTATGGAAAGACTATAATTGAGATGCTCTTGTCTGAGGTACCAACTCTCTTTCCTTCCCTTATACTGTAGAAATACTATAATGCTGCATATATACATGAGCACTTTTGATGATTCATTTTATAGAACCTGCGACAATCTAATCATGATTTTTGTTTTTGCGATATCCTGTAGGCACGACCCGATAAAATATGTTCTCAAATGAATTTATGCACTTCTGATGGTGCTCGAGAAGTTAGGTAAGTCTCATATTACACATTTGCATTATCTTTTTCTAACGTCACTTGTTGCTAATTATGATTTATTGCCTTCGGCTTTATAATAAAAACACAACGATATCACTTATCCCGTTATAATGTAAATCAAGCTGGGCAAAAGAATCCGTCGTGTTGGGTCTGCTAACTGGCCAAAACAAGTCATAATAAAGAAGTATCAATTTGGTTTGGGTCAAAATATGCTCGGGTTTAAACGGTTTGTATTGGAAAAAAGAAATATCAAAAGTGTTCATCCAGTGTATTTGTTTAACAGTAAAATGAAACACAGGTAACCGGAACTATATTATCGTCTTATTGGTAGGGTGGGCATTAGCTAACAGTTACTTTTGGCAGTTCAATAATCCAGAGTGTGGTGGACAAGAATAATGGGAAGTCTTCTTCTGGCTTAAATGACGAGATGTGTACTTTCTGTGAGATGGCAGTTGTGTGGATGCGAAACCAAATCAAACGAAATGTGACCGAATCTGACATAATTAACTATGTCAATGAGGTGAAGTCATCTGTCATTAAAAAAAAGTACATATATAAAAAAAAAATAACTAAATAGAGGCGAATTCTATATTGGTTCTGAGCTTTTATTTACATAAATGAAGTTGTGTGATCGCATACCAAGTCCAATGGGAGAATCTGCAGTTGAATGCCGAAGTCTTTCCTCCATGCCGAACATTGCTTTTACTATTGGTGGAAAATCTTTTGAGCTCACCCCTGAACAGGTTATAATAACACTCGTCTGAAAGCGCCTTTAGTATCTGTTTTCTAGGTTATTTTAGTATCTTGATTCTTTTAAGTTAATATATACTTTTTTGTGATTGATTAGTATATCCTCAAAATCGGTGAGGGAGAAGTAGCACAATGCATCAGTGGATTCACCGCTTTGGATGTTGCCCCTCCTCGTGGACCTCTTTGGTACTAGCTGAAAACTCATTCCTATTACAAATCCATACTTTCTGAGTTTTTTCCTTGATGCATTTTAGCTTTACAATATTTTGGTGATCAGGATCGTTACTTTACCATCAAACGGTTAATCGGGTGAACTGAAAAATTGAAAGGGTCGAGCGGGTCTAAAGTGAACACAAGTGTATTTTAACCGTATCACTAAAACACAGTGTGTTAATGGGTTCCGTAAGTTATCAAGCAAAGGGTTATCACGGTTAAAAAAAGTTACTGATACAATAATGTGATGCAAGGGAAAAATCCTTATATTAGCATCTAAACACTTCTACAGTTCTACTTTTCGAAATAATGTTTAGCATACTAAATATTTACAATATTTAAGAAAAAGGGATGCCCGTGCTATTCTGACCCGTATAAAAAATTTACCGCTTCTGATTAATCTGATTTTCGACGGCCACTCGCTTAAATTGACACCAACCTGCCCGGTCAGCCGAGTTTTGACTTCTTATTAATGGGTATTCTGTTGCAGGATTCTTGGAGATGTTTTTATGGGTCAATACCACACAGTGTTTGACTATGGTCGGTCACGTGTCGGATTTGCTGATGCAGCTTGAGGCAGAACTTCCCTGACTTATGGTGACTTCTGTAAATGTTCTACTAAAAAAATGTTTGAATAAAGTCTGGGTGTTTCGTTACCTTAAAAAGTCGTAGCTTTAGATTGCATGGTTTGTGATAGCGGTGCGTGATTAGAAGCTGGTGTTTTTTACTTGCTTGTGTTGTGCGTCATATTTGCCTTTCCTTTTAATCAACCTGATTTAGCAGAAAAAGCCAACTGTTATTCAACTTGGTGGAGATGAAGATCGTGAATGGAAATTGCAGAAATAGAACAGGAAATCCAAAATAGGAGCAGAAATTATACTTGATATTGAAATAGGATGAAGATGATCCAAAGGATCTACAATAGATATTTCATCACCATAGGTGACCCAGAGCAATGCTCTTCTCCAACAAGGAGCCAAAACCTTTAACCTAATTTCTTCTCTACTCTCTAATCAGATATGATACTTATTTATAAAAGTAGAAGTTACACTTAACCCCCTCCTAGAATAGACATATTACTATTAATACTTAAACATGATTCCTATCACTACTTCCCCCTTCAAAACAGTCTTGTCCACAAGACTGAAGTTAGCTAGCGGATTCCAAATCAAGGTGGAGACCTCCACGAGTGCATCTTCAGGAGGTCGACATTGCCCATGAACCACCCATGACTGCCTAGAAGGAATATGGAATGAGCCGGCAATGAACGCCACCACATGACTCGCATGAGGTATGTACAGGTCAGGAGGTTGCGGGTCACGATCCAAAACAAACAACTTAGGAGGGACATGAGGCAATCGATCATTGAAATCAACAAATCTAGTAGCAAGTTGCTTGAACACAACATGAATAGAACTTCCAATACCCCTCATGAACACACCTTGCAGCATGTATGTGTCTTGTAGCTGAGCCTGCTCCCTACATAACACAAGAATAGTCTCAGACAACAACGTAGCTTTATTGTTTTGTAGGTTTGACAACTCTCCAACTAATTCAACAACTGATGTATTGGAGACATCATCAAGATTAACCCCTGAACATTTGGACTTTCCCTCCTTTGCAGCCAGACAATAAGGACCCAGATCAGAGAATAAAAACGCAGTCGGTGATGAAACATGAACCGAAGTAACACTCGATTCAACCCCTTTAGTAGTTTCAGCCAACGATAGGGAAGGAGACAGAACCGGGGCTGTTGGAACACTTTCTTCACCTCGCAAGCCGAGGTCAGGAGAAACCAGGTTCATAATGGTTTGTTGCTCCACCTTGCAACTCACAACTTGACTGGATATAGAACGTGCTTCCGATCTGGAAACACTTTCTTCCAATTGAGCAATCAGAGACGCTGAAACAGAATTTGGAGCTCGTGATCTCTGATAAGGACCAACCGGAGATGAAGATTTGGCAGCAGCTCTCGAGTCCTGTTGATGCATCCAATTAAGAACGAAGTTACGGAAATCTCTCTCTTCTTCACGATCCTTTTCTATGGCTTTCCGAATTTCAGCAACATCTGATTGTAACTGTTGAATCTGGAGTTGCTGAGCATCCAAGCGAGCAGAATGAAGCATGAGAACTGAATCAAGCATCATAACTGAATCGGAAATCGAAATTGAAAATAAGAGCAAAAACGTGAAATTGGGAAGCGAGATGAAACGTGAAATTAAATGAGAAACTGAAATGGAATCAATGGAACCGTAAATGGAACTAATGATGCGATGAACAGTGAAGCTAAAATCGGATATAGGAAGCGGAATGAAAATGGGGGTTAGAGAGCGGATCAGAAAAATGTAATCGAGGTTGGAACGAGAAATTATAAGTGTAGGTCGATCGGAAATTCCCGACAACTGATGATAATCGGAACGGAAATCAGAAATGGAGAGTAAATCAAAAACGTAAAAGATAATCGATGGAAGCTGCAGTTGATATAAAAGCGTAAATGGAACCAGAAATTGAATCAGAAATTGAATCCGCAGTTCAATAGGACCTGGTAGACAATGGCGGAAATCGGAAATTGATGCAGAATTAGGATTGTATGATTGAAATCGGCAACTGATGAGGAAGATCTACAAAGCGATAATAGAGGATGATGGCAGACAAAGCGATAGTGATGGCGACTGGATCTGAAATCGCTATCTGATGTTGAAGCAGCAACAGGAGAAATCAGTCGGAAATTGAATATCAATGATAGATGATCGGAATGAAATCGATGGATGATGAAGGTCGCTTGAAATTGAAGCAAAAATGAAGATCTGGAGCAGAATTGAAAAATCGGTGGTGATGGTGAGAGCAGAGATGGCAGGTCGGACCAATGATGAAGATCGTGAATGGAAATTGCAGAAATAGAACAGGAAATCCAAAATAGGAGCAGAAATTATACTTGATATTGAAATAGGATGAAGATGATCCAAAGGATCTACAATAGATATTCCATCACCATAGGTGACCCAGAGCAATGCTATTCTCCAACAAGGAGCCAAAACCTTTAACCTAATTTCTTCTCTACTCTCTAATCAGATATGATACTTATTTATAAAAGTAGAAGTTACACTTAACCCCCTCCTAGAATAGACATATTACTATTAATACTTAAACATGATTCCTATCACATTCGTAAATAAATATATAATTAACCTGATTATGTTGGCAGGATTATAGGAAGTCGGCCGACCAGCCCTAGTTATTATAGGATTTTATTCATTAGGGTTACTTGAGGTCTATATAGTTAGAGGTATTGTTTAGGCATCGAGTAAGCTAACAATACTAATGCTGAGTTATTTAGAATATTGTACGTAAGAATCATGTATAAAGTGCGAGGGCTATTTGTAGTGGTTTGAGTGTTGATGAGAAAGTAGCGTTGCTTACGTAGGCATGTAGATGGTCGAGTGATGAAGATAAACGGGTCATTCAGATAAACGGGTCGAATGGCGCTGGTGTGAATGCAGGATTTGACAACATCCATGACACTTGATGTGCTTGTTTTCGTTAACACCGTCACAGCCCAATAACAATGCCATTACTTATGAAGTTATGAGCTAAAATGTAACATACCATTTAACGGAAAGGATAAACATAAATGATTTCTTTGATTTTATATACATGGCTTTTTAATTGTTTTAGAAAAAGGCATAAATTTGGACATAGATAGTATACATATATGCATATAACCAAAGGACTATAAATATCATATTTTTAAGGAAAATTGGATTTAAATAATCCCAGGTTTTCTTTATTGGCAACTAATAATCCAACATTTAACATTGGCATCTGTTAGTCCTACATTTACACTTTTTTTTTGAAAAGTAAACTTCAATAAACACCACAAGCGGTCCTCAAAGCGAGGACCCCCGGGAAAAAGAAAAAAAAAACGACGCTACATCAAGTTAAAAGGATAAATACACCAATCATTCCACACAACATTTTTCCATCTAGATCTATGACGGCACCAAAAATACGACGTAGACTTGACAATCTCGACTACCTCAATAGGTCTTCGTTTCTTTTTCGTGAAGATCCGAGCATTTCGTTCATTCCATATGACCCATAAGGTTGTATAAACAATACCCCTTAATATATAGCGTTTTTCCTTCGAGAAAGAAGAGTTCTCAGCCATAGTAATCAGGTCCTGAACGTCAAAAAAGAAAGAAGGAGGGAGTCTGCACCAGTTTTCCACTCTGCTCCATACTTCAGCAGAGAGCACACATCCAGTAAATAGATGCGTGTTTGATTCCGAGGTAGAATGGCATAATATACAAGCCGATTGTTGCAGAACAACTCCTCTTTTCATGAGCTCATCCGTAGTCGGTAATCGATTTCTGGCAGCCCTCCACGCCATTATCTTGCATTTAAGCGGCACCCAACAATTCCAATTGATTTTCGTACTATTATCTACCGGAACATGATCAGAAAAGCGTTTTCTAGCTGAGAAAACCGAGAAAATACCATCATTGCACGCCTTCCACTTCCACTTATCACTACCCCCATGTCTGCTAACATTGTAGAGATCACCAAGAAGACTGAACATCTCTGTTAGTTCTTGATAAGTAGCCGGCTCTCGTATCCAATTCCATAACAGAATGTTGCCATTATTCGCTAATTGCATTCTTCCAGAGACTTTGACCCATTTGTCACGTTCAAGAATGAAGAGGTTTGGATAACGGACCCGAAGAGGAGCGTCACCAAGCCATAAGTCTCCCCAAAAATACAAAGAAGATCCGTCGCCAAGGGAGGCAGCAAAATACGAGTTCAAGGGATCACCGTTGGGGAGTTTTTGTTCCCCGACTTTGACTATTTGTTTCCAACATCCACTCGCCGAGGCGCTGCATGGGAGCATCGCCCAAGGTCTGCTCGAGCCGTGACAACTTATAATAATGTTCTTCCACAAGCTATTACCTTCTTTTTTGAATCTCCACGACCACTTTAGAAGAAGAGCGTCATTCATATCTTTTAATTTAGTCAAACCCAAACCGCCTTTCTTCTTTGGTTTAGAAATAGTATCCCAAGCCACCCAAGGGATTTTTTTTCTCGTCACTAGAACCCGCCCACAAAAACCGCCTCATTAAAGCTTCCATGTTATCTAACACCGACATTGGAGCTTTATAAAGTGAAAGATAATAAATCGGTAAGCTAGATAAAACCGATTTAATGAGGATCAAACGGCCGTCAATTGAGAGATGTCTCGCCTTCCAAGATGAGAGGCGATTTCTAATAACATCAACCACCGGATTCCAATTACTAATTCGAGTCATCTTGGCACCCACCTTAATACCAAGGTAAATAAAAGGCATATCGCCCTTTTTACATCCCAAAACTTGCATCATGTCATCAATTTCAGCATCGTCTACTCCAATCCCGAATAAATTCGATTTATGAAGGTTGATTCTAAGGCCCGAGCAAAGGTAAAAAATCCGCAACACTCTAGCTATATTTTGGATGTTCTCCCGCGACCATTCACCCAAAATAAGAGCGTCGTCCGCATAGAAGAGGTGAGAGATAATAATATTTGAGTCGGCCATATTAATACCTTTGAAAACCCCAATGTTTTTAGCTTTTTCCAATGTTTTTACACTTGTTTATTTCTAATGGTCCCTCCGTTAAAAAATTTAACGGAGTTAACGGAAAATTAATAAAAAGTGACGTGGCTGGTGAAGGCCGCCACCGGCGACCTCCAAACCACCGGAAAACGACTAAAACCCAAAAAATACATCCATTTTTTTCACTTTAATGTCATGAAACGGAATATTTTTAACATGAAATAAAATATTTTTAACTTGATTAATGACATTAAAGTGAACGAATGGACGTGTTTCTGTGGTTTTAGTCATTTTCCGGCGGTTTGGAGGTCGCCGGTGGCGGCCTTCACCAGCCACGTCACTTTTCATTAATTTTCCGTTAACTTCGTTAAACTTTTTAACGGAGGGACCATTAAAAATAAACAAGTATAAATGTGGGACTAACAGATGCCAATGTTAAATATGAGATTATTAATTGGCAATAAAGAAAACCTGAGATTATTTAAATCCAATTTTCCTATTTTTAAAGAACTATACTATTTATAGTCCTTTGAAATTCTAATCCATTGTAATTCTCGCCATTATCGACATATTATTAATCTTAAATCAAGACATCTCTATCTATATATCCCCACTAGAGAAAAACTTGATTAGAAGTTATATTTGTTATTTTTCTTAGAAAATATGAATTTAAATAATTTCAATTATTGTCTATTGGGCGGTAATAATCTTATCAATTTTTTTGTAATATAACACTCTTATCTTTATACCATATTATTTAATAATAATTATGTCCATCCACTAACCACCATTATGGTATACTGAAATGGAGTCTTTAAATAAAATAGTTGAGATTATTACCGGTTAATAGGCAATAGTTGAGATTACTTAAATTCATTTTTCTTTTTTTTACATTTTTCATTGCAACATATAGTAACAGCGGTAAGTGGGATGAACATAATGATTGTTAAAAAGAAAATGATATAGAGTTAAGACTGTTGTATTACAAAAAAAATTAGTGAAATTATTATCGGCCAATAGACAATAGTTGAGATTATTTATATCTAGTTTTCTATTCCTTTTTCTTAAGAGCACTTTTGTTTTGTTTTCATACTTTATATATTAATAAAGTGATAAATTAAACGGACAACAAATTAGACCGCTAGTTACATTTATAACAATTTGAATCCCCATTTATTTTCATAACATGCATTTACACAATAGCGTATAGGCTGCGGGCCTGCGGTGAAGAAGTTATATTTTGTGTACTAAGGCTATCCGTAGTCATAACCCCCCACCTTTGGGGGTTATGCGCCACGTGGAATCCACCTCATCAAGGGGGGGTTATAAGCAAAATTGTGTAGTCATAACCCCCCCATAACCCCCATCTAATTATTACTCAATTATTATATATTAAATAAAAAGAAAAAAACATAAACCAATTAAATATGGAGAAAAGGAAGGCAACCAATGAGAAATTAGGGGGAGGGGCGTGATAAACATAACGCCGTTGCATTTTATAGCTAACATGGCGCCAAAGGGGGTGGAGGGGGGCGCTATGTTAGGTGTTTTTGTGGAGATGTCGCCCCACTACGGATAGCCTAAGGAATAATTTTGTGTTATTTTTACAATTGTGAAGGCTTATTAATCTTATCAGAAAAATCCAACGGTTATAATTAGTATTTCTTATATCTTTTTAAAGTTAATTTTAACTTTTAGTGATTTTTATTTAAACACAACCATAAACCCCCATAAACCATTGTTTGATATTCGATAAGTGTGACAAGACACACACCAAACCGAGCAAATATCAATTAAAAGTTAGGAAAATATCTTAAGAGTCGGGCATGGATACCAAACAGAGAACTTTTACTATATGGATACGAAGGCTTCAAATATATTATCTATACATCCAATATCTTAAGATATTTTAAATAACATTAGTAAAAAATCAAAATATAAAATACTCAATTTAGTGGTACCATGGTAGCCACAAGAAACCTCAAGAGGAAAAAATCGTGGGACCCTATGAACACCCTGTTAACTAACAAGATCAGGTAAATCGTCACAACGAAGGGTTATCAAATTCCTGCATCGTGTATCCCTTCCGATATCATCATATTGTTCTATGTTTCCTCTCCTGATCAGGAGATACTCCCCGCTAAAAGATCATGTCGTTTTAATTTTCACCCTCCACATTAGCAGCCATTCTCTCTCGTTTCCCCTCCTCGTAGGAGATTGCCGCCTCTTGATGTAACTAATCACATGCAATTTGTCTATACAACAATTTTTTGTGGTTAGGAACACTAACCATGTAGCTTATGTGGTGCAACATTATTTGGCCACGTGGAAGGATACGGCGTTGCCATGTGGCATGAGTAATTTTTTTTTTTTCAAATGTAACATGACTTGCTGGTCTAATAGGCATGAGTAAGTCTTTTGAGTTTAGCAAAAGAGTTCAAAAAGTTGGTGTTGAGTCGATTAAGGCCTCGTCATATAGGATCGACGACTTAACCTAACCATTTAGGCATGCCTTCTTCGGTTATGGGTTTGGTTAGTGCCTAAAACCGATCCTTATATACCCCTAGGCTAACTACAATCAGTAGCGTCTAGATGTTGAGTATCAGGACTCAGTGGTAACTAACTAAAAGAACTTATTTTTCCAATAATTTTTTTACCATATTATGTGTTATTTCAACTAAAGTTAAGATGATTTTGGTCCATTTAAAGTACACATTCTTAGTTTTTACAACATAAAACACAATCTCCTCTTTGTTTTCCTACTAGATTATCCAAATAAGATTTTGAAATATCATCAAAATATCATGATTTCAAAAGATTACTAGGAATACACAAACTACCAAACTTAAACCTAAATATCTTAGCACCCACCTTTAGGTTATATCAAGTACGAACTATATTGACCTTTCTACACAATCCCTTGACCTAGTACGGACACGTGGCAAACACCCTTTTGGTCTACCTAAAAACCTGCCAAATTATGCCACGTGGACAACTAAACAACTCTGCAAAGAGAGAAAAGCTTGGCCACCTAAAGACTTCCCACCAGACCAATAACTAACCAACTGGGTGACACCCATTTCAACTAAACAACACAAAGTGACAAAACCCTATTTAAACCCCAAATCACCCACAAACAAATCAACTCAAAACTCAACAACAATCCAACATGGGATGGACCAGAGGCCATGTTCTTGGTCGTGGCTCCTCCGCCACCGTGTCCACCGCCACCTCCGCCGCCACCGGAGAGATTTTCGCGGTCAAATCCGTGGTTTTATCGCGATCGGAAACTTTGCAAAGAGAGCAACAGTTTTTGTCCATTTTAAGTAGTCCTTATGTGGTAACCTACAAAGGGTGTGACATTACTAAAGAAGATAACAACTTCATGTACAACCTACTAATGCAATACATGCCCGGAGGCACGGTTATCGAGGCGATAAACGAGCGGGTACCCGGGCGGTTAAACGAGTCCGAAATATCAACCTACACAAGGCAAATTATTCAAGGTTTGGAGTACATTCACGGGTACGGTATAGTGCATTGCGATATCAAGGGTGCGAATTTGTTAGTCGGGAAAACCGGTGTCAAGATCGCGGATTTCGGTTGCGCGAAATGGGCTGGCGAGAGCGAGGGCGAGCCGATTCGCGGGACGCCGATGTTTATGGCACCCGAGGTGGCACGAGGCGAGGAACAGGGGTTCGCGGCAGATGTTTGGGCGCTCGGATGCGTGGTGATCGAAATGGCAACCGGTGGGTCACCGTGGATGAACGTCCACGAGCCCGAGCCCGCATCGGTTCTTTACAAGATTGCGTTTTCGGGTGAAACGCCGAATATCCCGGGTGGGTTTTCGAATCAAGCGAAGGATTTTATCGGCAAGTGTTTGATCCGGGATCCGAAAGAGAGGTGGGGAGCTACTGAGCTTCTGAAACACCCTTTTGTTGAACTGTTGAATGGCAACATGGGTCAAGATTTACGGGTCGGGTCGCCAACAAGCATGCTTGATCAATACGTTTGGAGTTCAATTGAAGAGTCAGAATCAGTGTGTACTGATTCAAATCAACCAAGTTGTTCATCGGACTCTTTGAGGCAAAGGGTCGAACAGTTGGAGTGCAACTCAGAAACGGGAATGTGGGGGCTGGAAGAGGAGATAAGTTGGATGACGATCAGAACCGGTGGAAGCGGCGGCGCGTGAGGCCGGTGAAATGACGGCTGAACGGTGGTTAGTTGTTTATAAAATCATTGGAGTAGAAGTGTTTGTTGGAGTCTTGTAGAAGTAGGCACTAGGCAGAGAGTAGAGTTGTTTCATCCGGTTCAGTGTATATTCTAAGTATTAAAATATTATTATGTATGAAATTGTCTGTTAATAAATAAATAATATAGATAAATATTAAATAGGATTGTTTACAATTAAAATACTCATATTCCCCACTTTTTGTAGCGAGCCCATTCTTATTAGAGGCAATGCCTTCTTCTTTTTAAGTGCTAAAACCATCGTACCTATAAATTATAGGATTTGAATTCATAAATTTTTATTAAGAAAAAATTACTTTACCAAGATTTAAAACTTAAGAGTGGTGTTATTTAAAAATAATATGACGTGTGTTAAGTGTTAACTGTTAAAAACGTAGTCGTAACTTCCCCCGGTTCAGTTTCATCTTCAATACATCATTTACTTCGATTCACACATAAAATTAAGAACTGAAATAGTTCTTATGATATCATCTTCATCTTTTACCTCTGGTATAAGCAAGAAATTCAAAATATTTTAACAGAAATCTAACGAAATTAAATAATTAAATAATTTTCAAAGTGAACATTAAAAAGTGTAGTGTCGTTGGGCTTAATGTGGATGATGTGGAGGTGGCGGCTATGGCATCCTTACTTCGTTGTAGTGTTGGTGCGCTCCCCTTTAAGTATTTGGGCCTAGTTGTTGGTGCTAACATGAACTTGGTGAAGAATTGGGATCCCGTTGTGAAGATTTTTGAAGCTAGACTTTCGCGATGGAAAGCTAAACGTCTTTCTATAGGTGGAAGATTGGTGCTCATTAAAGCGGTTCTCGATAGTCTCCCGTCGTATTATTTTTCCCTATATAAAGCCCCGAACAAGGTGATCGAGAAGCTTGAAAGAATTCGATTTCGCTTTCTTTGGGGGGGGGGGGGGGCGACGAGGAGTCCAAAAAATGTATCCATTGGGTGAGCCGGGAGGAGGTTGCTAAACCGGTTAAAGATGTTGGTTCAGGCCCTTAGAAATACACTTAATACACACTCACAAACTCACGTATATGTATAGAAGGGAAATGAAAGTTTGCAAGTGATAAAAATGAAGAATACTTGCTGCATTTATTCATTAAAGTCATGGCAATTTATAGCCTACAAAATAGAAACGTGGATCAACTAAAACAATAAAAATTAAATTTGTTCTTAAAGAAACGTATATTAGTTTGACGAACTCTTTGCCAACATTCTTGTTAATTTACCCACGTGCATAGTGACTCCATCCACTTCGAACCTCAGCCTCAAAACCCGGTCAACTTCTGACCACTTCCAAGCTATTCAATCAAATTATCGGGTGACCCGTAATCGTGCCCGAAGACCCATAAATTAAACCCGATTAACCCAACATTCACCCCCTTAATCGGTGTTTGTTTACGTTCTTCTTCACTACAGCGAAGTCACCATGTTCTCGATCCCGAACCATCTCGACTTGTACCGAACACCCGACCTTCACCTCGGTCACGTCCAAAAGTCATCCCGGTTCATCCCGAATCAATCCGCCACAAATGTAACATCTCACATGGCATCCCGTTGGAACCGTTCATTGACATCTTGACTCTTCACGGATCAACGACCTCACCCCGGTCACATCCAAAGCCACCCGATTTGAACTCCAACGCCATCATGTCACACAATTTTTTTTTACTGCAACCTTTACCGATCACCCTTGTTCAAGAGGCATCTCCACCGACTAAGAAAACAAGCTACCTCGCTACTACCGTTTTCTTTCACCTTGCCAAACGAAGCGAATCCAAAGCCACCTGCTTTGACGGATCCTTTCTGCCCGCTTTTCACGCACTAACGCCGGTCTCCCCTTATCACGAACAAACTGATGAACGCTGAAAATCAGCAGCACCCCCTGCTGAAAAAACTTCACAAAACAGCCACGAGACACACCGGTGTTCACCCGTCATCTCAACCGGTAATCTTCCCCGCGACAACGACTGACCCGAACTACCTTCTGGTCTCCGTCTACTGCTGTAACACAGCCCCTAAACAGCCCATGCTTTACCGGAATGAAACCCGGTTCCCTGCTGCGTTTGCCCCGCAGCGAAAGGCTGCACCCTTTCTCGAAGTCGACTCTCAAACCGTCTTCTCCGTCTTCTCAAGCCCTAGGCTCTGATACCAAATGTTGGTTCAGGCCCTTAGAAATACACTTAATACACACTCACAAACTCACGTATATGTATAGAAGGGAAATGAAAGTTTGCAAGTGATAAAAATGAAGAATACTTGCTGCATTTATTCATTAAAGTCATGGCAATTTATAGCCTACAAAATAGAAACGTGGATCAACTAAAACAATAAAAATTAAATTTGTTCTTAAAGAAACGTATATTAGTTTGACGAACTCTTTGCCAACATTCTTGTTAATTTACCCACGTGCATAGTGACTCCATCCACTTCGAACCTCAGCCTCAAAACCCGGTCAACTTCTGACCACTTCCAAGCTATTCAATCAAATTATCGGGTGACCCGTAATCGTGCCCGAAGACCCATAAATTAAACCCGATTAACCCAACAAAAGAGGGTGGTTTGGGGCTGGTTTCTTTGGCATTTTCTAATCGGTGCATGATTGCTAAGTGGTATTGGCGATATCTAAAGGACCCGGACAAACTTTGGAGGAAAACGGTCGACGGGCTCCATCGTAAAATTAGGGATGGCGAGTTCATCCAGCAAAAGGGCGCTGGGGGGCATTTGGAATAACATTACGAGGGTGGGGGACAGTTTCAAGAAGATGGGTATTGAGCTAAATTCTTTGATGGTGATGGAAAATAATAGAGTTGTTTGGAAAGGTGATGGTTCGGGCAACTTCTCTGTGGCTTCGATCCGGAATTTGATATGGGGTGGTCACGATTTGTAGCAAGGGATTATCATGCCGTGGAATAAATTGGTGCCGAGTAAGGTTAATGTTTTCTTTTGGCGTGCTTTGTGGAACCAGATCGCTACTAAAGATGTTTTGCTTCGGCGTAATGTGGGCGTTGGGGATGGTGTTTGCCCGGTGTGTGAGGAGGAGGATGAATCGGCTTACCATCTCCTTATTTGTTGTAGGGTGGCGGCGCAAGCTAGTGTGGAATTTTATCTCCAATTGGTGTGGTGTGCCCCCGATTTTTGCGTTTGACATTGCGGATTTGCTTCATGTGGTTGAGGAATCTCACTTTTGTCGGAAAAAGAAGATGGTGTTCTATGCGGTGATCCTTTCGGCTTGTTGGTGCATTTGGAAATGTCGCAACGAGTTGGTTTTTCAAAAGAAGAAGACGTCCCTTCCGATGATTGTGAATGAGATTAAGTGTGTTAGTTATTTGTGGGTTAAAAATAGAGGAAAATGGGGTGATCTCAGTTGGGAGGAGTGGAGTAAGTTTACTATGTAAGTGTGCGTGTTTTTTTCTTTTCCTTGATGTAGTCGTTTTTGCCCCCTAGTGTCTTGCTAGGGTGGTGGTTTATTGGAAGTTGTTGTTCAAAAAAAAAAATAGAGAAAATAGTTAGAAATTTGGGACCAGTGGCAAATATATTCTCAGTTGAGATTATTAGCGTCCAACATGTGAAAGTTGAGATTATTAAAATTCAATTTCCTTTATTTAGTGGTGAAAACGACGAAGTTAGTTAAATGGATTGAAACGACAATATGATGCAAACCATCATATCGAAAAGATAATATATAAAAGCTTAGATTGAAATGATAAGAGTGACCAACCATAGAGACGAAAGTGACACTTAACTCAAAAGTTAGAATAAAAAGTTAGTTGGTCAACATAATATATAAAAGCTTAGATTGAAATGATAAGCGGTGTGGGAATGCCTTCGCCAACCACATGCTCAAGATTTTCTCCTCGCCCTCCCTATTGATGGGCTGGGGCAGCACATGTCGCCAGTCGAATATCGGGCAATTCTTAAATATCGGCTTATGATCCCCCTGTACCCGAGTGATGAGAGATGCCTAGTATGCAGCAAGACATGCTTGGATGCTTATGGGGAACACGCGATCCATTGCAAAGAGCTACCCGGTTTCAAATACCGACATGATCTGGTCCGGGACGTCTTATTTGACATTTTCAGAAGAGCCGGGATATCTGCAAAGAAGGAAGCCCCGATTAATTTTTTGTCGGACCCAGCGGACGGGCGTTCTTCCCTTCGACCGGCGGACGTTCTTGTCTTTAGGTGGAAGCACGGGAAGCACGCCTGTGTCGACCTTACTGGGTTTCCCCTCTCGTGGGGTTCAATGGCTCTGGTTTCCGGGCAGGCCAGACTGCCACGAATGCTGCTACAGGGAAGGTGCGCAAACATGAGGAAGCGTGTCTGACGAATCAACATGTGTTCATGCCTTTTGCGTTTGATACCTTCGGTTACCTTGCCCCGAAAGCTGTGGATACTTTGATCCGCATCCAGAAGGTCATGCATGGGAATGTGGCGACTCCTAGTGCTTTGAATGTGGTTTTCACTCGATTAGACTTTGCTATTCAGAAGGGGCTGACGGCGCAGCTTGTGGCCCACCTCCCTTGTAATTCATGTTGAGTTGTAACCGTTGTTTAAGAAGTAAATGAAAAAACTAACAAAGTTGGTCTCTTTTAGTTAATGGACGTCTTGAATCTTTACCAAATACCAAATTGGAAGGCTTGAAAGTTGGAATCAACTAAGGCCCATTGATTAGCTTATTAGATTCTTAAACTCGATTGCGATCGTTTGAAACCACAAACTTAGGTCAGAAGGTTTTTGAAATTGTGAACCGAAGGCCGAATGACTTCTTAGAATCGCAAACAAAAGGCCGAATGTCTTTTATCGTTCTTCATTCAGAATCTTTTGTTCGATAGA